>CM052542.1:122401924-122454706 GCA_028533065.1 Trachops cirrhosus
TTTTTTAGTATTGCTGCTGGACTCTTCCCTCCATCATCTGGGAGAGAGCCAAAGAAAAACTCTATCTAAAACTGTTGGAGGCTCTGGCAAGCTGTGGTCAGCCCTGACCAAGACAGACTTTTTGCTTTTTGGGAAAGGGAGCATGGAGAAGCGGCCTCCCAGGGCTCAGTGCTGCAGTCTGGGGGCCACAAAGAAACTCTATTAATAGAGGAGCTGAGGCGAGACTGGAGACTTGGCAGGGACCCTGTGCTCTCTCAAGCATGTGCATGTGTGTGCAGCAGCTCTGTCTGCCAACAAAGAACCTGAAGTGATAGTGTCAAGCTGAAGGAGCCATGGGGCTTGACCCAGCATGGCTGGCAAGCAAGGAACTGTGCATAGTGAAGATTTGGGACCTGAGTCTCCAGTGAGAGTGACAGGCTGGGGACTGGACAGCTAGGAGTTGAACATCTGAAATTTGTCGCAGCCAAGCAGGTCCCCTCACAGGCAGGCCTGCCCTACCCCAATCTGCAGGATAACAAGCTCTGCAGATCTGTGAGGCCAGCTTCAAGAGCCCCCTGCAGGGTGCATATCTGAAGGGGCAAGAAGGAAAAGCTCTAAAAAGGTCCTTTCTACCAGACACTACAAACTACACGGTTCCTCAGGCCCTGATCCACAGAAACTGTCAGTGGAGGAGGTACTGTCAGTAATCTCAGGTCATTAAATAAACAACTCCAGGCCCTGGGCTGAGGGAAAGCCAACAAGACAGAGCAGTGGGGACCAGCCGAATCTGAAGGAGACAGCCACAGACCGTGGGTCACTTGTAGTCTTGAACAGGTTGCCTAGGGTCAGACACCATCTGACATCACCAGAGGTAGATCCAGAAAGAGAAGACAGTGGTAACCATTGAATTCTACTGAGATCAATTCCACCATGGTCTTCTTCATTAATTGTGTTATTTTCTTCCCTGCATAGCTTTCTAACATTCATTTCTTTTCCTTCAAGCTTGTTCCTATTATTTCACTAGTTTTTTTTAAATTTTAGTTTATTTCAAATTTCATATTTTGCTCCTCCCTTCTCTTACTTCATTTTGACTTCTTCCTTCCTCTTTTAATTTTTATTTTAAATTTTATTTTTCTCTTTCTACAACTTGTTTCTATTCCACACTCTATTTCTCCCCTCTCCAGTCCCTCAGAACCGTTTTTCTTGTCATTAGTCATCTCTCATTCTTTTTCCTATCCTTATAATTCCCTTATTCTCTCTCTACCTTATTAATCTTTGCTTGTTGGTTGTTGCATTTCTTCAATTTTATTCCTAAATCTTCACTATTTTTGTATTTCAAGTCTCAAATTTTACTGTTGCCCTCTCTTACTCCATTTTTCCTTCTTCCTGGTCTTTCTTTTTTTTTTCATTTTAAATTTTACTTTTTCCCTGTCTAAGCCTGGTTTTCATTCATTACTCTTAGTACCTCTTCACTCCCTATCCTCTCAAAATCACTGTTCTTTCTTCTAGACATCTCAAAGAATTTTTTATTTCTTTTTTCCTTCTTATTCCCATTCTACCTGTATTAATCTTTGTTCATTTGTAATTGATATTGCTGTGGGTAAATTTCTAAAAACATAAAATAGGCTGATAACAACTAGAAAAATTGAAGCAGTAATAAAAAACCACTAACACACAAAAGCCTTGGACCACATATCTTCACAGGTGAATTTTACCAAACATTCAAAGAATGAACACCTATCCTTCTCAAACTATCCAAAAAAAGAAAAAACTATTCCAAGAAGGAAGACTCCCAAATTCCTAATCCCAAAACCAGGTAAAGACACAACAAAGAAAGAAAATCACAGGCCGATATCTCTGATGAACATAGATTCTAAAATCTTCAACAAAATACCAATGAACTGGATCAAACAATACATTTAAAAGTTCATACACCATGATCATGTGAAATTTATTCCATTGATGCAAAGATGGTACAATATACATAATGTTCAGTAAATGTAATACACTGCATAAAAAAATAATCACATGATCACATCAATAGATGCTGAGACAACATTTGATAAAATGCAGCATCCATTTATAATAAAAACACTCAGCAAATTGGGAATAGAGGGAGCATACCTCAACATAATAAAGGCCATGTGCAAGAAACCTACAGCCAACATCATACTCAATGGGCAAAAACTAAAAGGGTTCCCTTAAGATAATGAATAAGATAAAGGTGCCTGCTTCCACCACTCTTATTCAACATAGTAGTGGAAGTTCTAGCCAGAGATCAGGAAAGAAAAAGAAATGAAAGACATAGAATTTGGAAAGGAAGAAGTAAAACTGTCATTACTTGCAGATGACATGATAATGTACACAGAAAACCCTGTAGTCTACACCAAAAAATCTACTCAACTTAATAAGTGAATTTGGCGAAATAGTGGGATACACAGCTGATATTCAGAATTCAATGGTATTTCTGTCCACTAACAATGAAATATCAGAAATAGAAACTAGGAAAAAATTTCATTTACTATAACAACAAGAAAAATAAAGTACCTAGGAATAAACTTAACCAAGGAGGTAAAAGACCTGTACTCAGAAAATTATAGGGCACTGAAGAAATTAAGGAAGATACAAATAAGTGGAAGCATATACCATGTTCATGGATTGGAAGAATTAACATCGTTAAAATGTCCATATTACTCAAAGCAATGTAGGGATTCAACACAATCCTTATTAAAACCCCAATGGCATATTTCACAAATTAGAACAAACATTTCAAAAATTTATACAGAACAGAAACACCCCAAATAGCCTCATCAATCTTGATAAAGAAGAACAAAGTAGAAGAGATCACGATACCTGATATCAAACTTACTACAAGGCCACTGTAGTCAAAACAAGCTGGCATGGCATAAGAACAGACACAACGATCAATGGAACAGAATGGAGAACCCAGAAACAAACCTATGTCTCTACAGTTCATTAATATTGGACAAGAGCATACAATGGAGTAAAAATAGCCTCTTCAATAAATGGTATTGGGAGATCTGGAATAGTACATGCAAAAAATTTAAACTAGACCACAAACTTACACCATATATTAGAATAAACTCAAAATGGGATTAAATACTTAGAAAGAAGTCATGACACCATAAAAGTCCTAGAGGAAAACATAGGCAGTAATATTTCAGATATCCCATGCAACAATATTTCTATTGATATAGCTCCTAAGGCAAGGGAAATAAAGGAAAAAAATTAACAAATGGGACTACATCAAATTAAAAAGCACAGTTGAAGAACCCATCATCAAAATGAAATAGAACCAACTATATGGGAAAACATATTTGCCAAAGATACATTGGACAAGGGTTTAATCTTCAAAATATATAAAGAACTCTTAAGACTCAACACCAGGAATATAAACAATCCAATTAAAAAATGCACAAAGGACCTGAATAGACACTTCTTCCAAAGAGGACATATAGATTGTCCATAAATATATGAAAAGATGGTCAATATCACTAGCCCTCTGAGAGATGCAAATTAAAACCACAATGACATATAACCTCACATTGGTCAGAATGGCCATCATTAATAAATCAACAAGTGCTGATGAGAATGTGGAGAAAAGGAAACCCCAGTGCACTATTGGTAGGAATGCAGTCTGGTGTAGCCACTGTGGAAAACAGTATGGAATTTCCTCAAAAAACTAAAAATGGAACTGCCTTTTGACTCAGAGATTCTACTGCTTGGAATATACCCTAGGAATCCTGAAACACCAATTCAAAAGAACTTATGCACCCCTATGTTCATAACAGTGCTATTTACAATAGGGAAATGCTGAAAATAGCTTAAGTGTCCGTCAGTAAATGAGTGGATCATTTAGTGTATCAAAAAAATGTGGTACACTTACACAGTGGAATACTATGCAGCAGAAAGGAAGAAAGAACTCTTACCTTTCCTAACAGCATAATGGAACTGCAGAACATTATGCTAAGTGAAATAAGCCAGTTGGTGAAAAGCAAATACCATATGATTTCACCTAAAAGAGGAACATAATGAAGAAAATAAACTAGCAAGCAAAATAGAATCGGAAGCATGGACACAAGGAACAGACTGACAGAGACCAGACTGGAAGGGGGAAGGAGATAAGCGTGGAAAGAAGGTGAAGGGACTGGGCAAGGAACATGTATGAATGACCCATGGACGTGGACAATGGGTGGGGAATGAGTGTGGGAGCAAGGGAGGGGCTGGGTAGAGGAAGGCAAAGGGGGAAAAAATTAGGACAACTCTAACAGAATAACAATAAGATGTTTACTAAAAAAAAAAAAACAAACAAACAGTTATTCTACTTACAAGCCTGCTATAATTTACTTACATTCTAACAGATTTAATTTTGTATTTCATGTTGATTAAATGGTTTAAAAAGCTATTTATGTATAATTTACACTAGTTATTAATGACTTTGAAGGCATTGATTCTTCAAGGCCAAGAAGCAAAAACCCCTTGTAAAGTTAGTAAATGAGTCAAGATCACAATTGGTCAGATCACTGTGTTGTCAGATTTTAAGCAGCTGTAAGTTAATTAATTAATTAACTTACATAAGTACACTCATGGCCTTCAAAATTCAGTCTTTCATCAAATGATTATTGAGTGTCTACCATAATCCAGACATATACTTGGTGTTAATAATATCTAGTACAGAAAACAAAACAACTTGGACTTTATGAAGTTAATATTGGGGTTTGTGGGTGGGTGAGAGTTGCTACAAAGATAAGTAAACAAAATGTACAGTATGTTACCTGGTTTTAAATTGTATGGGCACAAAAACAAGAAAGAGGGAAAGAGTTCCTGCAGGTCAGAGGTCAGGGGGCCACAGAAGACCACACAGAGGAGGTGGCTGATATATAACACCCTAAAGGACATGAGACTGTGAGCCGTCTGTGGAACATACGAGGGAAAAGCATGCCAGGCAAGAGAAAATTAAGTATAAATGTCCCGATATGAGTGTCTTCTGTGTATAAGGGATACCAAAAAATATTTTTGTCTGAACTGAAGAAAAGTGGGTGAGGAGAGTTTGGGACAGGGGATAGCAGACAAGATAATATAGAATCTTATGGGTCATAATAAGAATTTAGGCTTTAATATATCTCTAAGTGATATGGGAGTAGAAGTGACTTTGGCTTTTAAAAAGATAAATCTTGCTGCAGTACTGAGGATAAACTCCTAGACACTAAAAGCAGAAACAGGGAATTCTCTGTTTACTCCTCTCAAGACGTACATTTCTGCCATTGGATGCGTTTGCACCTCTGTGTGGATGGCAGCGCACTGTTACGAAAGATCAATGGCTTTCTGTCCAAAACCCTCTTTTGAGAGATGTTCAGATAGGACCACTGCCAGACTATTAGGAAGTTAAAAAACAAAAGAGGGTGTGTGGGGTGTCAGATAATACATTGGCATCCATGAAGAACAGATAGCTCTGTTCAAAAAATACCAAAATTTTGTATGCAAAAGCACCCTCAAAAAAACAAGTATTCTTACTCCTGTAGTAAGACATAGAATGAACAGTCATCATAACTCAGTATTATGTACCCATGGTCAAAAATGTTTTCAAAATAGAGATTGTGAACTAAACATTTCTATTATCATAGAGTATTGGCAGAAAATAGAGTTTTGAGTGCATTTTCAAAGCCAGTTTTGTATGAGTAAACTTTCTCTATGTTCAGTTTCCTTTGGATATTGCTGTCTCATTAGTAAGCTCATTTTCAAAAGATTGATTAAAATTCTTCCTGCTTATGATCTGAAAGCTTCTCTTTTCAGCAAGTCATAAAAACTGTGAAGTTATCTTTTTTTCAGGTTTATATCTTAGTGTTAATCTCCATTGAATTGATTCTTTTTAAAAGCTCTAGCTTTTGTTTTCAAATTTTCCCCTTTTATTAACTCCAGGTTTACATATTTTTTTTTAATCTCTAGTTTTTTCCCCTATCCTTTTCTGAGGAATACAACTTTGAAACTCTCTGTGGAAAAGGTAATAATACTCACTTTTGACAGAACAAAGGTTCATTAAAAATCTTTATCTCTGAGAAATATCAATTCCTAGAAGTTGTTGTTCATAGAAACAACTTGTATAATTTTATTTTGAGCTGTTTTTTTAGCTTTTGAATTAGGTACATTAACTCTGAAAAATCCCAAACATGTCAAAGGATCAATAGAACACTATAATTTATTTCATGCTGTCATCTTTTATATTATTGTCATTATAACTTTATAAATAGACCTCATAAATGTAATAGCATGTAACAATTAACAGATGTAAATAAAATTGCAGAAAAATAATTTAATGGATAAAGCATAGCTGTCTGTGAAATAATGAGATTAAGTCATTTGAATGACTTAATTGAATCAACAGTTATTTAGAACCTAAATTAAACTGACAGTGATGACTCATGTGACCACAGAGGTGAACAATTTACCCTCTGATAGTAATGAGTTCACAATATTATTAAAGAATTGGATAAAAATGAAAGCAAGTCTTAACTGGATGCAAAACAATACATCACATGGTTATATATGACATGTCAGCTGAACCAATGCTTTAGGTTTTAAAATACTCTATATGTACTTTATATTCTGTGGCTTATTTATTTATTTGTTTCTTGTAATAAATTAAGACCCTTCCCCTCAAAAAATACGTAATTTTCATCTCACTTTAAGCTGAGTAAAATCAGCTAATGACAATAAGTTAGAGAAAATGCCTTGGCAGAAGATAAATAAAAGGGATAGTTCATTAGAAATAGGGTGGATCTCAGTATTTTACTGTAGAGTACTCCTAATGTAGAAAAATATTTAAAAAATTATTTTTTCAAACACTTTATATATTTATACCTTTGGTAGAATGACCTAAGTTGCACTTTTTTTTAAAAATATGATTCAGAAGTTATCATGTTAACATGTCCCTAACTTCTACCCTTATTTACTATCGGTCAATCTCTACTCTGTCACTTAATATTGATATTTGGGGTTAGAATCAATCTCTTCTTGGAGACAGGCTATGATACGCCCCAGTTCCATACACAAATGATTACACTTGGGGCCAGTTTCATGAATGTGCAAACTTTGCAATCACACAGAGCCCCATGCTTACAGGGGCCCTGAACTCAATGCCTTGAAAGTCTTAATTATTTTATGTATTCTTTCTTAAATTTATTGCAATAACGTTGGTTGATAAGGTTACACAAGTTTCAAGAGCACATGTCTATGATATATGATCTGTATAAAACTTATGTCTTCTAAGCAAAGTTTGATGGGGCAGTGGAGCATTGGGTGAGCAAAGTAGATCCATACAATACATGGATCCAGTGGTCCTTGCTGCTTCATTTGCATACAGAGTTTGCAGGGCCCCATGAGCACAGAGTGCGCCCTGCTTGGGAGTTCAGCCCCACTCAGTTGAATACAAGTTAGCATGTGTCTTAGTTAGCTTGGGCTGTCATAACAAAATACTGTAAACCAGATGGCTTAAATAATAGAAATTTATTTTCTTACAGTTCTGGAGGCTATGAGTCTGAAATCAGGGTGCCAATGTGATCAGGTTCTGGTGAACAATCTCTTCCTGACTTACAGACTTCTTCTACCTTTCACTGTGTCCTCACATGATAGAAAGGAAGATAGCACTCTGGGTCTTTCCTTCTAATAAAGGCACTAATCTTACCATGAGGCCTCTACCCTCATGCTCTCATTTGACTCTAAATACCTCACAAAGGCTGCATCTCCAAACACCACCATCACACTGGGGTTAGGGTTCCAACATGTGAATTTTGGGAAGATGCAGTGTAGTCTGTAAGGGTATGTTACATCTGTCATTGGCTAAAATGAGGGGCCAGCAGCCCTGAACGGTCAAGCTTTCAATTCAACCCAGAACATCCTTCGAATGCAAAAAGAGCATAATATTTTAAGAGATATAAATGACCAAAGAACACTATAATCCCTTTCTTATTCATGCCACTTTTCTACACTAGCCTACCTATTTGGGAAATGACACAAAAGGAAAGACAAAGATGGATCAACTCATAGTTCTTCATTCTTTCAGTCTTTTCTCATACCCCAGTAAGCCAAAAGTAGTGTTGGTAGAATGTGCACATGTCAAGAAATAAAATAAAAACAGTTTAAATTAATTTTACATAACATTTCTATTGTTCTTTAGGAGCTAGGTCAACTTTTCCATCTAACTTTCAGTCACTGCCTTACAGCTGTGTTGAATCCCACATCTCTATTCAGAGATGGAGCATCTAGGGGCTGGGCTTCTATTCTTAAACTTAAAGATTTGGATTTGCAATTTCTAGCCAGTTCAATAAAGCAAGAGGAAGAAATAAAAGGTTTATAGATCAGAAAGAAAGCAGTAAGCTCAGTTTGTAGGTGACATGGTTGTCTACATAGAGAATCCTCAGGAATCTTCAAAACAGGAATTCCTATAACTAATAATTTAGCAATGTTGCAGGTAAAAAAACTTTAAAAAGCTAGTAAACATATGAAAATCAATTACTCCATGGACAAAACAATACTACTTAAATGACACCCCTCTCCCTTAAAAAAAGCACTTACATTTTGTAAAGCTAGCAAATGTGTACAGCACTTGTATGCTGAAATTACAAAACACTGACAAATGAAATATAAAAAGATTAAAATAAATATAAAGATGTACTCGTTAATGGATTGGAACACTCAGTGTAATAGAGACAGTAATTCCAAATTGATATACAAGTGTAATGAAATTCTTATCAAAATGCCAGCAAGAATATTTAGTAGCTACAACATGATTATTCTAAAAGTTATCTGGAAATGTTGAGAAATTAGATAAGCTCAAACTGTTTTTAAAATGATGGGAAAAGTGAAAATGTTAGGTGGAAGTTTAGGAGAAGGAGGAGGGGTGAGGAGGCCCATAGTACTTGCAGAAAAAGCTCAAAATTAACTTGATTAACTGCTTCTGGCCAAGTATCTGTTTTTAATAGGATAAGAGATGGTCTGGAGCAAGATAAAAATCAGAATTAACAGACCTCCACCCTTACTTATGTTTAGGAGGCCACACCCTCCCTTGGAGGAGTATGCGGCACCTTCTCCCTCGAAATCAATATGCAATTCCCACGTCCCAACCTACAGTATAAATTCTCAGGACAGAGAGACTGAGTGCCTAGGCCCGGCCTCTTCCGTGAGAACTTATCGCTAATAAACTTTACTTACATTCTAATAGGCTTGCTGATGTGTAATCTTTTAGCATTTGCAAGAGGAACTGAACCTCCCACAGCATTTTGAATCAATCTACGTCATTTTAAGGCAGCATATAGCTACAGTAATCACAGCTGTTTAGTATTTGTACAGGTATAAGCAAACACATTAAAAGAACAGATTAGAAATCCTAAAAATTGTACATATATAATTTTACAAAATCATAATATTATAAAATTACAAATGCAACATTTTAAAAATGGTCCTGGGACAAATGGACATCTATTGGGGGGAAAAACACTTTGATCCAGAACTCATGCTTTACACATGAACTTAAATAAAAAGTATAAAACTCTAACAATTAATAGGAAATAATCTTTGGAATCTAGGACTAAGAAAAGTTTTCTTATTTGTTACCAAATATATTACCCACACATAGAAAAATTGATAAATTGTACTACATCAAATTAAAATCTTTACTCTACAAAATATCCTGTTAAGAGATTAAAAATATAAACTGTAGACTGGAGAAATAACCACATATCCAAAAAAAAAAAAGGACTAGGACTTAAAATATAAAAATTCTTCTAAAAAAGTGATTTTAAAACAATCCATTGAGAAAATAGGTTTTAAAAATGAGATATTTTCTTCAAGAGGATTTGGAAATAGAAAAGAAGCACATGAAAAGATGCTCAACACCATTTGGGAAATGCAAATTAAAAATGCAATGAGATATCACTACACATGTATGAAGAGAGATAAAATTACAAAGAAATATAGTGGCAACACTAAATGCTGGCAAAGATATTCAGATTCTAGATCACTCACATTGCTGCCATTTCAAGCTGACTTGAAAACATTTTGGCAAGAAATCACAGTGAAAAATGGTAAAGACAGGAGCAGCTTCCAGGGTTTACCACAAGGTTTAAGTCAGTGACAAAATTTAGAGTCCAGGCTTGGTAGCAGCCTCAAAGGATCCTGACCTGATGGGCTCCCCCAGATGTGCGATGAATTCAGGACACGGAAAGCAGTGTCCTCTGCTCGCCCTGGTTTAAGCTGCTTCTGTGGCAATCAGTCTTAAGAGTCAGCACGTCTTGACTTCCTGCTGTGTGCAAGTCCTAAAACTTCGGCAGGCTATGAAAGAGGTTCTGTTCCAAGATAGAAACATAGGAATCTCCTGAACTCACCTGCTCTCATGGACAGAACAAATCTACAACTACACTGAGAGCAATTTCCTTTGAAAGAAATCCTAGAAGGGTACTACTTTTATTGAGGAGATAACTTCTTAAGGTATATAAATGTGTAATCACCACATTGTACATCTGAAACTAATATTGTATGTCAACTGTCACTGAAAAATGAATTAAAAAAAATAAAGGGTAAGAGGAAGGTAAAAAAGACCCTGCAAAAATAAAACCAAAGAAAAGAAATCATAAATCTAGAAACTAGCTGCTCCACTCTTACACATCAAGCAAACAAAAAAATACCCACATCTCCTGCGTAGGAAAGGCTGAGACCCACCTGCTGGCATTAACCCCATTTCCAGCATAGTGTCATGAAAGCTCTCAACTCCCAGCTTTGGACATCTAGCACCCCAACTTTTAAGACTCCCACCTGAGGACAGGCTCCCAGAACACCTTGTTCTGAAAGCCAATGGCTTTCATCCTTGAGACCTACAAGGCTGTAATAAACAAAGAAACATTCCTAACGGGTTCTTTGTGATTCACCACGGGTATTCCCCCAGGGCTCAGAGTAGAGGGAGCAGGCGGAGAGTCCCCATCCCAGCCTTTCCCTGAGAAAGTGCTGTCTGCACACTGTTCAAGCTGCTGC
This sequence comes from Trachops cirrhosus, assembly GCA_028533065.1. NCBI lineage: Eukaryota > Metazoa > Chordata > Mammalia > Chiroptera > Phyllostomidae > Trachops > Trachops cirrhosus. The sequence continues at coordinate 122,412,947 of CM052542.1, forward strand.
TGAGGGTGAGGCTTCTGATTTAGCACACACCTGGGGTTTGACTGCAATTCCCTCTGTAGACCAGGGAAGCCAGCAAACACCACCTCAATCTTCTTACTTGAATCCACTGTAAACCACCAGTATCTTCCTGTAAAGAGCTTGTACCAAATTCCTGTCACCCCAGCTTTGCAGATGCCACCCAAAGGATGGGCCCCAGGAAGGCCTGGCTGTGATAGCCAATGGTATTGCATTCACAAGTCCCACAGGACTGCTCCTACCCCAACTGTATGTAGGGTCCAGGGCAGAGAGGACAGGCAAAGATGCCAAGCTTCTGTTTTCTCCCTGGAAGGGTCCCAACAGCACCCTTTCCCAGCTGCTGCCTAAAGGTCTGGCATCTATTCAAGCTGCATCTAGGTGTTAACTGCAATACTCTACTTTACGACACTGACAGGTCTTAGCATAACCTCAGCCACTAGAAGCCACTAAGATTAATGAAGGAAACTTGAACTATTCCAAAGGTTTAAGAGGCCACCAAGAGCTAGGCTGAGCTGAGTGGTAATGTTTAAGTCCTATAGAAGATCACTCCCTCAAGACTGGGAGAGGTGTGGCTGTTTTATCTAATGCATGGAAGTCAACACCCAGATCCAGGGAAAATAAAGAAACCAACAAATTTGTTCCAAACAAAAGAACAAAATAAACTCCAGAAACAGACTTGAATGAATACATAAGTGCTTTATCTAATAAAGAGTTCAAAATAGCCATAAAAAGATGTTCAGTAGGGTCAAGAGAACAATGCATGAACAAAGTAAGAATTTCAGCCAAGAGACAGAAAAATCATAGAGCTGAGGAATACAATAACTGACTTTCCCATATTACTTGAAAAATTTCCTCTGATATGGTTACTCCCTGTCTCTCTTTATATCTTCTCGGTGAAGGGCAATAATAGCTTTCCTGTGACACTGAGAGTATCCTAGCCAGCTGGGCCTTCTCTGGAGGTGACATTTCAAACCTCTGGTTCTCCTAAACAATTGCCTCTTTGTAGAGAAAAAGTAATATTTTATTTCAGGAAAATCCATGAATTCAATGTCTTCTTGGTTGGTCCCTGAGTGGAAGGAAAAATAAAGGGAAATTCTTAGGCCATCTGTATATTTCAATATCCAGGAAACTATTTGGCTCATGGTTTTAATAATTTTCAATAAATAAATCATGTCAATACAAGAAACCTCCAAACCTCTAGAGGATTTTTATAAGAATTTATTTGAGCCAAACGGACAACGTATACCAGGAAGAAATGCTCTGGAGAATAACAGTTTTGCAGTTTTCTTTTATGCATTTGAAATTAAGGAGAAAATGTAATGAAGATCACATGGAGGTAGGAGAAAGCAAGGAGAGGGTCAGATTACAGGGTATTTAAGATTCTGTGCTTTCTTGAGGGATCTGAAAGCCTGGTCACAGATTAGAAGGAGTTACAAAGGGGGCATTTCAAAGGTGTGTTAACCTAGATGTACAAGAACAATGGACAAGTCTTGATTAGGGCAAAGATAAGCCTTTTACTAAAGAAGTTATATGCCTGGGGAGTGACTACCCACCACGACCTGCCCAGCTAGAAATTTATGATCAAATCACCTGGGGAGGTTATTTTCCATAGAACCACCTTTTTGTCTACCATGCAAATAAGAAAATAACTTTGGTATAAACAAAAAAAATAGGCAATACTTCAAATGCCAAAAGTTTTCTTCAAAATAAAGGAATTTTGAAGAAATCATTTTGAGGAACTACCATGTGATAAATTGTTTAAATCTACTAGTATTTAGTACATTGACTTTCAGTGTTCTCGTTTAGTAAAATCTGTAGTTCTGTAAACAAGACTAATCTTGATGAAACAAGTAAATGTATACTATATTTTTAAATAATGTTTTCCCTTTTAATGTAAATCAAAAAAGGTTTAAGTTTATTTTTCCTTCAATAACTGTAATTGAATGGATACATTTGGTAATTCAACACTGGTATAGAACATAATTTGATTTCCTTTCTTACAAGCATTGAGTTTCATTTTCCTTTGTTTTTTCTTAATCTGTATCAGAAATAAAGCCACAAAAACTCAATTTTTAACTACCAATGTAAGTGGAGTGTCACTAAGGAAGTGAAAAGAAGCTGCCAATAATTAAACTAAAATCATCCACAGTAAGTGAATGTTCCAAAGTTTTTCAAAGTCCGAGTGATGTGCTAACACCAATGAAACATGGAATCATTAAGAAGACATGCTAACATTTCTGAGAAGAATTGTTTCCTGAGTCTTTTCAGTTCCCAACACAGACGTTAATTGCTTTTATTTATATTTGAACATTTTAAGAGGAATATGAAATAACCCTTAAGGAACACATAATATGACCTGTTAAAGTTGTTTTACCTTTCAGGGTGAATGTCATAATAACACTTTATTTTTATGGTGAAAATAATTCTCTGCACTTGTACTTGAGTGTTATCAGAGCCCACAAATCCAAAACATCCTTGCTGGGGAAAGAAGGATCATATATCCCTTTCTTATCTGCTGAGTATGAAATCTACATATAAAAGCAATAGCTTATATATAAAATAAAATGATGTAGTGGGAAAATTTTGACTATGGACAGTGTTTTCTCTCCTTTTCAGAAATTCTCTCCTCCCTACAGGTTCTTCTTTTATGCATTCTAGGTTTCTATAGGTCTTATTATGTGTTCTGTGGCATTGTCCTTCATAAGTAATCTAGATGTGGCTAACTTTGTCTTTGGTGGTACATTTGTTTCTCAAAAGTTCTTACCTTGTATATCATTGCTATACAGTGTGGTCTCGTTGTTGTAAATGTCTTCTTAGACTTGTTTACACTAAAAACATAAAGAAGAGTGTTACATTTTACCATTTAAAGAATCCATTTTTATTACTATATACATTTTTATTATTCCTAGAAGTAGCAAATGAAGCTCTGATGATGGAATTTCAGTTACCCTATTGAATGGATTGGGAGAAACAGTTCTTCATCATGTTTTAAAAACTATACCACATAAATAGCTGTTTATTTAATTTACCTCTAGGTCAACCCTGCTTTAAAGTCACATTCTAGCTCTCTCTGCTATTGTAACAAATAATATGACTACTGTCCGGTCTCTTAAATTAAGGCAAAGAAGGGAAAGAAGACAATGTGAGTGACTCAAATAATATTTAAAATGTGTTGTGATCATTTCCAACTTAATAGTGTGTTCAAGTAGAAAAAAAATTTAGTTTTCCTTAAATCTTCATGATAGTGTTGCCTGGGAGTGTGCGCGTGCGTGCATGTGAACATAGGCATATACACAAGTGTTCGTGTTCAGGGCGGTGGGGATGAGCGGTGTGGTGGTTTTGAAATCATACAAAACCTTTAATTGATTCATGTTCCCAGTGGTATTAGGGTGAAAGAGACTGACTTCTGTAAGTGATGGTGAAGCCAACGATCTCACCACTTCACGTTTGCAGATTCCGTCCTCTGGACCCCGTCATCCAGCAGCCCATCAGAAGACCAGTTACTCTGTGGGCTGCATCTCCAAGAAGAGCTGACAGAGTATGTGCCCCAAGGGAGAGAGGTACCTGTGTGATAGGGGAGTCATAAGCAAGCAAGTATATGCACAGAAATGATCAATAGGTATTGAATTAATTCCATACCTAAATAGAAAAAATACAACGCTGTTCTCAAATGTGTCAAAATGATAATTATGAGCAGGCTGGTAATTTTTGGAGTCAAAATTATTAATATCTGTACCCTTCAAAAATAGCAGATCAAAGAATTTTTTTAAAATGGAAATTTTATAGTAACATAGTATACTATTTAAAATTATTGATTAAGTTCTAATTTCCTTGGAGGTAGTGTCATCATTTTGCTATGAAAAAAATTTATATACATATATAAATTTTTATATATTTATACATATATATATATAAATTGGATGTTACTTGTTGAGTGCTACAAAATATCTGGTACAGTTTTTCTCAGGCACTTCAATGCATGTCATCCCTTGTCATATTTATAAAATATTCCAATTTTTCATATGAGGAAATTGTGACCAAAATAAGGTAAGTGACTTATTCAAGGACCTGTAACTAGGTAAGTTATATACAGAACTGAACCAGGCAGACTGACTTCATAATCTACTTATTTAATCACATAGTATATCAATTTTTTTCTTGCTCAGTAAGTCTTGATCAATTTATCAAAGATAAAAACAATTATTTTAATAAACATACAATATTTAGCTATAGTGAAATCCAAACTTAAAACACTATACAACTGCCCTGGCCAGTGTGGCTTAGTTGGTTGGAGCATCATTTCATAAACTACAAGATCATGGGTTCAATTACTGGTCAGAGCACATGCCTGGGTTGGGGATTGGGTCCTGGCTGGGGCACATACAAGAACAGGCCCCAGTCAGGGCTCCTAGGTATGAGAGGCAACCAATCTATCTATTTGTTTCTTACAACGTTTCTCTCCTTTTTTCCTCCCTTCCTCTCTCTTTAAAATCAATAAGAATGAAGATTAAAAAAAACACTGTAAGACTAGATCAGATTTAGCTAATTTTTGATAACATTTAATCAGAGTACATCTCTTCCTCTATCTCTCTCTCTCCCCCCTTGTCTTAAGTATATATAAAACCATATTTATTATATGAATAATCATCATTTTAAAAAAGTATTTGTTATTTTTACATAATATAATTTTTATTTCCATTTGTTGTAAAACAATCTGTTTATGTACAAAATGCTTTGATTTGATGAAGCAAATCAATTGCTTTGATTTGCTTCAAAGCAAATCAATTATCTGTAGAGATAATTCGGGTCTATAGGAAACTCCTAAATATCCAGCAGTTAGCATCTGTATCAGACTTTAAATTGGTGTGAAATCATGAAGGCATTGAGAAAACCCTGCTACCTTCATTTGAATATAAATTCTACTAATCTAACTTTATATTGTAATTCCAGAATATTTATTTTTATTTTTGGTATACATATAGCAATTCATTTTTATTTCCATTATGTAAAACTTCTTTCAGTCAAATACTTCAAAATTATCCTCTTTGAATGGATATTAGGAAAGGTAAGACCTCTAGGCAAAGTATTGTATGATAAAGAAAGATTCAGATGTTCTTGGATAAAAATGGGGTGAGGGACACACAGGTGGAGTCTTGCTGTGAATTGAAACTGTGCCACTCCCATGGTGAGTGGGGTGGAGTAGGTGAGAGTACTGGAAGTATCAGCAAGTTATTTTCTCTTTCTGGATTTTATTTTCCATCTCATTTGAGGTGGGAGAGATTGTTGTAATAGAGGTGATTTCTAAGGTTGTGTTTAAAATTAGTTTCCTATAATTTTGTATGATTTAATTCTACAGAAATTTTTCTTAAAAAAAGAAACCAAAACCTATTGTTCTCTAACAATAAGGCAGCTGAAGCCCAGCGAGCACAAACGACTTGCTGAACCGAGCATGCATGACCAGTGACAATGAGGTACTAGCCACTGGCTTCTCGATTCCAGTTCCAAGGCCCTTTTGAAATTTAGCAGCATTATACATGCTTCATTATTTTAATTTTAGTAGTTTGATAGGAAGACTATTGCTTAAATTCAATTGTTGAGACAATTTCCTTTGGTTTTATATTGAGATGTTAATATTTTTACCATCAAAATTTAATGAAAGCTTTTGAGAATGATATGAACGTGCCCCAAGTCGATCATTTTATTCATCAATCCCTTACATGGTTTTCACTATATGTCTGTCATTGTTCCAAGCTCTTTGCAAACATTGCTTCATTTGGTTCTCACAACAAGTCTATGCTGAAAAACTTATTACACCAGTTTTCCAAATAGGGAAACTAAAGAGCAGATAGTTTAAAAGAACAACAACAGCAACTTGTTGTTGAATAATTTTGTGCCTGAGGTCATAAGAATGGGACATGAAGAAGCCAGATTCGAGCTCCAGCAGAATGGTCTATGGTCCATGCTTGTTCAGAATGTAAGCAAGATCATAAGAAAATTTTATTGGAAAAGTTCTAAACTTTTCATTTAAAAATAATTTAAATTTCAAATAAATTTATTTTCCAATGACACAGAGATAGAGATATTACTTAAATTTTAAAAAGTGAATCTATATATAGACAATATCATACATGGAAAATATGATATCATGTAAAATAGCATGTATGCAAGCACCAAATTATACTGTTAATTTGTATTAAGAGTTTCTAACATGTTAATGGATGTTTACTATATAGACTTACTCCATAAAATGGGAGAGATGAAAAGATAAGGCCTTCACCCGGTAAAACTACCTGGAAAGTGGGAAAAAGTTCATAGAGACTTACTCCACTTTTGCCAATTTCTATTTGATATTTTTCTAAGTGAGGTACCCTGCTCATTTTTCAAAACTGTTAAAACATGAACTTTAAAATCAAGCAGCTCAAACTGAAGTACACAATGAGGACTAAGTCCAGTTCTTTTCCCCCTCTGGCTTCTTGAGAAGATGCTGTTTTCAGGAGACTTTGGAAGCCAGTCCTCCAACAAAAAAGGAAATACTTTACTCACAAACAAGTATTTATATTTCTCCTCTGATCAAAAGTTCACTTTCTTCAGCTTTGTTTTATAACTTGACTTTTCAGAAGCTATAAAGGATAAGATGTTTTAGCATTCCCTGGAAGTTCATCTATAACCAATAGGAAAAATTAGAAAACATAAAATTGGACTTGATCACCTTTGTTGTTTTAAAAATTAGTTATCAAAGAAATGTTGACACTACAGTAATATGAATTTTTTTTTTTAAATCTGAGATTTCAATGCATGGACAGTTAAGATATTTATAATTGAACCTTAATTCTATTTCTTTTTGGCTCATTAAGGTTACAGAACATTTGGTCAGATATTACTTCTTCATATTTGTTAAAAAATTTTTAAGTTAAACTGCTTTTTTGTTAAACTGCTAATTTAGCAATTGCTATTAGCATAGCAACTTTTTAAGTTGCTCTGTTTTCTCTATTATTGTGTGCTTAACTGAAAGTTGAAAATTCTAAGTAATAGCATATATTCAAACAAAACAGTTCTCCACCAAAAATTATTTTAAAGTTCATGTAATTCATTATGTTGTAATTCAACATCTGCATAAACTGCAAATGATCACCCTCAAAAGTCCAGTTATTATCATCCATCACCTGACAACTGACCCCCTTCCCTTCCTTCATCTACGCCCCAGTGCCCTTCATGTCCGGTAACCACCGCTCTGACCTGTTCTCCCTGAGTCTGATTTTTTTTTTGGTTTATGATTTTGTTTTTGGTTTTAGATTTTACATATAAGTGAAGTCATAAGATTTTTGTCTTTCTTTTTGTGACTTATCTCACTTACAATTATACCCTTTAAAAAGATCTTTTACAATTTTGAATATTTTTCCTGAGCTTAAAGCATTTAAACATTCCATGGAGTATAAAATATTTTGGTGCGATGCTCATAAGAGATGCATTAAGTCAGTGATAATCTGGTTCTATCAGTGTCACTAATGCTTTCATTAAAGGCAATAAATCCCGCACTATGACTTTAGTGTGCTTAGTATTTCTTCCAAAATGCTATTACACTTTTTATGATCTTCTGAATAAGACATTAAAAAAACTACATGTTCTTAGTAGAAAATTGAAGGTAATAAATGCTAAGAAGATGTAAATATCACTTCTAAATGACTTAGCTATTTTCAGAATTTTAAACTATCTTGTAAAATGAGAAATATTTGAAGGAGTCTAAACACCCAGTAAGCAATACTAGAGTGTTACTATCTAACATCTTAAAATTTAAATAGATCAAAGAGTGGCTTCTTGAAAAGACTTCAGAACTTGCAGTATAGGACAGATATACTTTATATTAGTGTTTCAATGTTTATTAAAATCAACATATGTTTATCCATGTTTAACATAATGATTATTAAGAAAAAAATTTCAAATATTAGGAATTCAGCAAAAAGATGATTTTGTTCACTTTCAGTATTTCACTGGTGCTTTGCTGCATAGGTCTAATAGTCTCACTTGAATTAATTTAATTCTTTAGGAGTATGCACTTTTCTTTGACTTACTGTTTTCTATTAGATAGCATATTTTGCAACTCTTTGAAGATTGGTATTAACTTTTAGAACAATTATAGTAGTGCAAATTATCTTTGTACAAGAGCAAATCAAATGAATTTTTTCCTATAGAGATGAAAATGATTTATACTCATTAAAAAGGTAATTCCAAAAGTTACATTTTTATTGCCTGATAGGACATTAACACATTTTTAATCTATTTATTAATCTTATTCCAGTGTTGTTTCAGTGCCTATAAATAATTTAATTTCTCTTACACTCCTTTGAACCAGTATATCCTTCTAGCTGGTCCCCTCATTAATGACTTAAATAGAAATATATAATATCTTTGAAATATTCTTACATTTTTAAGAAAATCACATTCTTTACCTTTGAAAGTGATATTTTAACATGTTTTTATTTATCTAATTCTCTCTTTAAACAATACATGCTTCTTTGAGGCTCAGTCCTTCTAATTACTCATTATATCTTATTAGTTCCCCTTGTAATTCCCTGTCAATCCCTTTATTACTTATCTTCAGTTATCTTCAACATTTTCAATTTCCTCAAAAACCATACTTTCTAAACTTTTTCCTCTTAGGTTCACCCCTGAGCATTGGCTCCCACTACCAGTCTGTGTTTTAGGATTGACAAGCTAAGTGGGCCTTATGATCAAATGTGTAAGACTTTCTTTCTAAATATATTTTTAGGCATATGTACAAGTGTTTCAACACTCCTAATTTACATAGCCCTTCCTTCTTGTTTTCCTCCATTTTTTGCTTGTTTCATTTATAGCTTTTTTTTCCCTCATGTAAATCACTAAGACTACTTGGAATTTATTCTAGTTTATTTTGTGAGAAAAATGGGTTCCATAATGTCATTTCCTTGTGTCGCCTCATTTATCCCAACACTAAGTATCAACAGCTCATTTTCCCCCCACAGACTTGAGACACATACTGTGTGACAAAAGGGAAGCAAGTCTGTCAATTAACAGCCAGGATTTCACAAAGTGGCATTTTTTCATATACCAAGATCAGACCTTCATCCTTTTACATCAGAAACCAGTTGATCCAGGGATGGTCAGACTTTCAATGGTTCACCCACACTATATTGATGAATAATGCCAGTTTGCAATCATTCCGGTTTACTTGTTTACAGAGACAGATATATGCTTGAAGTAGGCAGAATGTCATAATGCTTCGTAGGGTACTTCCTACCTCAAAATCAAGATAACCATGACATCTATTAGTAATCAGGAAGTTGTTTGATGTGAATGGAGCAAAACAGAGAGAATGGATAGCTGGAGAGATACTGAAGTCATAGAGAAGTCTAAAGATGTAAGAAGTTTTTAGCCACATATGTGAAAACACCCTGGTGACCAGCCCCATATTCAACATTCAGCCCTAATCGCTGCTGCCATTTCCTATGCTGTTGAACTCCTCTGTTGATTCATTCATTCTTTAAATAAATGAGTATCTTAGATCAGGATATAAATATTCCCTATATAGTTGTTCCCCCACAGCTATCATACATTAATTTAATTAGCTGAACTCATAGAAGTCAATATTTTTTTTCATTAAGGCCTCTCACAATTTACTGTGTTCTGCTTACAGTGAAAAGAGAAAACAAGTTAAAGTATTGAATTTGAAAAAGAACTTGCAAAGATGACAATTGCTTTCTATATATCCAGGACAGGGCTCATATATGTACATTTTTTAATAGTTTCTATACATAATTGTGTTTATTCTTAGTACTTTAAAGGTTCTTACAGCTTTTAACACTTCAGTTCTGAACCACTGATCCCATTTATTGAATTATCTAATCATCACTCTAAGTAAGGTAACAGTTGTATCACTTTTCATAAACTATGTCATTACCAGGTTATGACTTGCTTCGTCTCAAGTTAAAGATGGTGAGGTTTTTCAAACCATACTGTAAGACAAAGAGAGATTTTGCAGGCCAACTGGAAAACTCATTTTTGTTTTCATGTAGCCTTCATTCATACTGGGCAGAAACCATGAATACCAATGTGGTTATGGTTACAGTTAGGGACTACGTATCCAGATGTTCAAGTCACATGGGAGGCCACAGTTTCAGTTACACAGATCCAAATCACAGTTTTGTGTTCAGATTGAATGGGGGAAACAGAATATTCAAGACCAGGAATGGGAATGGGAAATTAGCTCACTGAGTACTGAACTGACAGGTAGTTTTTGATCTTAGAGCAAAGGCTGCCTAAGGATTGCCTTGGAAGTCTACCTTCTCTGGCAGATCATTTGGCAGCTCTACAAATCTCTAGCTTCCTCTCTTGCCCCTCAGTAGTGCAACATATTTTGAACAGCCAACATTAGCAGGAGTTCATCTCATTTTTAGGAAGCAGAAGCAATAATATATTGCCTAGTCAATAACTAATAAAAATCTCCTGTGAGCTCCTATATGACACAGATATAATTCTCCAAAATGAGTCTTTTCTTTGAACATGTGAGACTTACATTTATGAAAAATATATGGAACTTGTTGCTACCTTGATCTTAGACCATGCAACAAAACTATTTTTGGGGGATAGATTCATTACTGAGAGTGAAAGTGGGGGAAAACATTTCATGTTTGGTAGCTCTGTTTTGGTAGACAGAGCTACCAAAAGAACATAGACTGAATGCATTTTCACAGTGTTCTTTGAGTCCAATATTATAAGGTTTTACAATTTAGGATTTCATTATTTTCTTTATAGTCTCATACCTTGTTACTAAGCTATATATTTTATATTTATGCACACCTGACCAAAGTAGGATGAAATAATATGTTTGGTTTCCCTACTTTCTTTTTCTACATCTATTATTGACCAAATGATTCAATCCAGAGAAACAACATGCCTTTGTTTTTCAACTGAGCTATTTTCTTTTTGATTGCTTTGGTCCTGCAGACCTAAAACAAATCTCTGGTTCTTACCAATTGTTTTTGCTTTCCTTTTATTTGCTTCATTACATTCTTGAATTGATTTCTTTTGTCTATTGTGTACATTCTGTTCTGGTGTTTTATTTCTCAAAAATAGTTAAGTGGGTGACAACTCTAAAAGAAAGAAGATAATTACACCTATTTCCTATGTTTCAGAATTTACCACCAACTGTTCCCCCATTGCATCAGACTGTCAGATTTTTCACTTTGATGTCTAACTTAGCATTGACAGTGTTCATGAAAATGGTGTTTTTACTGAAAGTCTCTTGCTTGGGTTGAACAGTAACTGATGACTTAAATTTTCAGTGCTTATTTTGTCCTCTTGTTGGTGAAAATATGAGAGTTCTATTTGTTGAAGTAAGTGTTCTATTTGTAGAAGCTGAAGTTCAAACTCTAGCAAAGGCAATCTATGTTCTGACTCTGAATCAAACCTCTCACCCATTACAACCCAATATTCTACTTTTAATGTGAAAATGTTCTGAAGTAAAGGTCTAAACTTCCCTTATGATTTCACCAGAAATAGTCAGGAATTAACTCAAATAACAACTTTTCAGCTGGTTTTGATAATCACAAAATATTATTTCATTATATCAATTCAGCCACTAGTAATCTACTACAGGGCTCAGTATTACTTAGTGTTTCATGTCATAGAGTCTGGTGCCAAAACATATCAATTCAAATGCCTGCTCAACCACTTGCCTGCCTTGCCCCTTCAGTAGCTTACTTAAATGCCTCAGTCATTTACTATGGAAGAAGTCCTTCCTCACAGGTAAATGAGATTAAACCATATAAAGTATTTAGAATAATCTCTAACACATGCTAATTATAAAATAAAAGTTAGCTATTATGCACCAAAGAACATACTAGCTATGTCAGGATTTAAAAGTCCCTTCAGATATGATGTCTACTCTCAATTATTAAGGATTTAAAGAAAAATAATAAGCTTACTTGAACTACTATATGTAGCATCAACATAATTGACATTTTAAATTTTTGCCAAAACCCCATTTTTTTCAGAATATTGCTGTACCTCTTCTTTCTCCCTCTCCAAAGAATTATAATTTATGTAGAATCTGTTAAAAGTTACATGAGAGACAAGACGACTTGAACTTCTCAATCAGCCACGTCTCGTTTCTCTAAGATTCTCCCCTTAGTCACACACTAAGTCTTTAATCTCTCTTTCTTTTGTAAATGGTCATCCAAACTCCCTCCCTCCTACTGTCTAAATCAGAGCAATTTATATTTTGTTCTCAGCCTACAGACCTGCTTAGAAAATTAAAATCTCTGTAATTATTAGTTGGCAGCTATTTTCTCTGTAGGCCTGAATTCTCTTGGCAATGATGTTGACAACACAGGTGGGATACTGTCAACCAGAGAAGTTTACCAAGTCTTGGTGTCCATTGGGGTTGGTTAGATGCATAGGCCTGGAGTGCCCATGTGGGTTGGGTGGTCTATTTCCTCGGCCTTGAGCACATCCAGAGGTCAAACTGATGCTATATAACCCAAAGTCCGAGAACAAGCAAAACACTCTGATCAGGCAGGATATTCCAAGGGCTTAGGGGCTATCTTTCAAAAGCTATTCAATGGCTAGCTAGACCTTTCTTTGGAATGTGAGAATTCCAACAACCCAAGCCTGCTGAATTAAGCCTTTACTGCATAAATATGATTTACTCTAAAAACACACCCCTTCCATAATCTCCAGTCAAAATAAATTATTCTACCTCTAAAGCAGAGGCCTTTATACATCGAACTTGTGAAAGAAGAGAAAATGACTCACTAATTACAGAGATTTTGATTTTCTAAACAGGTCTATAAACAGAACAAAATACAAATTTATCTGATCTAAACTATTGGAGGAAGGGGGTTTGAATGAGCACTTATGAGAGAAAGAAATAGAGATTAACATTTAGTGTATGGCTAGGGGGAGAATCTTGGAGACAAAACGCAAGGCTAACTGGGAAGTTTAAGTTGTCTTGTCTCCCATGTATTGCAACTTTAAACAAAATATACATAATTACAAATCCTTCATGAAAAGTGCGTTTTTTGGCAAAAAATCTAAGTTGTGAACCATGTCGTAGCTACATATAATAGTTCAAATAAGCATATCATTTCTCTTTAAACTCTTAATAATTGAGAATAGACATGATATTTGAAGGGACTTTTAAGTCCTTACATAGCTAACATGTTTTTTAGTACATAATTGCTAACTTTTATTTTATAATTAGCCTGTGTTAGAAATTATTCTAAATACTTTATATGGTTTAATCTCGTTTACCTGTGAAGAAGGACTTCTTCCATAGTAAATGACTGAGGCATTTAAGTAAGCTACTAAAAGGGCAAGGCTAGTAAATGGCTGAGCAGGCATGGACTTGGTACCAAAGCCCATGATGTCAACCATTACAGTAGATTACCAATTGCTGAATTGGTATAATGAATTAATATCTGAGTCACCCAAAGAACACATTCCCAGCTGAGGTCGAACAAGTCAATATCCTAACTTCTCTTTTCAGCTCTCATACTATAAATGTGTACTTTTCATGGTCTATATATACCATATATTTCACATTTTATTCTTTTGATAGGTGATATTACTGTTTAACATCAACTCCAATCGCAGTGTTGAAATGCTGTCAAGTACAAGCAGGCTGTGATGTTGGTTATGGAGAAAATATATGTTAGACAAGCTTCATTCAGGTGTAAATGCCATGAGTTCAATATTAATGAATCAACAATGTATATTAAATAAGGTATCTTTAAATAGTAACATACATGAAATTTAATGTTTCATGGGAACCTAACCCTGCATTTCTTCTAGAAGCAATGGTTCAATATTTGCTAATTCCATGTTCACAGTGACTTTATAGAACACAATTACTGTGAATAACCAGAATTAACTGTTTTTAAAGTACCACCGTATGTAAAAATATGTTAAAGTAGTCATAGGGTGCTAGGTCACACCTAAACTGATCTTATTAACTCTCTTTCTTTTACATTCTATGTAACTACAAGGACATAGAAAACAACCTCTTACCAATAAAGTAAAATTTTTACTTTACAATGTACTTAAATTTACTTTACTTAAAATGTACTTAATAAAAATTTTATGCAACTTGCAAGCCACAAACAAGTTAGAATAATTTCTTTGTCCCTGAAGGAATTGTCTGAAATCTACAGGTTCATTCTGTCAAATTAAGTAAAATGAATAGACTATACACAGTAATTCTAAACTGCAGGCTGATCCCTAAGCTAGAACTTCCTACATGAATAGGAATTCACTGGACATATTTTATAAAGTACTATAGGAATGGAACTTCTTCAGCCACAATCTTTTTCTATTTTCCATTAAAAGTGAGTAATTCTATGCCTTTTGAATTTATGTTTCCCTTTTTAGTGGACATTTTTAAACTTTTATACAACAGAATTCAAAGTCTATCATGCATCACTAGCTTGAACACTGAGCCGTCATCAAAGGTAAGCCACGTGGGTGCAGAGGACTTGCTGCCTTTACAGGGCAGTGGTGGAGAGGGGAAGGGGAAGTACAGGATGGAAGCCATGGAGCAGGGTGGTTAAGAGGATGAACCCTGCAGTCAGTTTGACCCCATCATTAACTAGCTTTGTGACCTTTGGCCAGTTGCTAGTATGCTCCTTTTTTTTAGTTTTCCCATCTGTCAATCAGAGCTATTAATATTATATATTTCACACAATTGTAAAAACAAAATTCTATGTAATGCACTGAGAATTGTATCTCATAATAAACACTCAACATGTGTTATCAATCTTTATTATCATTCGGCTCCAGCTGACTGTTTCTGAATGGGAGTGCAAACCTGTTGTGGCAAATCATCAGATTTTTTAAAAGAATAAAGAAATTTAATATTTAGAGAAAATTTCCAAAATGTTAAAGCATTTTGTAACCAAATACAATATACTTGGTGAATCAATTGGTCAACAGACTGATAATTAGCAACTATACTCTGTTATAGAGAAGAAGAGTCCTTCCAACGACTCTGTTTAAATATCTAAGTTAACTTATATAGTAGACTCAGGGAGAAGATGTTTAACTGTTAGGAAGGATGGATGGCAAACCAAGGCAGAGATGGGGAGGGAGACATGTTTCACTCACTAATTCTTCATTCCTGAGCCTGGTCAGATAAGATTGCCAGCTGCTCCAAAAAAACATAATAGTACAGGAAGCAGGGAGCCCTTGAGATTCTGTATGTATCGTTTCCATCATCTGGGAAAGAGAACTTTTGAAACTGTATATTAATCACAAGGTCTGGAGATGGGAGGAGGAAGGGGAACCTTGAAACTGGCTACAAGCATATGAGGTCCATCTGGAAAATGTCCAGCCATTGTTAACATGAAAAGAATGTTTTGTGCAGCATCAATGTAACCTGGCAGCCAAGGAGAGTGGACTGGAATGAGCATGTGTGAGCAATGATGACTTCACTGTACTAATCAGTGGGAGGCAGTAGATGCTCTTGAATGAGAATGTGTACTATGTGGCAGTCACATTCAAAAGGACTGAGTAGAGCACTGATTTGCATCAAATTTTGTGTTAAGCTTGAACATTCCTCTGCAGAACTGAAAGGTTGCAGCTGTGGGCAACTGGTGACTGGCAGGTTCATCACAACACTGTGCCCACACAAACATATCTCATGCACAGTGTTTTCGTGAAACGTCAAATCACCCAGGTGACTCAGCTCCTATATAGCCCAGATTTGGTGCCCTGCAACCTCTGGCTTTTCTCAAAACTAAAATCACTTTTGAAAGACCATAGATGAGATTCACAAAAATATGATGGGTCAGCTGATGGCGATTGGGAAAACTGTGTGAGGTCCAAAGGTGCCTACTTTGAAGGGGACTGAGGTGTCATTGTCCTATGTACCTATTGTATCTTGTATCTTCTTCAGCAAATGCCTCTATTTTTCATATCACATGGCTGGATAGTTTCTGGACAGAGTTTGTGAAACCCCTAAAATCCCAATAGCTGGTGCACTCAGATTAGCTGCATACCCACTTGCAGCTTCATGCTCAAGTGTATTTTATAAATAAACTTGCTATCTCATTTCCATTACGTTGTCTCTCACCTGAATTCATCTCTTGTGAGAGAGACAAGAACCAAGGAGGGGAAGCCACCTAACTTGGGTCTCCCGAGTAACATAACTAAGTGCATATTATTTTTTATGTAATAAAAATGAAATAAATAAAACAGTAGGAAAATCCATCATTGGAAAGGCCAAAATACTTTCTTCCTGGTGAACCAATTCTAAGAGTGTTCTGGATTATCTTAATCACCCAGAAGAATAATAGTTAAAAACAGTTTTGTTCAGGGTTTCTGTTTCTTCTTCATTGAGTTTTGGAAGATCCTAAGAATCCTGAAACACCAATCCAAAAGAACCTATGCACCCCAATGTTCATAGCAGCACAATTTACAATAGTTAAGTGCTGGAAACAACCTAGGTGCCCATCAGTAAATGAATGGATCAAAAAACCATGGTACATTTACACAATGGAATTCTATGCAGCTGAAAGAAAGAAGGCCCTCATACCCTTTGCAATAGCATGGATGGAGCTGGAAAGCATTAAGCTAAGCGAAATAAGGCAGGCAGTGAAAGACAAATACCATATGATCTTGCCTTTAACAGGAACCTAAACAACAACACAAAGAAGCAAGTAAAATATAACAAAAGACACTGAAATAGAAGACAGGTAGTCAGTGACCAGAAGGGAGAGGGGAGGGAATTTCAGGGGAGAAGGGAAGGGTTTTTGGGAAGAAATATAGAGGACGCATGGACAAAACTAGGGGGGTTGGAAAGGGGAGGCAGGAGGAGAGGAATGGGTGGGTGGGCTGGAATGGGAATAAAGGATAGAAACTGTACTGAATAAACTAAAATAAAAAAATAAATTAAAAAAAGCACTTTTGTAATTCCTTCCCTCTCTTTCTACTCAGGGACAACCCTCATATTAATTACCACTTTAAATAAATTAGTATTCTTCTTTCCTGTCCCATTGAGAAAACTAGAAGATGGGAAACCAAAGACCTAGCAAGTTACATTTAAATAAGAACACACCTTTTTTTGTTACCTTGACAAATTTTAAACATGGCAGCAGTGAGTCTGTGCTAGATGTCAGTGAAATCTCTAGGTCAACTGGTAAAGTCTTAAAAGTCTAACCAAAAAAAAAAGGAAAAGTAATTCAAAAAATTTTGAACAAGCAATGTTAAATTTATTAATTTTACTGCATTACTGCGGTAGAAGAAAATTACCTTGATAGAGTCTTAGTAATGTCCCAGAAGAAACATCAGGGAAGGATATTTATAAAAGTTCAGCATCTGAGCTTGGTGATTTTTAAAAAGGTGTTTCAAGACAAAGAATTGATTAGGATTGCATAATTTATAACATAGTAGTTTTGGATTAGTTGATACTGTAAGTGTCTTGAAGCAATTCTTGATAAGCAACCAATCAGCCATGATAAGTAAACTATTTTAGTTGGTTCAGTCTTATCTTTCAAAAGCATGTATTTTCTGGGTCAAGCGGCTAAATTGATTTTGCTTATTCTTAATATTATTTAAAATATGTATAGGAAAGTATGTGCAGTCCAAGTATTGTCCAACATAGAGACAGGATATTATGCTGACTTTAGTTTTCAAGTTGCACAGTTAGTTAGTAAAAATCTGAGTGGTTTCTGAACTCAGGTTTTTCTTCCTACAAATCCTCTTGGGATTAAGCATTTTTCCTGAGGACTAAACTATTGTGTCTACTTACTGAATGTTAGGACAGTTTTTACTTCTCTTATTGCATTGTTGAACAACTTTTATGGTAAATTACATATTAAAAAATCAATCTATTGAACCATTCATTCAGTGTGAGCAAATAATCCTGGATGTAAAGCAAGAACATGTTATGGTATAAATACTTGGTCAGGAAGCATGCACTAAACATTTACAAAAAAATTAAGGAAATCATAAAACATGATGAATTACTACATGTTAGTGATAAGAAGAAGGGCTTGCCCCACTTGGTATTCCAGTGCTTATCACATATCTCCGTGTTAATTTGGTATTTAGTCTGGCTAAGGAAGTGAAACTGAACTGAGTACATAAATATTTAGCTCCCCCAAACTTTTCTTTTTTAACAAAGATTAGTCTAGTGTTCTGTGATTTCAACCAAGTTATTCATGTTCTTATTTGTAATGCTCACAGAAAATTATTGTTGTATACTCACAGCTTTATGAAAATGCTTTTACCTGCTACTTGGTAAACAGTGAATGTTTATGTACAGAATAGTAATTGATGGCCTTATTGTGCTCACAAGGCTGTAATTCACTTTAGAGTTTTCTGCTGACTTTATAAATAACATCTTTTGAGTGCTTTATTACTGGCTTTAACATGCTGAAGCTAAATTTAGAATTCTAGAATATTGATATATATGTGAATTTGTTTTTCCAAATACGGAGATTAATGTGCTATATAGATACACGAAAGTTGTCATTCAAGTAATTAAATTCCTTTACTAAAAGGAATAAGAGACGTTTCTAATGTAAACTTAATTTTTTTATTCATTCACTTTGTAAAAAGAGACAGGAAGGGAGAGAAAGGAGAGAAACATCATTTTTTCCCATTTATTTGTGCATCCATTGGTTTATTGTTGTGTGTGCCCTGACCACAGATTGAACCTGAAACCTCGGTGAATCGTGATGATGTTCTAACCAACTGAGTTACCCTGCCAGGGCCCCTAATGTATGTTTTAGATATCACATTTCTGTGACTTGAAATGAGGAACTATGAAGAAAATAACCTCTTAAATATTTTAAAATATACATGGACAAAACTAGGGGGGTTGGAAATGGGAGGGATGGGTGGTTGGGCTGGAATGGGAATAAAGGATGGAAACCATACTGAATAATCTAAAATAAAAAAATTAATTAAAAAAATAAAAATAAAATATATTCGTGCCTACAAATGATGGAAACAATCCAAAGTGAGGATCATTTACTCACATCACTGGGAAGGATGGTGGTGTCGCTAGACTTCGGGAACCAGTGAAAATGGGAATGATTCTGCCAGGATTCTCATTTCACTCCCAGCTTTGCATTTATCGTTGAATTAGTTTCCCTTTATTGCAACTACTCAGCAGTTTTATCTACATAGTGGGAAATACAGTCATTAAAAGCTCTTGAGCTTCATACTTCACAGCTTCCACTACCATTAATTTTCTTTCCTTATTTCCAATTAGAAAAAATGATGCAGATGGAGTGGCTTTGATCAAGAGCTCTCCCCCGGACTATTCTATAATCTGTGGCCAGAGGTAGGCACACGTAATACAGGTGCAACTCCCAATGCGACAATACGGATATGAGTGGGTGGAGGATAATTTTTGGAACAGTGATACATGCTGAGTCAACAATACCAGAGTTTTGATTGCTTTCATCTCATCTGAAAAACAAAAAAATTAGCATTTTTCTCTGAAGCCTCTATCAGTTATGTAGTATCAGTTACAATAATGGAAAAGTTGATTCAAACTGGCTTAAACAATACAGATAGAGACAAATGTACGACATATGTGAAAAACTCGGAAGTATATCTGGTGTGATCCAATAATTCAGTAATGATCCTGAGTGCTCATTCATTCCCTGTCCCTCTGCTCTGTCTCTGTAATGTTAGCCTCAGCCAGAGGAGGGCTGTGTTTTTGATCACAAGATGATTACTGTAAGCTCTTAGACACAGATATCTTTGTACTGATATTGCCACTACAAGTCCTACTATTCACTCTTACTAGAGCAGCTTAGACTCATGTAACAGTTGGCCAGCTTATAATGAGCTAATTGATGTGTCCTCTATCTTTGGGGTTTGAAATGGAGCCAAATGGAGAACTAACATAACTTGGGGACTACTGGGAATCAGGAAGCAGAGGGGTGCTCGCTGGGTATGTAACCTAGACTATCTGTCACACATCCATGCCTCTGTTATTATTTTTAAATATTTTGTTGCTATTTTATGTTATTTAAATGGAAGATAAAATTTATCTAAAGTCATCACTGTTAGGTGTTAAATATATCACTCTTTCTTCCAGGGAAGTCAAATAGTAGTAAAATTCTAGTTGATCAAATGTGTCATATTTCAATAAAAAATTCCTAAGTTTGTATTAGTTTAGATTTGAGACTAAATAATTGCTATTCTTTCTTTTCCATTTTAAATCATTGTGAAAACATACTTGGGTATCTCTGGGAGACAATGAGAGAAATATGACCAAGTCCCTAGAGAGCATCCAATTCAGTTTACCCATCTCAGTAGAGGTATGAGGAGCCTGCCTTAGGTAGTTGTAGGAAGAACAAGAGGCCTCAGAAAGAAGGAGAAAGGAGTGCCGCCTTATAGCACAGGGACTTGTCCATTTATGCTGATGGGGAACCAATCAAACAGATTATCTCCTCTCCCTTGAGGAAGCCTTCAAAAAGAAGAGAGAAGTAAATCTCATTACTTGCCTGCAGAAGGAGAGAAGACAGACAATTTCTGTGTTCAAGATTTCAGTGAGGAAAGAGGCAATATTTCCACAATTTTACTAAAAAAGGGGCAATTTTACCCCTTCTTTAAGTAATGAATTTTCAGCTATGAGATCATAATTATATATATTTCAGTTTTATCCTCTGTAAGTGCTGTATGTCTACATTTACCTTGTACTTATATCTATTCAGTAACTGATTTAGAGCATGGGAAATGGGAGAGGGAGAGAAAAAAAGATAAATAATTGAGCTCACTGACATGGGACCTTTGCTGGATTTAAAGTAGGAAAATAGAAAATAGGCAGAAACAAATTGTCAACCAGTTTATTTACTGTATTGATTATGTGATGATGAACACATGTACATTTTCATTACGAACAGTTATTCTTAAGGCTTGGGAGTTTATTGATCTCTCTGAGAGTGAAAACTTTACGTAACAGACTTTAAGTTACTTTCTTTTTTATTTTCTTTTTTAGAAGTAATCCATCAATAAGACCCATTTATATGTGCAATGGGACTATGGTTCTTGGTAAAGAAATAAACAGAGAATAAAACCTTGAACCAAGTCCAGAAAATAGAATGCAACTCCTTTTCACCCCTCTTGCCATTAGTTAATAGGATTGATTAACTGGTTGAGTGCTTTATAAAGTGGCATCACTCATCTTCAGGGGCAAGGAAATCATCTCTCTTGGGCATGTAAGCAGTCATTGTATACGCCAGAACTGCTCCCTGGAGTTTATAAAAACAAATTATTTTCATTTTCTCCACTAAGAGAATTTCTTGATCTCATTATGTACACTGTTTCATGATAATGATGTCTAATAGAAATGAGGAAGCAAGAAATTTTTGCTTTAAGTCACCAGGACACTGAGTGGCCTTCCTTGGTTTTGTCACTTGCCTAGATTAAGTGCTTGGTCCAAAAATACTAAAAAGAAAAGACAGACCAATTCATTTGTTAAATGTCCAAGGTTGGTCAAGCATGGAGGGCCAGGCAGTAGGTGGTTTGAGCCGCATTATGTCCAGCTTAAAATGGAACAGAAGAAGGTCTTCAGCAGATGTCAGAGTTGTTATTGCCAAGATCAGTTCTCACACAGCATTGCTAGACCTCTATTTTATTTCCTTGCCTCACCATGTTTCTTTCTAGGTTCCAAGTAAAACTACTCTGACTAGGAATAATATTTCTCTTCTCCTTACTAATTAGTCAGGAAGTATCTCACTGGCCTGTCCAGTCAGTCTCCAATTTTTTTCCTACAGGTAAATCTCACAAGATCTCTCATGGAAGCTTGAGGCTCTACAGCCCAGATTATTTATTCTCAGAAAATTGACAGGCACACATAATTGGACTAGGGTTTGAACTATTTCAATGCAGAGTCCACCACATCTAAAGCTAGTGGATATAAAAAATTTAAAGAGAAATTATAACTTACTTTTTAGGAAAAGGAATATCAGTAGTCTCTGTGTTAATCTTTTCTTTTATAAGTGAAAAGGAAAATAAGATTGTGGGATTTAATATCTAACACGATTTCACATCTTGTCACCTTAATTGAACATTTCAAAGGATTTACTGCTTAAGTTTTCCATTACTTTATTCTGTTCCATAGATAGATATGTTAGTTAGTTACTATTTAGTGATCATTCTAATTGTCATGTGTATTTTGAAACTAATAATCTATTTTCTAAAGAGACTATAAATCTCATTTGATAATCACAGTAAATCCAGGTACCTTTCTATTAAGAAGAGTATATCCATTCAGTTCCATACAATTATGTTTGGATGCTATTAAATATTAATAGTCATAGAGAAGTATAATTTTAAAATAGAATTGGAAATTAACTCAGGCACAAAGGTAAATACCTTCTAACTTTCCTCTGATCACTGCTCAGGTTCATTAGTGGATGATGGCATCGGATAGATATATGTTTGCATAAGGACATAGCGTTCCTTTTAGCTCTAGTTGGCGATGTTTCAATGTGAGTGTTAACCCAGAATGTCTTCAGATTTGGGGTACATAATTGATTAGACAGTTTGAAAGCATTTACTACATTGGTGCTCTCAATAAATCATGTGCATTAGCATGCATGACCTGTGTGTCCCATTCTCTTTACTTTGGGCTGGGCCTGCGCCTTTTTTGAACTGTTAGGATATGGAGAGAGCAACACTGTTCAGATTCTGGACATAAGACAAAAGAAAGCCTGGAAGCTTTGGGTACACTGCCGGAGATACAATTTGGAGAGACAGGCTAGCGGGGAGGAAGGTCCTGAGATTAAAAAAGAAAGAGGAATAAGCTTAGCCAGCCCAGAGACTCAGCAGAGCTCTCAGCCCCTGATCAACCTATCAGATGAATGCAGCCTCAGGAAAAACCACTGGCAAGGGGAGATGAAGTAATAAAATACAAATAAAATGGTTATCTTTTAAAGTCAATGCTTATTTTTTAAGTATGGGGGAAAGAGTTATTATTCAATAATAAATAATTAGAACAAATAGAAATGGCAAAAACTGAAAATCGCCCACTCCCCATCTTTATCCCTGTCCAGGTAGTGCATAGATTTAGACTTTGAGGTTTAGTGTGGGCAACTAGAGACTCCGGTGTTCACCTGCTTAAGGTACAAAATGATGAGACAAGTTAACTGGACAAAACAGGATTAGGGTTCTCATTAAACAAAATGTAGATATTATATAGAGAGAATGTTTCTCCTAAGAGGATATCCTCTAGCATGTCGTCTCCACGTTTCACGAAGTATTTACCATGTTAGCTTAGGAAGGAAAAGAATTTTGAGCAAACAGAATATTACAAATTTTTAGCTCTTAAAATCTTCATGAGAGTCAATTTTTCTGTCTCTCCATCCCCCATGATCTACCCTCCCCCCTGCACTTCTCTTTCTCTCTGAGTTAACTTGGAAAGGGGCATTATCTATACAGTTTCCTAAAATTCTGCCTCCCAGTTGTCTTATTTTTAATGGCTTTACCACAGGTCTAGAGGGACAGTGATGGTGTGTGTGTGTCTGTGAAACTGGATACAGTTTGTATGCTGAAATGACTTCACAAAATGCTCTTTGACTGGATATTGAATACAACATATTAGATTAGATGTTTTGTCTGAAACAACTCAGGCTGATTTTACTATTTAATTCAAAATAAGTAAATTCTGCTGAGAATACTGAAGGTTCCTGTTATATTAACTTTTTAAAATATTATTTTTATATATATCGAAAACACTTTGTTTCTCATTATAATGTGTAAAACTAACTGCTTATAAGACTAATGAATATGATTAATGCTACCATATGATGAGATTTCATTTATTTTAAGAATACCACAGCAAATACTTTATTTTTTAAGAATCAGACTAGAAATAAAATAACAGTTCAGTGTTTTTCAAAGTTTAGCATATGAAAATCACCTGGGGTAATTCTTGAAAATGCATAGCACTAGGCCATACTTCTAGTTATTGATGAGTAACATGTACCATTATAGAATCTTATTTAAATATATTTCTTTTTTTCTGTCCTCATCCAAGGACTTTTTTTTTCATTACTTTTTAGAGGGAGAGGAAAGAGGGGAGAGAGAGGGAGAAAAATATTGAGGTGAGAGAGAAACACTGGTCAGTTGCCGCCGGTATGCAGCCTGACTGGGGATCAAACCTGCAGCCTACACATGTGCCCAGACCAGAAATCAAACCCACAGCCTTTCAGTTTATAGGACAATGCTTCAACCAATTGAGTCACACTAGCCAGGGCTATTTAAACATATTTAAAAACTATTTACTAGTAACTTAAAAACTGAATTAGCAAGAATAATTGAAATGTGGTAAGAATAAATATTACTTACTGCTGATTATAATTCTTGTTGTACTTATTCAATAAGAAATCTGGTGACTGTAAAATGTCAGACCACTACCCATGAGTATATTTGTAACATCTAAACTTTTGGCTTCAGTTCCTTGTTTTCATTGCAGCATGAAAGTTGACTTAACTGGACTTTCAATTCCTATTTTCCTGTTTTAAAATATACCAATAATTGTTCCATTACATTTACTTAACACATTTACCTTATTATCAGTTCTTGCGTATTTTTACAGTGTGTAAAGATACATATTTTCAGCAACAGAATTTTTAAGTTGCAAATTTTATTAACTATATTATCTCCCTAATATTAAAGGATATATACAAAAATGTTTTTAAAATTCTTAAACATTGAAACCTCATAAGTGGTATGCTACCTATGAATTTGTGGTGTCTTAAAAAGTCATATAACATCAAAGCAACAGTATTAAAATTATTTGAAGGTTTTTTTTTTCTGTATAGGGGACCATTTAGTAATAGATGATCATGCACTTGTTAACATTTATATTTCTTATTACGTACTTTAGCTACATTGGTACAAAAATGTTACTACTACTATTTATATTGAGGATGTTTAAACTAACAAAGTACTGGAAGGAAATAGCACCCTCAGTTTAGGCAGTTGTGGTACAGTTCGCTAAAATCTTAGTTAGGAAAACTGGATATAGTTCCAGCGTAGTTCTAGCAATTGTGGAAGTACTGACAATAATTTGGCACATGGACTGGGGCGGTTATCAGAATCCAGAGGACAACTCAATGGAAGTTGCCTTCTACCAAGAGCAGAGTCTTAATAGAGGGATAACAAATGAGGGACCTGAAAGAATAAATACTCCAATCTCACTTTCTGACTAATGTCCGTGTTCTAAATGCACCTCTCTTTATGCTAACCCAAGCCAGAAGGCAGGGTGGCCTGCTATGTAGTCCACAATGTTAGCCTCTTAGGACTTAAAGAACTATGAAGAAGGATGGAGAGCAGATTGAGAAAAACAAATGAAAGTATCCAGCATACATGGGTAACTTAAAAATTTTGGAGAATGACTGTCTAAATAAATTGAATATTCATAAAACAAATAATGTACTATGCCATTAATATGTTCATATATTATATTGAATATGCATTGCAGAGTTGACTTCACTGTAAAATTTAAACATTCCTCTTTCTAAAAGCTGCGTTTTGGTCTCATAGCAGCATGGATAGCTTTTAGCTAAAGAACTCTACTAAATTTACCAGTGTTTTAAAGGATTTCTTCTGATTTTCCAAGGTCGCTTTATATTGATTTTATATCTCAGAGGAATTAGCAACTCTATACTCAGAGTTAAATGAAAATTGACCAAGGGATATCATTACTTCTTTTTTTTGAGTCACAGATGAAAGAATGACATTTTAAAGGGCACATTGGGGTAATCTCTCAGTAGATATCCATTCATGGCACTAATGAAGCATGGATGTGATAGAATCACAAAATAATGAATGTGTTTTAGTAGTCTACCAATGTATCTTACAAAAACATAAAGAATAATAGCACATGTTCTTATACATATGGTACACTCGTCAGTAGGCTACATTGTGTGATCCATATTTGAGCAATATAAATGTTGCTGATCATAGTGACAACTGAACTGAAATAAAATATGCCACAACCTATTTTATAAATATTTTTGAAGAGAAATTAAATAACAAAGTAGGAACTTCAAATTTCAGGTAGGTGGATAAATGTGTATAATCAATGGAAATCTTGGCATTAGCCAGTGGAGTCAGAATTATTTTCCATCATAAAGGACTGATGGACCATTTTATTGTGAAGAAAATACTAGACTAAGTAAAAAAAAGTCCTCAATTTAATTTTCTATAGCCAGGTGATCTATTTAAATAATATAAATATATCACCCTTTATTTTTTGTCTCCTTAAAATAATGGATTTTGTGATAATGTTTCTTCCAGCTTTAAAGTATTTCATTTAAAATTTAAAAGTATTAACACTATCATCTTGATTTAAGTTTATGCTTCTATGTAAAAAAATATAAACTAAACATATGCATTCTTAAAAAATTCCCAAATAGTATGAGTCCTCTTCAACCAATAATGGAAGAAATCATAATTTGAATAGATTTGAGCAGATCATGAATTCAGCTTACTTGGCTGGGAATGTATACTTTTTTTCCTTTCAGTTCTATTTTCCTACCTTGCATTCTTTATGGTCTGACTCTTACTGTTTTTTTTTAATTACTTATTTGTTCTTACATTTTTTCCATCTCAACACAGTGAACATTGTCTCTTTAAACCCATAATTCTCTCTGACCAATAACATCAACATCACCTGGGAACTTGTCAGAAATATAATTCTCAACTTAACAATTAAATCAGAAAATCTAGAAGCAGTGCTCATGCTGTTTTTCTTATTCTTTTTTAAATTCTCCTAGGAATGACCTTTTCCTTTTTGTCCACAACAAATTATTACTTATGTTTTATAATTTGGTTCAGATATTATCCATTTATAATATAATTGTAGCTAGTTCTTCTGGAGGAGAATCCCCGGTGCCAAGCACAGTTCCCCAAAGAGCAATAAATTAATAATCAATACAGCTAAAACTTTATTATGCTTTTGAATTATCTGCAAAGACACAAAGACATAAGAAAGAATGTAATACATTCAGGTTACTGCATAAAAAGTATAATGTTTTATGCCCAAAGAGCTCATGGTCATATGGTCAGATAAACAGAAGGTAAATCCTTAAGCATCCTAAAGTGTATTAAAGAGTTTAGACTTAGCCTGAAATTAGGGAAATTTTAGATAAATCAGACTATTGACTGATTAATGTTATACTAGGATCAGACCACAGTGGTACTGAGGTTGGGGAGAACCAGCTACATTTCAGGTTTGCATATGTAAATATAGGGGAAAGAGACTCCTTAGGCAAAAAATAAAATAAAATAAAAAAGTTGTTAGATTATTCCCTCTTCCCCTCAGTCCTTAGAGAAGCATGCTAAGCGGAGGGGGTATCCTATGGCTTCTGCCCTAATACTTAAATTTAGGAAAGGGAAATTTACCAAAGGAAGGCAGAAATAGTATAATTTTGAGAACATTATGTATCAGTCTGGGAAAACCAAGATCAGTTTAAAAGTCTAAAGAATTAGAGAAGACAAAAATATCAAGGCTATCTCCAAGAACAATAGAAAATACAGATCAAGACTAAGGAAGAAGCCTGCATGTGAGAGTAGGTTGTGCACAAACTGAGGAGGTTCTATACGAATTTGCCTTTATTTCAGTCACGCCACCCACAGTCCATGTGAATGGACCTGGCTGGCTCAAGGTATAGGATAAAAACTAGGGAAATATATGAATAGTGGCTGTGAGTTAGAAAAAAAATAAGGCATGCATGGAGAAGTGTAAGTGATATTTAATGGACAAGAGATAGTTTGACACATTCTTTACAAATTTTGGATTTAAGCCCTTATCAGGTGTATTGGAGAATATATTTACCCAGTCCATGGGTTGTTTTTT
This sequence comes from Trachops cirrhosus, assembly GCA_028533065.1. Lineage (NCBI taxonomy): Eukaryota > Metazoa > Chordata > Mammalia > Chiroptera > Phyllostomidae > Trachops > Trachops cirrhosus. Next base: position 122,440,821 of record CM052542.1, read on the forward strand.
ATTTTGTTGATGATTTCCTTGCTGTACAAAAACTTTTTAATTTGATGTAGTTCCATTTGTTTATTTTTTGTTTTGTTTTCCTTTTCTGGGGAGATATATCTGATAAAATATTACTCTGAGCAGTGTCTGAGATTTTGCTGCCTATGTTTTCATCTATGAGTTTTATCGTTTTGGATCTAACATTTAAGCCTTTGATCCATTTTGAATTTATTCTTTTGCGTGGTGTGAGAAGGTGGTGTAGTTTCATTTTTCTGCATGTATCTGTCCAATTTCCCCAACACCATTTACTGCATAGACTATCTTAGGCCCATTGTGTGCTTGCTTCCTCTCTGAAATATTGAGACTATGAGGGTGTGGGCTTATTGCTGGGCTCTCTCTTCTGTTCCATTGATCTATGTGTCTGTGTTTATGACAGTATCAAGCTCTTGATGACTACAGTCTTATATTATAGTTTGATATTAGGTAGAATGATTCCTCCAACTGTGTTCTTTTTTCTCCGGATCACTGTTCCTATGCAGGACCTTTTGTGGTTCCATATAAATTTTTGAAATATTTGTTCTAGTTCTGTGAAATATGTCATTGGAACCTTGATAGGAATTGCACTAAATCTATAGATTTCTTTGGGTAATGAGGACATTTTAATGATGTTAGTTCTTCCTATCCATAATCATGTATGTGCTTCCACGTATTTGTATCCTCTTCAGTTTCTTTCTTCAGTATCTTATAATATCCCAAGCACAAGTTCTTTACATCCTTAGTTAGGTTTATTCCTAGGTATTTTATTCTTTTGGTAACAATTGTGACTGGGATTTTTTTTCTTAATTTCCCATTCTGTTAGTTTGTTATTGGCATATAAAATGCAATTAATTTCTGGATATTAATTTTCTATCCTGATACTTTGCTTAATTTATTAATTTATTTATTAAGCAAGTCCTTTAATATTTGTTGCAGTACTGGTTTGGTGTTAACAACTCTTTTAGCTGTGTTTGTTTTTTTTTTTTTTTGGTCTGGAAAAGTCCTTATTTCTCCTTCAATTTTAAATGACAGCCTTGCTGGGTAAAGTAGCCTTGGTTATAGCCCTATACTTTTCATCACCTTGAATATTTCACACCACTCTCTTCTGATTTGAAATTTTTCTGTTGAGATATCAGGTGACAGTGTAATTGGTGCTCCTTTATGTGTAATTATCTGCTTTTATTGTGTGGCTTTTAGGATTCTCTCCTTGTCTTTAAGCCTTGTCATTTTAATTATGATATGTCTCAGTGTAGGCCTCTTTGGGTCCAACTTGTTTGGCACTCTTTGAGATTACTGGACTGTCTTTTTCCCTCACCAGATTAGGGAAATTTTCTGTCATTAATTCTTCAAATAGGTTATTGATCCTTTGCTTGTTCTCCTCTCCTGGTATTCCCACAATGTAGATGCTATTCTGCTTTATGTTGTCCAAAACATTTCTTAAGCTTTCTTCTTTTTTTTTTAATTCTTTTTTTCTTTTTGGTGCTCTGCCCACGTGTTTTCTTCTACCCTTGTTCTCCAAATCACTGATTTGATCATCTGCTTCATCTAACCTGCTGTTTATTCCTTCCAGTGTATTATTTATTTCAGATATTGAATTCATTATTTCTTACTGGTCCTTTTTTAATAATTTCTTTGTCTCTTTTATGCTTTTGAGTATCCTTATAATCATTACTCTAAACTCTGTCTGATAAACAAACCTCAACACCATAAGAATAAATAACTCAATTAAAAAATGGGCAAAGGACCTGAATAGACACTTCTCCAAAGAGGACATACAGAAAGAAGGCCAATAGACATATGAGAAGATGCTCAACATCACTAATCATCAGAGAAATGCAAATTAAAGCCACAATGAGATATCATCTCACATCTGTCAAAATGGCTATCATCAATAAATCAACAAACAACCAGTGCTGCTGAGGATGTGGAGAAAGGGGAACCTTTTTCACTGTTGGTGAAAATGCAGATTGGTGCAATCACTGTGGAAAGCAGTATGGAGATACCTCAAAAAGTTAAAATGGCACTGCCTTTTGACCCAGTGATCCCACCGCTAGGAATATATCTGAAGGAACTCAAAACTCAAAATCAAAAGAATATATCCACCCCTATGTTCATTGTAGCATTATTTAAAGTCATCAAAATATGGAAGCAGCCCAAGTGTCCATCAGTAGATGAGTGGATAAAAAAGCTATGGGACATTTATACAATGGAATATTAGTCAGCCATAAAAAAGAAGAAGTTTTTACCCTTTGTGACAGTATCTGGACTTGGAGAAAATTATGCTAATATAAGCTATTCAGAAAAAGATAAATGTCATATGATTTCATTCATATATAGAATCTAATAAACAAAGAGAACTAACAAGGAAAACAGGGACAGACTCATAGATGGAGAACAAGAAGACAGCTAGTTGGGGGTGGAAGGATTAAAGAAAAAGGAAAAAGCACTTGTGATCATGGACAATAATGTGGTGATTGTTGGTGGTAGTGGGTATAAGGAGACTAAATGGTAATGGAAAAAATATAATAAAGATTAAATCCCTCTTGAAAAAGTTTTCTCCCAAAGAAAATTGACACATTTATGATGAGCTATAACTTGAAGAACACATGGAAAATATTCAATATTTAAAAAACTCAGAAAATAATACAATATGAATTCCTTTCACTAAGAGGTATCAGAACAGCAAGGCCAAAATAGTAATTGCCTATTTAATTACTTCTAAAGAGAATCCTAAAATATAAGCAGTTGAGTACATTGGTCATATATTTCATAAAATTTAAATAGGTCTGATGATGAAATGTTAACTCAATTGTGAAAACATAACTGATAGAGAATAATGATGCCAGCATATTTATTTTTCATCCAGTAGCAGAATGAAAAAACTGTTTTTGACACTGTACACATCAATAATCAGTCCAGTGAGCCATGTGTAATCATGTGATGATGCTTTGTGCTTCATAGTGTTTTTCAAATGAATTTTCCATGGCAGCATCATTATCTCTAATTTTATAAATTAGAGGGGCCTGTACAACTGTCAGAGTGGACAGATAGGTTTGTGACTGGGTATGAATAGTAACTGCTTCAGTTTCTTGAAACATAAATTCCTTCTAAGGCCGTAGCTTATACTCATGGTTATCTAAGGTTTATTTTTTATCTCTCATTATATTTCTCATTATTTACATACTGGAAGGGGCCATGAAGCTCTTCATTGGAGTGACTGTTGTAAATAGAAGATACTTTTCTTCTCTCTGCACTTTTACTAATTGGTGTGAATGCCTGATACTGTTCATGTTTCTTTGAAATCACCTTAATTCTTTCTGGACTTAGGAGTTGGATATAAATCTAGAAAAATAAAACTTCATAACAACATTATGATGAAAATAATTAGTAACAAGTTAGAAGCTTTAAAAATGATTACCCTAGTTGGATATTACAGCAGGGTTGCTGTAAGCATGTAAGTATGACTTAGGTTAATATGAGGAAGCTCCAGCTCAAAAGATTAAGTAACTTGTCTAAAACCAAACAGTAAGTGGCAAAGTCAATATTTGAACCAAAGTCTGTCAAATGCTAAATATCCTTTCCCACTATATCAAAGATTTGACTACACAGTAATAATGATTCACTTTACCAAATTTATTTGTCAAATCTTTAACTCAGTGTAATAATTTATGACTTCATTTATTACAGTGCCATGTCTCATCCAATGGATTTTTTATTTGATTTGAATAATTACCTCTTCTTTCTTTGGATATGCTTCATGCTGTCAAGAATATCTCTAATTATATTTAATTTTTATTAAAGAACTAATATATCCAGTAAGGGGTTAATATCTAAAATTTATAAAGAACTTAAAAAACTCAACACCTAAAAAACAAACAACCCAATTAAAAATGGACAAAGAACCTGAATAAACACTTCTCCAAAGAGGATACACAGATGGTCAATAAACATATGGAAAGATGTTCAATGTTACTAAATATCAGAGAGATGCAAATGAAAACAACAATGAGATATCATCTCACACGTGTCAGAATGGCTATCATCAATAAACCAACAAACAACAAGTGCTGATGAGGATGTGGAGAAAGGGAACCCGTTTTGCAACTTTTGTGGGAATGCAGACTCGTGCAACCACTGTGGAAAACTTGGAGAGACTTTAAATAATTAAAAATGGATCTGCCTTTTGATTCAGCGATCCTACTTCTAGGAATATATCCAAAGAAACCCAAAACACTAACTGAAAGACATAAACACCCCTCTGTTCATCGCAGCATTATTTACAATCACCAAGATAAGGAAGCAGCCCAAGTGTCCATCAGTAGATGAGTGGCTAAAATAACTATGGTACATTTACACAATGGAATAGTACTCTGCCATAAAAAAGAAGAAAATTTTACCCTTTTCAACAGCATGTGTAGACCTGGAGAATATTGTGCTAAGTGAAATAAGCCAAATAAGAGAAAAACAAATACTATATGATTTCACTCATACATGGACTCTAATAAAGAAACTAAACTAACAAGCAAAATAGAGACAGACTCAAAGAGAGCAAGCAGCATGACAACTATGAGAAGGGGGTGTTTAGGGGGTTGAAAGATCAAGCAAAATGGAAAAAGGACTCATAGTCATGGACAACAGTGTGGTAATTGTGGGGTGGGGGAGGGAAGTATAAGGGGGATAAATGGTAATGAAAAAATTAAATAATGTATTTGAAGAAGAAACTCTGGATACTGGCTTTTGTGCTGGCCCACCTGAAATCTGGATTGGATGTCTTCCATGGTGAGACAGATGGATTGGGATGTTAGGAAGTCAGGAAGGAAATATCCTTAATTTTACATCATCAATAAAGTTTATCATAAAGCTGCACACACACACACACACACACACACACAAAGAGCTTTCTCAGAGGGAAGAATTTTTAGCAAAGAAAAGTGAAATGAGGCATGATGAGAAGATGTGAAGGAACATTTCTGCTAAAGCTTTGAGGAGTTAGGTGAAGCTTTGTGAGTTATGGGGATCAGTCTTCATATACCTAATGTACCTATTAAAATTTCCTGAAAGCAGAAATGGTGTGTGTTAATGGCTATCATCACAATATTATTATGATGTTGTCATGACACTTCCATGGAATATCACAATGCATTCTTATTAATTTTTAAAAATGTGTACATTCTAATATGTTCCTTGGTATCATTACCTTCATGTCTATACGATGCTATATTTTGGCCAAACCTCTGAAGTGGATTTTCTGCACCCTGTCTTTCTTTATTTTCCTGAAACTTTTCATTTATAATTTTTCCTACTCAAGAATATTTTCCCTTTTATAGTATTCCCTACTTAAAATTTTTGTCTTTTCTCCTCCATCTCTCTTTTCTCTCTTCTTCTATCATCTATCAATCTAGTTACCTATTTATCTATCTCTATTTATCTTCCTCTATCTCTTATTGTTATGGATAAAGAAAAGCTACTACAGAATGTGGTCACTTTTGATAAGCAGAATCTTATCAGAACATTCTTGTAAGGAGCAAGGAAAACTTAGCAAGTACAAAGGATTGTAAAACAGATGCAACCTAACATGTTTGGTTTGTAAAGCTACTACTGTTGAGCCAATCCCCAACCCTGTTCCTACCTACAGACTTTGTAAGTGAATAGCAAACTGCCATGTCTGCTTCTGTATAACGCTTGCTTGCCTGCCCATATATAAGGACTTAGCTATAAGCACCAGGTGCGACTCTCGGCAGCAGCCCTTGCAGGTACCGTGTCTCTGGACACTTTGAGAGTCTGCCCCTGCTCAGGTAAAACTTGGCCAATAAAGTAACATCTCTGAAACCCTGAAAGTCCCTGGCATCTGTTCTCACGGTTGCTGAATGCAACAATTGTGTCTAGACAGCATATTTAGTTCCAGAATATAAAAGCATTTTTGTTCAATTGCTTTGAGTTTTGTGCCATAATATTTGATTAATTTGGGTTTAAAAAAATAATAAAAGTCAGAGAGAGGTTTTTACTGAAAGGAGGTGGGTTTTAAGTGCTGGAGAAACCCCACCCTGCTGAACGTCATGATTCAGAGGAACTAGAGAAGATTTCCCCGGTGCAGTCTGAAAACCAGGGAGATGAGTGATACTCAGTACATCTATCACACTTACTCAATTTTCTTTAAGGCCTTTCTACTGATGGGAAATTGAAACAACTCTAAGGATTATGTTAATGGCTATTGTAACAGGGTACAGCCAAGAGGGGGGACCCCAAATAGGGATTTGGAACGGGGTCCAGAACTCAAGGTGTCCAGGAAATATTAGAAAGATGTATAGGATGTCCTCAACCAGACCCCCCACCCCCACCACAGATGTGAGTTGGGGGAAGGGAGGGGAAGGGACACTTGGAGCAAGGACAGGGAGAGCTGTTTTGCATAGCAACAGCATTGCAGCTAACCTCTGGCATGGTTAATTAACATATCTGTAACCTTTAACTGGTTGCATAGATATGTTAAATAGCTGTGGCCATGCTTTGAGCCAGGGGGAGGGAAGTGACTTCCACCCAAGCCATAACTGGGAGGCAACTCCCCCAGGTTACAGCACCTGCATGAGAGCTTGGAGATGATTGGCTCCATGCAATGGGGCCACTATGGCAGCCCAGTAAAGCTGGAAAGATATGGGAATTCTGGCAAGTGTAGCTGATTGTGGGAGGAGTCAGAAATGGGGCTGCAGAGGGAGATTGGCACAAGGATTTAAACCAAGATGCGGTGGCCATTAAGGGGAGAACCACGCAGCTTTGGACAAGGTGGAGACCCCCACAGCTTTGCCGAGGAGAACCATGAGGCTTGATCCTGGCTGATGACACAGCTGATGGTTTCAGGAGCCTGAATCTACTTATTTTCCTGAGATATGGTACCCCAAATTAGGGCAGAGGGAGAAGGAAGGACTGTGTGCTTCTGTGGGTATTCTAAAGGACTTTGATATTTTAATGAAGACATTAGGCCACTACTTTAAGTCTGTATAGCTTCAAATAAACATTTCCTTTCCTTTTCACAAATTTCTGGCATTGAGAGATGTCTTTGCTCAGGCGGCAGACAAACCAACCTAGTGGGGGTCCTTTCAGTAATAGTATGTCATACCCCCATTGGCCCCCTGTTCTGTAACAGTTTTTGGTGTCCCTGGGTGGGCCAATAATTGCCCTCCCTTGGTCCCCAGTCTGTTCTGTAACACTATCATCACAATGGATGATGAAAATGGAATTTTCAGTTCTCCATCAGAAGTTTTAACATTTCTTCTATACCCTAAACTTGAAGAAAAGGTATAATAAACAAGTTATCTTGATTTCCCTCAATGGAATGTAGTAGTGACATAAGTGATTTATGTTCTCATAGTACCCCCCCAAGGAAAGTAAGCAGATTTTGAAAAGTGTCACACATTCTTTTTAATCTCTAAGTGTTATCTATAATTTTTTCTTTCAATTTGAACTGAAGAGATAGAAGTTTGAGATAGAAAATATTAGATCATTATACTTACTGGTGATTCATTGACTAGACACATACATGTGCTATTTTGTTCAAGTGAGAATTAAATATATTAAATTTTATCAGCTTACCAGCATCTGTTATATAGTAAAATTTCATTACATAAACCGTCTCAGAAAATACAAATACAATTTGGCCATAGTTGACAAATCTGAGGATATATCAACAAACAGGCACAACACAAGGAGAGACTTGTAGCTAATCTTGCATATCTTTAAAATTAAGTCCAAGTACATTTAGAGGAGGCTGTAGGGATCTACTCACATGAAGTTCATATGTAGCAATTTATCTTTGTAGAAGACAAATACATTAGGTAGATCAAATGACAATGAATTTCCGTAATAGAGAAATAACAATTTAAAGTAGAATAGAATAGAATAGACTGCTCTGGCTGTCTTTCTACTAAGGAACTTGTACACCAAACCCCCAAGGAAAGGAAATTATAATTCTGAGATGAACCATAATTCATCCTGTATCACTTGTATCACTCCCATCTCTAAGATACTTGAAACATAGGGTAGTACATTTTTTAAGTTATGTATCAGAGTGGAGTGTGAAAGATTTTTCTCATTTTAGAGGGGGGGACTTTGAGAGTCCAGTGATAAGAATAGACAAGGAGCTGTGGAAGAAAATGACAGTATTAAGAACAGGAGGCCAGTCCAACCTAAAGCAGTTCAGCTGTCATGTCACATGTCTACCCACAGAGGACTATCAGGAATAGAAGATCACAAGACCCTATGTCATAAGCATGGATGGAGAAGGAGTGGTAGAACACGTCACAGACTAAGAGTCATAAATAATGACTTCATTGACACATGGAACTGAGGAGGCCAGGAGCAGTTTCAGAGGCAGAAGAAGAGAATGGTGATGGGTTCATGGTGGCCCTAAACTACAGTGCCTATTGAAGACATTTTACTCTGAAAGGGAGCACAGAAATTGGGTGGTAGCAGAACTTGGATTTAAGGTAAAGACAGATTTTTTTCTTCCTTTTAAAGTGGGAAAATGTTTGTTTAACAAGTTAGGTTTATTTTTTTTAACAAGTTATGCTGATGGGATGGTTAGTAAAAAAAGGATATGTGATGGTAAAGGAGAGAGGCCACAGTGTTGCAATCTGGTACAAACACAGCACTAGCTTCGGGCCTGTGCACAGTTCATTGGTTCCATCCGGAAGGAAAACAGAGCATAAAGTGCAGGTATGAGAAGACCCTGGGGACTTCTAAAGCAGTGTGGGAGGGCACTCATTCATTCATTCATTAGAGTAAAAAATACTAGGCACTATGCAAAGTGTCAGGTATATAACAATGAGCGAATTTGATAAATCTGGTATAGACTGAGAAAAAGTCTTCACAAAATGTCATGCTACTTAATGAAAAAACAAGTTATGAAGCTTTTACTAAGAGCTAACATTGTTAAGATATGGGCCAAATAAGAAAAAGTTTAAAAAAGAAGTAAAGAATTCATAAAGCAAGAGTTTATGATATTAAATTTGCCTATATTTTTACATTGTTAAGATTTACTAGTCAACACACCGTTAAAAAAACCATATTATAGTGACCTCATTTGTAGGTATGTAAATGCAAATGTTGGTTTTGAATGTGTCAGGACCCTTTCAACAAACCAGTCTGGCTGAACAAGTGGTGGGGACCAAGGGAGGGCAAGAATGAGAAGTGACAACTAGTGACTAAGAACTACAGCAAAAGCCAAGTACCACTACATGCACGACATGGGAGTTTGAAATGACACGGCGTCTGGTGCTCTGCCCCATCCCTCATTCACCAGCAATGTTAACCTAAGGCTGCGGCATTCCTGAACTTATTTTAAATTGTTTAATCACATTTTCTTTACAAACTGTATTTTTAAAATAAAAAACAGTTGGAACATTCTAGTTTTTTTTATTCCTTACATTAAGAAAATTTTTCAGAGCACTAAGCAGAGATACTTTAGTCAGATTTTTTTGTTCTTTTAGAACCATCTTCTTTCCTGCCACCAGAGTTTCACAATAAAGCCAACTAGTCAGATAGGGAAATACCTTTGTCTTCCTGTACCATGTTGGCATGAGACTGTGCATTCATTAGGATGAAAAAGATTTTGTTTCAGATTGGAATCTCTCCAAGAAATGGCCTGAGCAGTTCCATTTTTCCCTACCATCTGGCAGAAGTGGTTAAAATGAAAGCTACTTTCAATTGTCCAAAAATACAGAAAGCATAGGTCTATTCATAGATCATTGAGTATATGACAAACTTTCCTTTGTGCCAACTCACCTTTGCTCCTTGAGAAAACCAAATAGCTCGTCTCCATGGGTTTCCTCTTTGTGATCATTTGGCTTCTGCTGCAGTAGTGACAGTGGTTGAGACAGCTTCCCTCCTGATTCTACCTGACTTCGATTCAAATACAACATTGTGAGATTCAGTATTTTGGGATCCCTGTGTAGACATCCACACTGAACAACTTTAAAACCATCTGTGCTATAAGAATCTTGATCAAAAGAAGATTTGGATTTTCATTAAAGAATAGGAAAGGGCCATCATATTTTGACTTTGCAATATAAATTCACTAGGTAATTGCTAAGGATTTACTCTTAAGTTTAATAATAAGCCTTACATATACTTCTTCTCAACACTAGCCTATGTCACCTGGCAATGTAACAAATTGCATTATAATATTTAGTCACAGCATCACTTGGAAAAGGAGTACAGTGTTTAAGAAGCATTCATTTTAGTCTTATATAAACAGTCAAGTAGTTAGATTGAATACTCCACACCTGGCACTGATTCATTTAGAAAAACACATGACAAGAAATGGAACGCAGCAGCAGGAATTACTTCTTAGTACAAGTATCAGAGAAGATCACACAGCAGTCCTGGGTTACATTGTGACACCTCATGTTACAGAACAACAGGGAGTAAATGAGACTCAGTTGGACGGGATGTGGAAACACCTTGGTCTAGAAACCCGGGTCCCAAATAAGCACCAGGGTTTATTGCAGCAATCCGATTGACATAGCTACGAGAGGAAGATTATAAGGGATTTGTGGGCATTACAAGAGTCACTCAGGAAATATTAAGGTGTAGTTCCCTCTAGGAATTTATAGTTCCTTGATAATGCTGCCATTCCTGATGAAATTTTCTGATTAGGGGTCATTTTAAAATAATCTATGTTGCTGAGAAACAAAAGATGGTATTCCATTTTTATCAGGTTTCCAGAGAAACAGAAATGTATTATAAAGTTAGATTTGTCAGAAAAAAATGAGAAAGGAATTGTTAACACTCTCCTAGAGTGAGAGAACTGGTGTGTATGAAGTTACCTAATATCTCATTTAAACTTCACAAAAGTTTTTCAGGGCCATTGTTAACATTCACATTATATAGATCAAGAACCTAACAGAGAAAAGTAAATAATTTTGCTCAAAGTCTCCATAACTGGAAAAGTAACTTGGCATTTTGGGCCCTAAACCTGTCATCTCCCTACAATATTATAGCAGAGAAATTTTATAATTGGGTTTAATAAAGTTTTAGCACATGACCTACCAAGAATTTCATTGCCAGGGTCTTTATTATAGCGCTGAAGTAGGCTCAGAAATATTTGTATAATCTTCAGAAAAATTTGCTATCTCTTTACAAGTTTGTGAAAAGTAAGGTCACAATGATTTTAATAATAATGATGATGCCAAGCTATCAACTCAACACTGGGAGAATGTCCTCTCATTGTCTTATACTATCTGACTTAGTACCTTTCCCAGGTTGTATTCCTGGTTTCTGGTTATATATTCCTACTCATTTGAAAATGACATTTGAGTCTGTCAGCTTGTATTGTAATTAGTTGCTTAGGAAAGACCACTAACCATTGTTTTAGCCACAGACTTACAGGTGACATGTGCAGTGAGCAAAAAAAAAAAAACCCTTCCACTTTCCCCTAATCATCTGCCTAACTGTTCTGAACTCTTCCATGAAGCGTGGTGCAACTTAAGTGACCTTCACAGAGCTGGGCATGTAGAAAGAGAACTGGAGAATTGCTATTTCTGCCAAATTGGGCCACTGCTGCAAATGGTGTCAAACAATTTGAAGTAGTCTCCGATCACAGCTGAGTAGAGGGTCATGTGGGTCAGGAAGCATCTTTTTAAGGGTAGAAAGAGGAAAAAAAAAAGAAAAGGTCTCTTTCCTCACCATTAATCTTAGACCCAAGAAGGCTTGGTACCCAGCATTGCAGGCCTGCAATCCTAATACTGACAACATGATGCAGTGGAACAGGCCCGGCCGACCAATTACACAGATCTGGTGCTGAGCTCTGACTCTTCACTTTGGGGTCAGGGGCTGTGTTAATTTCCTTTCCTGGATACTGGTTCAGTGGATTCCATTATGCATCCAGAGCCTCCTTAAATTTATAATATAGTATGCTCCTTGGTTCAGTGCAATATTATTCAGGAGCACATGTCAGTAGATCAAACACTCTGAAGGCCTTGGATAGAGAATTTCTACCTGAGTGTCATGTGTGAGCATTAACATAGGGGTCAGGGGTCAGATGTCTTTGCATCTTGTGATCACTCCTCAAAGTCCATCAACTTATCTCTTCCCCAGTTCTCCTTATCCTCAATATTCTAATCTTTCTTGATCCAAGCTATTCACTATTCCCATAAGCCAGGCTATATTCCTTCCCTATGTTGTTCTTCTGTCCAGACAAAGTTGATGAAATATTGTCCAGTGGGAGGATTTTTTCCCCACCAGCTATTCTTCAGGAGCACTCATCATTTTGGTTTTGGTTCAGCAGTCATTCTTTATTAGCTTGCACCCCATGCTGAACAGCATGTCTACTAAGAAGCTTTGCTTTTTTCCTCTTCCATTAGTTATTCATAAGGTAGCCAATGTGGACATGGGTTTGAGCTGAAGAAGAAGCCATGGTGTGACAGGATGATTACCTACTCGGGTAGCTTATCTGCATCCTCTGATTCTGCTTATGTCTGATTTTGAAAGTAACAGTTTCAATTTATGATGGATTTCTGCTGGGCCATCCCTACTTCTGGCTTGTTGGATCTCACATAAACTGGATTACAAAGGATGAGTTGTGATTACATGGTCACTTGATGTGTCAAGTGACACATCTGGATGTCATACTCTGTCTGCACCAGGTCCATAGCACATCAGAGCTATTTTGTGTAGTGTAAAGTTATGTGCTGTAGACATCAAACGCTAGATTCATCGGCCTAGAGTTCTAAGTCGTGATTTTCGTATTGGGGTTGCCATGAGATCCACAAAAAGTGTTTTCCAACAGCATGTAGACCTCTGTTGGGCTGTATTGTTCAAATGGCAGGGCTTCTTGAATTACTGCCTGGATGCCAGAGCCCTTTCATATTCTGAATCCCAGTCAAATCTGAGAGTCTTTTATGTCTGTTTTAATCTGTTCAAGCTGCTATAGCAAAATTTCATAGAGTGGGTGGCTAAAACAGCAGACATTTATTTCTCACAATTCAAAGCCTGGAAAGTCCAGGATCAATGTGCTGGCCAATTCAGTTCCTAGTGAGAGCATGCTTCCTGGCTTTCAGACAGCCACCACTTTAGTGTGTGCTCTCATGACCTCTTCTTTGTGAGCATTCAGAGAGAGAAACACTTTGGGGTCTCTTCTTCTCCTTATAAGGGCAATAATCCCATCATGAGATCTCCTATCTGACTTCCTCTAAAGCTAATTCTCTCTCAAAAGTGCTATATTCAAATGCCATCATATTGGGAGTTAGGGCTTCAACAAATGGATACAGAGGAGAGGGGAGACACAGAGTCAATAGTGATGTCACTTTGCAAAAGTGGCACATCATTATTTACAAGTTTGAAATATTCTGTTGTCTTCAGAACCTGAAGAAAACCAACAAGTATTACCCTTCTTTCTCGTTTGTATACCTATAAGATGCGGTGATTTATCCTTTGCTTCAGAGAGTATGTCCAGCATCTCTCAGATACATGGATGCTTAAAAGATTTTACTGGTATGGTAAGGTTTTTAATCTTTTTTTAAAATCTCCATATTCTAGAGTACAGGTGTCTCACCAGGACCTCCAATGTGCTTGTCAATTCTTTATTATCTACTTCAACTAATGAGATGTCATTGTCAGAATGAGATATGTATGTTTGATGGGTTATGTAGATTTCCCAGGTCCATCCAGACTGCATTATGATAGAGGGCAGGGGAGTTGCCTAATCCTGGATCAATAGTATACATTGCACTATTTTCTGTCCCATGAGATTGTGAAATGCATCTGGCCCTCCTTCTTCATAATCATGGGAAATAGAATACTTGTCAGATTCAATAGCAAATTACTATATAATTGAGACCATGATTTAATCCCAAGTTCATGTTCCATCCCCTTTTGGTTCA
>CM052542.1:122455206-122506364 GCA_028533065.1 Trachops cirrhosus
CTTTCATTAAACATTTGCCTAGGGTCTTTTGTAGGGTAAAACTTAGGATGTTTTTGTACTTATATATTTTGAAGAAAAAGTTAGCATGAAGCCTGAATTCATTTTCATTTTAGAGCCTAATATGGATGGAACTGAGACACAGAAGGGATTTAGAAGCAGGCAGGCCACTCCTTGGATACTTTTGTGCATTCAGATGTTTAATTAGGTCTTCTCTAAAATTAAATGCTCATCCAGAGAGTCATGGAGCTCACACCTTTGTACCACCTATATTCACGGTGACAAATGACTGCTGAGGAACTATTCTTAACAGCCCTTCTGCACCACCCTGGGCCCATACTGGGCCCTCATTTAGGGAAACAGATCTCAGAAGCAAGCTGATTTATTCGTGGTCACACAGCTCTGTGGCCATTGACCTGAGGCTCATGTCTATGATTCCTGAATCTCTGTCCATAGCAGCCTGTTTCTAATGAGAAAAGCAGAAGTAAGGAACCCTGGCAGTTTACTTGCAAGAACATTTTGGAAGATGACATAATATTTAAATGGATCAAAATAGGGCCAGAGTTTGCTCTGAGTAATAAACTTGGCAGGCTGCCAGATTCTCAATGATCAATTCTCCTGATGGAAATGCTTAGAAAATTGCTGTTATGACAGACATATAGAAACTGTGCCAGTATGTGCTAATGCACCCTGGTATGTCCAGGTGGTGCCCTTAGCCTTCAAGAAAAATACCTCAGCAGACCCCACCTCCACCCCCTTCTGCCAGCCAATAAAAAAAAACCCAGTGCTATCTATTCACAAACATTCTTGGTCACTTCCATCCTTTTGACCTTCTTTCTATCTTACTTCAGTTCTGTGGGCCTTTCTGGTACTTTATGTTTATGAAAATTGGAGTTCAGTAAACCAAGTAAACCAAAAATAAACTTGGCAGTTTTTAACTGCATACCCATTCATTATAATACAAGAGTTTTGAAACAATCATTTGCAATAAAAGATTTAACCCATTTTTAAATTGATAATGCCAATTCTGAGTGCTAAAATGATTTGCTAAATATCATATAAGGACAGAGAAGATTTGAATTTGAGATTTTTGAACTAAAAGAAATGTTGTTCTCACTTTCCAATTTCACTCGTTTTATGTAAAATAAATGTCTTGATTTCCCTGGGGGAGATCTGATTTATACTTGTTTTCCTGGTGTCATTATTATTAGTGTGCTCTTCATCTGTCAAAAGCATCTCAGGTCAAATGATGAAGTCATCCTTCCTTTGGAGCCTCTGATAAACCAAGCTTAAGCCTTTAAGTCTCCCCATACCATTCACTGCAAAGGTATTAATCTGAAACTTTTCTGAGGAGGTGGAATACTTTTCTTCCTGTAAAGGAAATTCAGAAATCACTGTGTATATGTACACATATGGGCATTTTCCTTCTTTAAGGATTTGTAAATATTTCATGATCTCACAACCCCAAAAGGTGGTGACAGAGACATCCTGAGACCCTCCTAGACCCAGTCTAACAGTTAAACTTTCTTCATGTGGTATTGATTTTAATCGTAAAGCATCTAGCTCATCTGTTTTAGGTAGAATTTTTATTGTTGCAAATCACAGAATCTTGGCTTAGCTTCAGTTAAACCAACAAAAGAATTTAACTTATCACATAACTGAGAAGTTCAACGGAAGTGGCCTGGAGGAGCATCTTTGAAACAAGAGCCTTCAACAAAATCATTCTCTCTCTCTCTCTCTCATTTCCTGCACTTTTCTCAGTACAGCCTTCATTTTTCTAAAAAGTCTCATTTACTATGGTGACAGGTTATTAGCAACTCCAGCCTGACAATACACCAGTGAAGCTCTCTTTACCAATAGTACCACTAGCAAAAGGTCTGGGCTGATTCTTTTGAGATGATTTGGATCACATGCTCATTTCTGAACTAATCATTGTGGTTAGGAGTAGGGAACATTCTAATTTGTCATCCTTATCAGCATGTGTTATCCTTGGATCTATAAGGTCATATTATTTCTAACCCAAAGACATAGAGAATTGGAGAATGGTGCTTTCCTGAAGGAAAGAAGGATGATAAAGGGGAAATGGGCGTTAGAAAATTGAACATCCACTGTGCACTATTTTCTTTCCTTGCTCAAGATATGTTAAGTGGGGTGGAGCTTACATAATTTGAAGTGTTGTTTTTCCACAAATGAAACTAATTAACTTTCATCATATGATATTCTAGAAAATGTATTAGGTATTTCTATGCTTTCTCAGATTTATTCCACTTATTCTAAATACACAGTACATGTGTATTGAACTTTGGACATACTTGGCATTTATTTTTGGGCCTGATTCTGTCATACCTTTTTGTGTCTAAGCTTGAAGGTTATGCTTCACAAATATTCCTTTTCTGTTTTTTTTATGGTACTTATCTAGACCAGGCCATATCTGCTTATACAGGACACCAATGACAGTGGTTCCCACAGCTCTGTCTCACTCAGAACCCTGCTCTGTGGAATAACCCAGCTTCTTCCATAGTGCATCACCTATTGTAGGCAAATGGCAAATGTTGTAAGCCTGTTGAGTGCCACATATCTATTCCTAGATTTTAGTATATTGTCTTAATAAACAAGTTATTGAAATAAGATGCATTATTCTAGGAACAGTGTTTTATTTTACAGAAAAAAACTCATGGCACAAGGAATTTATATTTTTTCTGTTAAATAAATTAATAAAGAGCTCAAATCAGTTTCATTTATTTATGATACAAAAATTTATTGTGTTTCCATTGTGCCAGATCCATATTATTTATAGTTAATTTCAAAGAGTCCTTAGTCTTAGGGCATAGTCTATTTACCTAGGCACATAGATAGAAAACAGTAACTGATGCATGGCAGATGTTATTAATCTTAATTGGACATCACAATTACATAGGGAACTTTATTAAAATACACACGCCTATATGTGTCCCCAAACACTGAGAAGATTTAGAGGGAGACCTGACAAACTTCTTCTCAAGTGATTTTTGGAAGACAAGTATCATTATGTCTAGACATTATATTCAAAGGTGTTCTAGTCAGAATGGCTCCAAGAGCCCATGACCCATTTCCACATCTTGAAGTAAGTAGTGGGGTGGCCTACCCAAATATGCTCTCCTTGAGTAATGTTGGAAACCGAGGTTAACATGCTTCAGTAAACATTTCATTCCCATTTCCTTCCTATAGTTTGCAGTGTGGCGAAAGCCATCAGAGATTCCTCAGGATTTATGGAGAAGTGGCTTTGTGAGAGTATAAAGTATAGGAAACCAAAGAGAAATAGGAGTGGCTGTTAAATCTTCTATTTTGTCCTGTTGAGAGTTGTTAGCAACTCCAGGCTTCCAATATACCAGTAAACCATGGTGTTCATTTTTGTTGCCTATTTAAATTTATTTATTTATTTACTTACTTACTTATTTTTATTGTTGTTCACTTATTATTGTCCCCACTTTTTGCCCACTACTCTCCCCTGCCCTACCCACCCCCACCTTCCGCCTTCAATCCTCTTCCCACATTGGGTTTGTCCATGGGTCCTTTATACAATGGTCCTTCCCCTTCATTCCCCTGTTATCCTCCCCCCCTCCCCCCTGGTCACTGTCAGTTTGTTCTTTATTTCCAGTTTTAAATTTAAATGTAATATATTTCCCAAATGTTATTATTGTTATGGCTGTATGTTGGGCAGGAGACTATTGTGAAAAGTCATTAAAATACCACTAATATGCAAGGAAGTTACAAACACCTATAATTGGAATTCAGCTCTCCTCTTTCTCTTATTTCTACTTTTTATTTAAAAGTGACAGAAACCCAATTTAGACAAAATGGGAATTTATGAGTGCATCTTTAGAACAACCAGTATTAAGGGAAATAAATAATGTGCCTTTTCTCTGTCTCCACAACTCCATATGTAGGCTCCTTAACTCTGTCTAAAATGAGAAGAGGGGATACAATGGCTACAGTCAACTTCAAGTTGGCATTATTACAGTCTAGCCAGCTCAGAGAAAAGAATCTCTTCCCAATTCAGTATATATAAACTTGAACACAGGGTTCTGATAACCCTAGTTTGCGTCATTAGCCCAGTCCTTGGGACCATTCACCATGGCCAATCTGTATAACACAGTGATTAGAAGCTCTGCCAGAATTGCATGGAGTGTAATGAGGAAAAGCAGTTCCCCTGAAGAAATGTCTGTGTGTCTGTTTTGAAAAGGAGTTGATATGAGACTTGCTCCTGAGAGAAGAAGGAGAAAATACGTACTGAGTATAGTAAATCAACAGATGGCCACTGTACGTACTCGAAATACTAACTGTTCAAAAAAGAATGTAACTTTGCAGTGGGTTTAGTCACAGAAATTAGGATTCCTCAGCAAAATTTGTTCTCTGTGATGTTATATGAGAAAGCCTACTGACTTCACAGAAAAAATATTGGCTTAATTTTTTTAAAGAAAAGATTTTATGAGCAATAAAACATAATATAGAAACCTAACACTCCATTTAGTTGTTTTAAGACTGTATCTAAGGGTTTTGTTTTTATAATAGTTTTCCATTTCTTACCAGCATAGTCCCAAATGATGTTAGTGTTACCATTGATTGTTTCTGATCTGACATATACAGTGTAATGTTGTTATTATGCTGCCCAGCTCTAGCCCAATAATCCATTACCAAAATGGAAAGTCCAAATAATGTAAGCTTCCTTCTCTTAACTTCTCTCTTCCCTTCATCCTCCATTTGAAATCTGCCCACTTCAATATGTACAAAAAAATTTAATGTTTTTCAAATAGCAAGTACAACACAATTTCTGTCACATTTTTCCACTGAGGAACATGACACAGAAAAATGGCTTGCACCTTTACGTTGGCTTATTTTTTAAAATACTTTAAAATCTCTTAAATCTGAATGAGTTTCATACTTGATATGAGAGAAGATTTGTTAGCTTACTCATTATTTTTCCTTAAAAATTTCTTATGAGTGTAATCACTCAAATTATAATGGACAGCATTGTATTATCAGAGTACTGTGGAATTAATTCTCATTGATTGAAAGCAGCTGAAGAACTACATATTATTTCAAAATAGGATGAGATTTCCTACATTTAATCCCTAGTTCTGCTTCTTATGAGTCATTTGCTTTGGGGAAAATTATTTTGACTTTTTGTGCCTCAGTTTTATCATCTGTTAAAGGGCTATACTGTAATTAATCATGTTACAGAATTGTTGTGAAAATTTAATTAGTAGTGAATTGTATTTATGCAGTGCTTAGAATGGTTCTGGCATGTAATAAGTATTATACATGTTGTTCTTATTGTAATTATTATTCTCATTTTTGTTAGGCTGTTGTTAAAATTCTTAGTTATAATACCTTCGATCTGCAAAGAACCCATATATAGCAACAAAAGAAATAGTCTCAATCTCAGAATGGAGATAGTTGTACTATTTAACCCAACTGGTTATAAAATATATAACTCAGAGTGGACTGATCAAACATTATACAAAAAAGCACATATTTTGTTTTAAATTAAAAATTAAAAGGAACTAGGAAAAGTGACATTAGTTAACTGAAGATATTGTACTATCATCAACAGTATGAAGCTTAATCAGGAAATAAATATAAATTGAATTTTTAAGAGGCCTAAAAAATAACACCTCTGCTTCTGATTAATCATGAATGTTTTGGTACAAAATCTGAGGGTTCTTTTTCCTCCTGCATATTAAAGTCAGTTGGAATAATTGTGTACCTGGGAGTGCACTGAAAAAACAGCAGTGATATAACTTGATTACTTCACTGAAACTGATTGGATAGTCTACTGTGGAAACTTACTTGATACAAAAAGTTGAAATCATGCACCTACTAAACACATTAATCTGGCTATATATGCCATGATGCAAATACAAAGGATTTTTTTTGAGAGAGAGATAAAGAGGAGTAACTTTTTGAAATATAAAAATGAATTTTGAAGGAAATCATTTTGAATATAAGACCATTAAAATCACTTTGACTTTATGTAAGACCATTTATCTTAGAAAGTGAACACAATTATATTGGGACTCTTTAGAGACATTCATTCATTATGTGGAATATTTGTCCTGATTTGTTTTTGTCACTGTCAATTGTTGATTTTTTCTGCTCTAGTCAATGTAGGGTCCTTATTCCAAAAAATTGGTTTGGTGATATATGTTTGGGGGTTACTTGTCATAATAACATACTTTTAATTGACATAAGAAAATTAGGGCACATTTCTGTAAGTGAAGGACTATCAAACATACTATAATTATATATGTGTTTGTGTGTGTTTCTATATAACATATACTCAGGAAAAGAAAGAAGAATTTAAGACAATGAGCAGAGCTTAAGAAACATTTTGGACAACATGAAGTGGAACAACATCCACATGGGAATACCAGAAGGAGAAGAAAGCAAGCAAGGCACTGAAAATTTATTTGAAGAAATAAGGACCAAAAACTTCTCTAATCTGGTGAAGGAAAATGATGCACAAGTCCACAAAGCTCAGAGAGTCCCAAACAATTTGGGCCCAAAGAGGCCTACGCTGAGACACATCATAATTAAAATGATATGGCTTAAAGACAAGAAGAGAATCCTAAAAGTCTAGAAAGAGAAAAGTAGGTAGTTACATACAAGGGAGCACCAATTAGATTGTCATCTAATTTCTCATCAGAAACATTTCAAGCCAGAAGCAAGTGGTATAAAATATTCAAGGTAATGGAAAACAAGGACCTACAACCAAGGTTATTTTACCCAACAAGGCTATCATGGAAAAACCAAGGAGAAATAAGGAGCTCCCCAGACAAGAAAAAGCTAAAAGAGTTTGTTAACGGCAAACCAGTAGTGCAACAAATGTTAAAGGGCTTGCTTTAAGCAGATCACTTTTAATTTCATTCAGTCACATAACTCACAACTTCAGAGAATCCTTTCATGTGAATAATATTCACATCCTCAACAACCACTCACCTGAGAATTTCAGCCCTACCACATACTATAGTCCAGGGATGCTCTGTATAATATGCAACTCAAACTTTACATGTGTAATACTGAACACACATCCCCATTCTCCTGGAAAAAAATTAAAAACAAAACCTAACTCAGATTATTATCATGACATCATTATGCCAGGTAAGATCATTATTCACCTCCTACTCACACAGGTTTGCATGACTGAAATCTTTATGAACTTAGTTCTCTTTCCTTATCTTCTTTATTATATCTCTTCAACATTGCTAAAATCACTCCTGATCTTGCCATTCCCACTGCCATTTTCTTTTTTTGGATCTCTTTAACTTTCACATAGACTATTAAAAGTGTTTCGTTGATTGATTTTTTTTTATCACCAGTCATGGTTTCCAATGCTCTGAGCCTCATTTGTCTTTCTATGCAGATACATAATTCCATCACACATAAAAAAGCAAAACAAAATAAACAAACAACAGCAAAGTTCAACTGAGTCTCACTTGCAAATATATTAGAATCTGAGCAACCTAAAATGGCAATTCAGGCCTTTAAAATATATCCCATTAATCTTGTATCTTCCAAGTCTAATTCTCAACTAACTTCTAGTAACAGCGAACTACTTCCTTATCTCCCTGCACAACTTCTTCCCCATCTCTTAGAAATGATTTATAAGTCCCTTGCATCTTCAATTCCTTTCTTTGTCACATGTTATAATTCACCCATTCTTTACTAACAACTTAAATGCTATCTTTTTAGTGAAATTCTCTAGCCAGAAGTAACCTAATCATTCTCTGAACTGCAGTAGCATTTTAACAGTGGCATTTTTATAGCATTTACTCATCCATTTTATATTAAAGTTACTTTATATATTTCTACCCTATTTGAACCTCAGTTTCTTAGAGTCAGGAAGTACAAGTTAGGACTTTTGCGCCTTAACAAGCTCAAAAAAGAGGTTCAACAGAGTCCTTTCCATGTAGTAGATATTGTGTTTATTATTAAATAAATGGCTTCTAAAGGTTAACTAATTTGACTAATTTTGCTAAATACTGCAAAAATGGACTTTGTTATATGTTTCTTAAGGCTTAGGAATTTTGAATTAAAAAAACACCATTTTCCTACTTATTTAATGGGTTTCTGCTGAAAGCTTTATTACTACTCTTAGCTTGGACTCCATTAAAACCAAGACATACTTTGAAAGATTTGGAAGTGAAAATTTTTTTCCTGAGGTCATTTCTCAGACTTGATGGTTAAGCATCAAATGCTTCTAGAGTCAATATAATAAGACAGGACATTGAAGAAGTATGCAATAAATTTTTCAACAAGCTATGCTTTTCTACCATGTCTTGATCACATTCTTAAGTGGGGCTCCCTCTCTTTGGAACTCTGAGAGTGGCAAACAAAGGGAGAAGGCTCCACCTTTTTCTCAGATGTGAAGAAAGAGCCAAGACCTCCAGTGATGAAAGACCATACAGTGACAATAAATCCAAAGTTAACAATTGGTCTGAGACAAGAAAATCAGATTCTTGATGGAGACTTAGAATGGAAACTTTTAAAATTATGCTAAATATAATAATAATTTGTATTTTATCAACTCTACTCTGGCCGGGCACAAAATTTAATCTTCATAATAGCCCATGATGTAGGTAATAATTTCATCATTTTACATTGGTGAAACTTGGTGCTCAAAGAGGTCAGGCGATCTATAAGATTAAGTGTAGCCATTGTGTGCTTTGGAATCTGATAAAATGGAATCTGAATAGTGACTTGGGCTAATAAGTACTTGAATGACTTATATCTTTGTTTTCCCCACATGTAAAAAAGAGGTGTTAATACCTATACCATACGCCTATCTATGTGATGGACAGATTTTAGTTGGCCCTCATGGTCTCTACTACCTGCTTTTCTTGCTCTTCTATAATCTCTTTCAGTGTGGGAGAGATCTGTGTCTTGCTTCTATAATAGAATATGGCAAAAGTGATGGGATGTCACTCTCATGACTACATAAACTCATATAAGTCTCTACCTTACTAATAGACTTGTGTTAGAGCCTTGTTATCCCAATTGACTTGATGAAGAAAGCAGTGATAATTTGTGAGGACCACATGGCAGAGAACAGTGTGTTGCCTCTGGAAGCTGAGGACCTCCATGTTACAACTCCTCCAAGGACCATAATTCAGCTGGCAACTATATAAGCTTAGAAGAAGACTATAGCTTCAAATGAAACTGTAGTCCCTGTTGGCAGTTTGATTGCAGGCCTGTGAGGTCCTGAAGCAGAGGGCCCAGTGAAGCTCTGCTCAGGCTATAAACACATAGAAATTGTGAGGTAACACATGTATCTTGTTCTGAGCTCTTGAGTTTGTGGTAATTGTTAAGCAAGAATATATGACTAATACAGATTTTGATGCCTGAAAATGGATGCTTTTATAAAATATCTAAAAATGTGAGAGCAGCTTTAGAATCAGGTAGTAGGCAGAGGCAGAAATAATTTTGAGAAGTATGATAGAGAAAGCCTAAATTTCTTTGAACAACTATTATTAGAAATTTAGACTTGGAAGATAACTGCTGGTGAGGACTCAAAATGTAGGAAGGGGCATATTTTTGAAACTGGACAATGGAAGACCCTGGTTATATACAGACAGACAACTTAATAAAATGGCCTCCTGCAGTCATATGGGAAGCAGAATTTAAGTATGAACTTGTCATATATCTAAGGAGTTTTCTAGGCAAAGTGTTGAAAATGCCACCCTAATTGTTTCTTGCTGTTTATAACAAAATGTGAAAAGAGAGAGACTAATTGAGGGAAGAACTATTAAAAAGAAAACAGGGTGTGATGGTTTGAGAATCTCAGTCTCTCAACATGGCAAAAGCTATTAAAGTTAATACACTGCTTTTGAAAATGTGGCATAGAGAAATAGGTTATGTCTATATAAACTTTTGCTAAAACCAGAGATCAACAGGTCACTCTATTCAGTCACACAGAGCCCTTCCAAGAGATTAAGCATGTTCTTCACATATCCTCTCAAACCATAAGGTCTCTAGGAATCTTAGAGGTATTGCCTCTCAGTCATATCAAACACAGCTAAAGGGAGAGAAGTTATTGTTATGAAAAAATGTGGATGTAGCTTTTATACAACTAAGTGAAAATTGAAATATATTACAGACTCTAAGGTTCTTGAGAAAATGTTTCAGCAGAGATATTACCATATTTGACTGAAAATGAGAGAGTACAAAAGGACAGGACCCTTTAGACTGTCAAAACACTGTTGGTGCAAAGCAGGTTGATAAAACTATTCAGCTGCAAACACATACAAACCATGTTTTACAGTTCTATTATGGACTTTGAGTGATATGAGAGCAGCTATTCAGAATGTTTATTTTCCAAAGGTTTAAAAAATGAAGTGTAATTTTTTTTCCATTGGCAAAATTCACTGGAAGAAATAGTGGTAAGGAAGATCTTGTTTGCAGAGATCTTCATATCGTTCTGAGAAGAGTGTAGTCAGTACTTTCTGAGGGAGTCAGTTTATTTTAGGGCCTCCCCTGCTAATGTAGCAGGCAGAGTAGGAAGTGGAGAAAATGACAACTAAGCAGACTTTTGTGACTGATAGTTATTACAAAAGACTATTTGAAAATGCTGATTTTGTAAAATGTTTACTAACAGTATGTTTTTCTGCAGAAATCTCCCCAGGGCAAGATATCAGTAATAGCACAACTGCAGTGCGATTTGTAGATGTGATTTGTAAATCAAAGCCGGAAATCTTTCTGGGACAAATGGGACTAACTACCATAGCTATTATTGAAGCTTTGTTCTCTGGGTTAGGGTCAGTGCCTCTTAGCACTAAGAGCAGCGTTTTTGAGGTAGTTGTACAGTTTATTAGATCTTTATTGGTTTGAGTGAGTCATTAAATAATTTATTATTTGAATTCCATGTACTAGTATAATTAGCTAACATATGAATTAAATCATCCTTATATAAAAATCATCAATGTCTACTTATCACATTCAAGATTACATATTTAAAAATCTATAAGATTTTATACTATTGTATAAAATAGTAACTATCTATATTGTTATGTTTTGCTGATTGTGTTCCAATTTCACTGTTTTGTGGGGTTTTGTTTGTTTATTTTGTTTTTCCAAATGGTTGACTTCTCAATTGAGGGTTATTAGACAATATAATTTTCTCTGGCTGAAATGTTCTGATTTATTATTTATTTACTTATTCATTTATCTATCTATTTATTTATTCTTTAACTCTCAATTTAAATTTGGTAGTCCTCTTAAATTTCTCACAACAAATAGTGCTTTCTCTTCATTGCACTTATGTTTCACCATTGTTTACTTCTGAGATTCTTTGTTTTAGACTGTAATTCTTATTAGACTGTAATTTTCATGAATATAATGATTTATTCTAGTCTCTTTATCATGGTTAATCTACATAGGACACTATAAAAGAAATGTAGAAAGTATTCAATATTTGAGAATGAGTTAAAAATTGAATTTTAATAGATATTTTGTATAACAATATATTCATTTTTAGTGTAACATCTTCATTACATTCATTCCTCCCTTTTTTGTTAGGAAAACCTGATATCTTTGGATTTTATTAGACATTTTAAATTTCTGTTTATGTGATGATATTTTGCTAATTCTCAGCCATTTTCTGTTTCAGTCATGTCTTCAGGTTTGTGGCATAGGAAAACCTTAATATCCTGGTAAAAAAGCAATAATGTAGCAAATTAGGCACACACTGAAAAATAGCACTAAGTCTTGCATAATATTAGAACCAATAGAATAATTTTGATTAAACTTCTGAAACAGAGGTTTTCTTTTATACATACTCCAATATTTATATAAGTATAATTCTCAGCTTTCTTACCCTATCTCAATTAGATTCTCATTAGCTTGGCCATAATTGGTAGCCTAGAGAAAACATTAGCTTGCTACTACATACATATTATCAATTTAAGTTCTCATCTGTTATCTTCCTAGCGTGAACGACCTCTATATAGCCACCAATGATTTGCATAATCCAGAGGAGAACTTGCCAACATTATTCACTATGCTGCATGTACAAAGCAGCATTGTTGGAAGAAAGGGGAATTCAAATCATTTAAGATTTTATTTATATACTCTTTGTTTCCTGAAAAAATTTGCCCAGTACTCGCAGCTACTGTTTCTGATGGTGTTTCTGTTTATTAAAGCTATCTAAATATAAAAATATCTAGGAGCATAATGTGGGAGAAGCCAAGAAGGGATTTAGTTAAATCATGAATTTAGTTAAATGAAGAGATTCCCACTCTTCTCCTAAGTTTTAATATTCTCATCTGCAAAATGAGTATCATATATATTCGCCTAAAGCCACACAAATAGAGCAGTCCATGCTGTGTAATCTTTCAGCCCCAGGGGCTGGTGTCCTTGCCTAAGAGAAGGCAGTATATCAAAATGGATCCAATGCTTGAATCATAGAGGGCAAGGCTTTCCTACTTTTAGGAACAATGAAATTAAGTTCGAATAGAAACTATAAAACACATTCTCTTTGCTAAATAAATTTAAATTCAATGTCATTGTAGGTGTCTCTTCTTTCAAAATTTTCATCCTTCTCTGTCTGTCAGTTCATTATGTTCATGTTGCTTCATTTAATAGTTTAAAAAATAATGAAAAATATTATTTGAAAAAATTAAAGACTTGATACCTGATTTCTCAGGCTTTCAATTAATTTAATTTCTATCTCTCAAAGTATGCATTCTCTCTTTTTTTAATTATTTTATTGTTGTTCAAGTACAGTTGTCTGCATTTACCCCCCACCATCCCCTACCCTCCCCAGCCATCCCCACCACCCTCCCCTGCTTCCACCCCACTTGGTTTTGCCCATGTGTCCTCAATAGTTGTTCCTGAAAACCCTTCATCCCTTCCCTCCCATTATCCCCTCCCACCTCCCCTATGGTTACTGTCAGATTGTTCTTACTTTCAATATCTCTGGTTATATTTTGCTTGCTTGTTTGTTTTGTTGATTAGGTTCCACTTAAAGGTGAGATCATATGGTATTTTCATACAGAAATAAAACATTAAAAACAAGTGAATTTTTAATCATTTTAAATTCTACTTTTAATAGTGTCTCAAAAGTCTATGAAATACAAGCCCTAAAGCAAAAGAGAAAATTCAGAGACTTTGCACTCTTGCATGAATTTGATTTGAATGGATTTGATTTATGTAGACAGCAGTTCTTTGATTTGTCATTGTTTGATGCCTGGTGGTGGCTCAGAATGCTATGAGTTTATGATTTTATCCCTTCTCCAACAGGGAATAGATGCAGACACTGATGAGAGAAAAGCCAGTTTAAAGGACTTACAAGAATCCTTATAAGAGGTCATGACATCTGCAGTCATTGGATTTGGTAGTAGGGTGCTGGGGAGCCAGAAGAGTTAGAAGTCAGGCTACCAAGGTTCCTGTTCTGTTTGTCAAAAGCTGTGCAACTTTTGGGCTTATTTTCACATCACTTATAAAATAGGCATTTTTAGATGACATCTAAGGCCCATACCAGTGATGCTAGTCAATGATTTGTTACTTAAACTTGGCTTCCATTTACAGTTGATCTCCAGAATCTTATGGTGTTTTCCTAAACTATTAACTTCCAGTATCCATCACTAAAAACAGTTCTGTAGTGAGGCCTTCAAATCTGTAATAAAAAAAATTCTTCAGAAGCCAACAAAACAAAACCTCAATGTACTGGGCAGAAACCTGAAACACACAGCCTACTCTGCCTCAGAGACCCTTATTGTTTTTAAATTTTTTTAATTCTAAAATGAATACATAAAATTTTAGAAAATCTGGAAGACATAAGGAAAAACCCCAAATTATTTAAAACATTAAAGTTTAATGAAACTACTATTAATATCTTTATTGATTTTAAAATTTATGCTAACATATGCCCTATTACATATAGAATATATTATCTACATAGTATTATGAAAATAGCCATATATCATGGGTTACTGTATGCTTCTATTTTACAGTATAATGAACATTTTCATAGCATTAAAATTTTTTAAAAATAAAATGCAATGATTATGTCTCATAGAATTGATGTAATGACTACTATTTATCATCTAGTTTTTAAGTTTTTAGAATTATAAAAAAGATTGTAATAAATACTTTTGCTTGTTAATGTTACTCCACATCTTTTTTTTCCCTTGAGTAGAAAAAATCTCACTAAACTGAAGAAGCTATGCACATTACTGTCAAAGCCTGCACTGAGTTTGTCTTTGCACTGGGGATTTGAAAGGTAAGAAAGAAATGAGCAGGGTTGTATAGGAAACTATTTAAGTACAACTAATAGAATCTTAGATTTCTTCTTTGTAAAGAACAAACAATAGGCATTTTCAGAAATTTGTTGAAAGCCACGTCAAGGATGGGTAATGTCTGGCAAATGCCAGTTTGAAGTGTATTCAATTATGTGTTTCTGAGATATTATTTCAATAATTCCAGTAGCATGTGATAAATCTAGGTGCATAACTGAAAATAATTGATATGTATCTTTTATGTAGAAATGAAAATAACTTTTAATAACTTATAGAACACCCTGAGTCAATACTTCTGAGATAAGTTGTCAAGACTGGGTATTTAGTTGGGGAATGATGTGAAATGTCTTATTATGGCTTTCTTTTTCTTAGCTCTTTTTAATATTGTTTCTATGTGCTTTAATCTCCCATTGGTTTATTATTTGAAGAGCTTTTCAAATAGTTTCAGGACTCCTTCTAGATGGAGTTTGCAGTTGAATTGGTGACTCTGCAATGAGAAAATAACAGTCCATTCTACCTCTAGCACTCACATCCAACGTAGACTGAAAATAAAACAAGTCCATCTGAGAGAATTTATTTTAGTAGTTAATTTTTAATGAGAAGTTCTAGTCAGTAAACTTGGTTTGACTGGAAAGTAGAGCAAGCAGAGTAAGAAGAGAACATAAGTAAAATGGGGATAAACATTTAATTAACACATGCCTATTGTGAAAGATAGGCTTGCAGACTGAAGATGACCTCAGGTCATTTCCTGAGAAGGCCTTCAAGTTTCACCTGGGCCTGAGCCTTTGCAGACTCCCTGTGTTTGGCTGTATGAATAGAGGAGGATGGGCCATCCTTTTGCATTTTTTAAAATTATAAGTATATTATAAATATGAGCTTGGCTGAAATGATGGAATGCTGAAAATACCAGCTTTTGGATGATGAGAGATGATTTTGAAACCAGGTGGCTTCATCAGTCTTCGATTAATATTGGTCAGGTGACACAGGTTACCATTAAAGACACCTCAGCAAGGCTACACATTGCCCCAAAATGCCCCTTTCTCTTCAATCCACTTCACAGAGGAAGGACCTCAACAAGTGTTCTAAAAAGAGTAGCTTGAGATTGAAATGAATTTCCTAACCATACAATTAATTGTGCTTCTACCGGTTTGACAATTTGCAATTAGATTTCTTAACTTTACACTTAAAAATTAACAAGAGATTTTCTCATTCCACAGTTACGAAGTCTACAGAGTCCATGTGGCTTGCCTAAGGCCAAACAGCTAATTTGCAGCAAAGCTGCCACTGGAATTGTCTCCTTACCCCAAGACCGTTTCATTTCATCAAACAGTACTGCCATCTGTTTAGGGCATTTGATGAAAACAGAAGGTCAGATGCTGTAGCAGTTCACAAGATTTGGAACAACCATAATGATTTTCAATGACTGTTGACCTGTGGGAATTCAAACTGGTGATCCTTTGCTATAAAGTCCTAAAACACTTATATCACAGTTCCAAATGCTCATCAAACATAAGTGCCTTTCTCTTAGCAGCAGTCTACATCCCATAAATACATCACTAAGACATTGTCTATTTCATTTGGAATATATATGGCAAACCACTTTTTATTACTTAAGGTTTCTTTTAAAGTATTTTTAATCTAAAATATTTCAAATTTGTCACCAAGCTAGGTCCCCGGCTTCCTCATACTCCTTCTCATTTATGTGATTTTTTTTCCTACAGCTGTGTGTGCTCACACTGAAGACTAATGCAGGGGTTTTGTTTATTTTTTTTTATTTTCTAAGATGTCATATCCTTTGCAGCATTGTTCTTATCCTCCTGAATCCACATCTATTTTCCTTACCAATATTCTCATTTTGCAGAAAACTATTATTTCCTCTTTTTCAAAGTAATAAAGAAATGAGTAATTATGTGACATAAGTTTAGAGCTTAAACTCGGACTAAGAATTTGGCATTTCCTCATCATTATAATTAATCTAATTTCTCAATCTAGGTCAAACTTCTTAGTGTATCTGTGTATCTTTAAATATATTCCAAAAGAATATTTTATAATCTTGGCTTTAAAGGACATTTTATGATCTATGGCTTTAAAGACTTTTAATGTTTTTATTAACACAGCTTAAATCTAGAGATATTTTATTTTTGTAAGTACCATGTATTTATATATTATATATTATTAAGTTAAATAGTCTGTTATCACAAGGACATAAAAGCCTTTCTCTTAGTAATTTAAGTACTTAGAAAAATACATTAAGTATATTAGAACTCATGAACTTACTATTTAATCCAACAAGGCAGCAATACATTCTTTTCTTTTTTGTTTTATATTAAAAATACCCAAATATATTCCTTACTACAAATAGCTCTCACAGAATAACTAAAACATTGAGAAAGATACTATTATGTTCTTTAACAAAAGTTTTCATGTCAAATAATAATTATGAACATTTGAATAATTATATTGAAATAATTCACATTGGCACAACCAACCAAACTGTACTATTTTTGAGTTTCAGTTTCCTAACTTGCCACAATCTCCCTCTTCTTCCAGCCTTATTAGTGGCCTGAATCTCTCCCACAGATCCCCTCATTCCCCTCCATCCATTGTCCTGATGGCTCTTCCTCACACTTTCTGTCTCAGCATCAGCTCAGCATCAGCTTTTCTAGGAAAGCATAGCAATCCCAATTAAATACTTGGAATGATTTTATAGAAAGAGGTGTCAGGCCACTGTTGTGAAATATCAGTTAAAATTGTAAAAAATTAAACTAAACTAAAATAAAATTAGACAAAAA
Source organism: Trachops cirrhosus (assembly GCA_028533065.1). Taxonomy (NCBI): domain Eukaryota; kingdom Metazoa; phylum Chordata; class Mammalia; order Chiroptera; family Phyllostomidae; genus Trachops; species Trachops cirrhosus. The sequence continues at coordinate 122,472,269 of CM052542.1, forward strand.
ACTGAATAAATAGAGTGAAATAGGATGACTGAGGATTAAAAGATGCAGTCAGTATCAACAAAAATTTTGCTGTCCCAAATTTGACCTGTTAACTAAATCTCCAAACAAACTCTCCAATTATTTTTTAAATCAGAGAAATTAAAAGGCTAATTCTTAGATTTATATTATAATATAGGAAGGTAGTCAAGATGATTTTGAAAAAAATATTGTAACACTTAAACTTCCTACCGTAAAGTTTTATTATAAACCTATAGTAATAAAGGTGCTATGGTAATTGCACAGGGATAGAAACATAGGCCAATGAAACAGAATAGAGACTCCAGAAATAATCTCACATGTATGAAGGCACTTAATTTGTTGTAATGGTGGCCCTGCAGAGTAGTTAGAAAAGAATAATCAGTATAGAAAAATATTAATATTGGCTCCTTCCTTACATCATAAACAAAAATCAATTCAATGTGGTTTTTAAATACCAAAAAGTGTAACCTAAAATCCTTTCATGACTTTGGAATAGACAAAGATTTCCCAAACAGTATGTAAAAGATAGTAACTGTAAATAAAATCACTGATAAAATGAACTACATAAAATTAGGAACTTCTGTTCATCAAAACACACAATTTGGGGAATGAAAAGACAATGTCCAAATTAGAAAAGATATTTTAATACTGACTATAACTTACAAAGGACTTATATCCAGAATATAGACATCTCCTTGTACTGTGGGAGGTATGTTCCAAGATGCCAAGCAGTTGTTTAAAACTGTGGAGAGTACTGAATCCTACCTACATTATATTTTGTCTTATGCATACATACCTATTATGTGTGTTTAATTTATAAGTTAGGAGCAGTAAAAGACTAACAACAACGACTGATGATAAAGTAGAACCATTCTAACGATGCCCTGTAATACGAGTTATGTGAGTGTGGTCACTCATCACAGGGGATCTCTGGCCGAAGTCCTCGCATGGGCTCAGTGTTTTCCGGCACAACGTGCTGCTGTCACATTTTCTGTTCATGTCTTTCCACCACAGATTTAATCCATTTTCCATCTTAACTAAGTGCTTATCACGCACTGTGGCCATAGCTCTTGCAGTTTCAGGTGCATCAGCAAAACTGACATAAATTTCTTTTTTCCTTTTTTACAATTTTACAGGCAGAAAATTCATTCTTATCATATGCTTGATAAGTATGAATAGTGTTGCAGTATGAATAAGTATGAATAGATCTTGCTTCGCAACCTCAGCATGCAATCTTTTTCTTTCCTTAAGTCAGGTAATTTAACCTTTTCACTTAAAGGAAGAAATGTAGGCTTCTCTTTGGCATACCCAAATTGCCAGCATGACTAGTTTTGTGCTTAGGGACTGTTATTAAATAAAATAAGGGTGACTTGAACACAAGCACTGCAGTACTGTATATATGATGACAGATGAAGTCCTGATAAACTAGAAAGCTACTAGTGACTAATGAGCATGGAGTATATACAGCAGGACAAAGGGATCATTCACATCCTGGCAGGACAAAGCAGGGCAACACTAAATTTCACCATGCTACACACAGCAATATTCAATTAAAAATTTATGGATTATTTATTTTTGGAATTTTCCACTTAATATTTTTAAACCTGGGTGGACTGCAGTTACTGAAGCCATGGAAAGTGAAACCATGAATAAGGAGGAACTACTGTATGAAAAAGATTTCCACAAACCAATAAAGGAAAGACAAGTATCTCAGTTAACAAGGGACAAGAGACAAGATTTAGCACTTCACAGAAAAGACTATACCAATTACCAAAAAATGCATGAAAAAGTACTCGATCTCATTAAAATCAAGGAAACACAAATTAAAGTCACAATGCTATATCTGTACACACCCATCTGAATTGGTAAAATTAAGATACTGACAACTCTCAGTTGGCAAGGATATATAACAAGTAGAACTTTCCTGCTCAGCTGATGGAAGTGTAAAAAGTGTTATCAGCTAAGGACAACTGTGACTTCCTAGTATATGACTAACCACTTCTACTGCAAAAATGCAGGTGTCTAAATTACTGGCATAAAATTGTTCTCAGTTTTTCTTTACCATCTTTTAATGATTCCATTTGTAGTTACCCCTTTGATTGCTGATGTGAATATTGATAGCCTCTCTCTCTCTTTCACACATATATACATATATATATATAAACTTCACAACTGTTCTACTGTAAGCTTTTCAGAGTCCCTTCTCACTGTCCTCTCTGATTTAGTCCACATTATATAGATCCAAGTAGCTTCTGCTTTCTTCAATATTCCTTTATCCCTAATTCCTAGATAATCCAGAATCATGAAACCCTGGGGGCTTAACCTGTAAGCAAGAAGCCCAGTCCTTAGAAATCAGAGATTACAAACTTCATAACTGAATATATTTTTATCCCTTTCATTTGTAGACTAAAACTGCAAATGTCCTTAGTAAAATTAATTATGGAAAGAATAACAACTAATGATACCACCAGCCATCAATATGCTGTGATTTAGATTTTCAGACACATTTAGGAAGGAGAATCTATAGGGAAAGGGAGAAAAAAGATATATTATAAACATTTTAATGGGGAATGTCATGTTTTGAGGGAAGTGGGGAGAGTAAAAGACTCCAATGTTAATAAAAGGAAAGTATCTGGTATTTGATAAATGCAGAAGAGAACTCGATGAGGACAAGGAAAGCATTTTACTTTCCAACTTTTATTCTGTTCTGAATTGTCTATTCCTTACTTCTAGACTTACAAGGAGAAAAAAATTATAAGTTTTCTTCAGGTTTTAGCAGGTTTTGTTTATAGCCTATTCTTCAGAAGGAATAATAAGAAATTAAATAACAGGTATATCAAGTATAACTATTAAGTCAACAAAATAGTGTTGCAGCATAGAATCTCAGAGACAAATCTACATTTATACAAGTGCTCATTTTAAATTTTTTATTGTATTACAGGTTTTATTAACACAATATTGAAGAAAAAGTGTTTTGATTTTCTTTCTCTTTCATTATATTTCTTATTTTCTTATAACGGAGATATATTCAGGAATCCTAAGTAGAGAAGCTTTTTGTCATAGCACAGTAATTGCTCTTCATCATAATAGCTTTCAGCATCCACTCATGGTACCTCCAATATGTTTCTATTCATTCATGACTCATTCAATCAGGTCAAATATATGAGTTTAAAACCTATTGGAATGAAGCCACAGTAGAAATTCAATACTTCTACTATGCGGTAATTTCCCCTAGAGATGAAACAGGCACACAGAGGTTGTGCTACAAGCGAAGGAGGTGGGCATTGGTGGGGAGAGGAGAGCATTAAAACATGCACTCAGAATAATGATCAAAATATGCTAACATAACACCTAATATCCCACAGGGAAAAACATTAAATTCCTTCACAATACTACAGTGCACATGATTAACAGCTTTGAATGTAAGCGTTCTCCTCTATCAAGTTAGCAATTTAAATCTAGAGCAATTTCAGATTTCATAGCAAGCTTTGGCAAAGTCCCAAGAGTGCTTTATATCACATTGCATGGTAAGTGACTTCAGAGAAAACTTTAATAATCTCAAGGTTGGAACTGAAGAATTTTAGTTTTTAAAAACATAAAAACAAAGCAGTGTGTGAATAAACATTCTAGGTAAATAACTTCTTCTAAAACTGTGAATTCTATTATTGTTATATATTGCATCTATTACCATAATCAACATAGGATTTATATTTGTAATAGGATATATGACATCATTTATTTACTCATTATAAAAGCATTTATTGTATAGCTAATATAGACAAAATTTTTGTCTAAAAATATGAATATAACAATTCATTAAATTTCTATTAAATGGATTTAAAATTTTGTAGTCATTGGGCTGTTTACTAATATTCTAGACAAATAGTAGTATAGAACTTCTGAGCTCCCTTGAAATTAAGTGTAAGCGTGTGCTTTGTTCTCATTAAAAAAAGGAGCTGAAGTATCTTGCATTACCTCTACACGATTACTGCTCCTTTTCTCTGTACGTGGTAACAAATGAAGTTCTGAATATGGATGCTTCATCAGCCTGGTTCCCTGATTAAAAACAATGTCTAGCACAACCCTGTGCTACCCAAGATGGCTCTGAATTCTGAGCAAGAAACAAATTAATATTTGCTGCTTTGAACTTTGCATTTTATCATGGTTGTTGTTATAGCATAATTCAATATACCTTTTTATTTTTATTTTTATTTTTGTAATCCTACTTATTTGCATACTTCTCTCTTCTGGGTGGTTCTATCTGTGAACTTGTCTGTACTCTGGATTCCTGACTACCAAGCAGCACATACCCACACCCACAGGAGGTGGGGAAAGTGAAGGAATAGGCTTTTCCTAATGGGGAGGGTTTGGGGGTTACCTGGATAGCTGCCTACCCAGGGACAGTTTGCAACTAGAGGGGAGAATGAATGTGGAAACATGAGAAAAATAGATGGAAGAGAGAGTGTGAATCAGCAAATAGGGGACAAAAGAAGGGGTTGAAAAAGTATTAAAACTATGGAAATTTAATCCTTCAAGTGGATGAGGAATGAGAGGAAGTGGGGCCAAAGGGAATGAGGAATTTGCTATAAATTTTACACAATAGTATTATCAATAGCAAATATTTATTGAACATTTGTTATGTGCCATATATTGTGCTAAGTATAATACTTTCCTACTTAATCTCATTTAACAGCTTTACAAGGTAGAACTACTATTTCTGCCACTTTAAAAATGAATAAACTTAAGGTCAAAAATTTTAAGAATTTTGCCTAAAGCAAAAGAGTTGAGAAACTAGGACTCAAATCTTTTCAGTGTTGGTCCAGAGTCAGTACTTATAACTGTCAGTGTTATATTTTTTACATTAAAATGACAAGGAAAAATACAATAAACCTTCTTTTACTGGGAATTATAGAGAGAATTCACTCTCTTTGCATTTGTTCAAATTTGGTATTTCAAGAAGAGTGTCATTCCCTTTTCATATTCCTCTTCTTACTTAGTTCCTTCCAGCTACTTATGTCAATTCTAACTCTACTGGTCCTTGTGCAAGAGAAAGCACTCCAAGATGCAGAATTGTTCTTGAGGAATTGAAACTCATAATTGCTCAGCCTGAACCCCAGAATCTTCATTCTAATAGAGTCAGATATTGACCATCACATTCCAGGGGCTTTTATAACTCAGACAATTACAAAGAAAAGAAAGAAAATGAATTATTTAAAAGGTTGAACTTACTCCTTGAAGGAGCAGTATTCACATTCTTTATTCTTAAATAATATATATCATATGTATGTTTTTTTTAATTTAGCATCTCTGATTGGTGTCTATGTTCATTGCCATTAGGCTTAAGTTTCCTCAACTAGTCTAGCACATTTGCATCATGGTTTCTAAAAGTCTATTTTGGTTTAGACAGTTATTTCTTATCTTTAAACTTTGTAAATGTACTTGTTTTTCATATTGGTTATTTTTAAAATGTATCTGAAAGATATTCTCAAATATTCCCTTATTCCCTAGCAGCACAAACATTAAATACCTAGATGTGGGGGAGCTTTGTCAACAGACCCCCGCCAGCCATTGTGGATGAGAATAAGTCTACCAAGACATGATCTGCTAGGAGAGGAAATGTGGCCAGTCTCTCAGAGGAGAAGGGCCTTGAGCCTGTTCCTCAATGGGCTTTTATTGAGTTCAATTTGCACAGGAATACAGGTTAAGCTCATCAATCATTGTCAGGTAGTAATGATCAAACAATAGATAACATTCAAAGAACTATGACTGCTTATGCTGAGTCAGGGTCAGATAGCTAAAGGGCCATAAAACTTTGGGAAACAAACTCATTTTATGCTTGGACCCTCATCAGAAAATTGAAGGCATTCTTAGCAAAGCAGGTTTCATAGGATTTTATGCATTCTTTCTTCGGCCTGATTGCCTTGGGGAACTGCTGTTCCTGCCCAGGGCTACACTGTACTCTGGCATTTTTTCAGGCTTAAGTCAGGTGAGAGAAGTAAAGCAGCCAAGGAGACTTTTTACACACAGAATGAGGACTCAGGCTATGTCAAAGCTGAGGGGTAAGGGCCCATCACTCCCTTTTTCAATAGTCCCCCAAGTCCTTCCTTGATGGCGCCATCATGACCATGCCTGTCTTAGGTCATCCCTCCCTTGAGAAATCTTACTCATCATTGGCTAACCAGTCATCCGCCCAGAGCCAAGCAGGGTAAAGTAAAAGGGGGCAGAGGCAGTGCCCCTGCTGGGAAGATAAGCTTTGTCTCCTTAGTGTCTTATGGTCCCAAGGTCTTTTTACTTAGCATTAGTCATGAGGGGTTACACCTTTTGAAACCAGGCAGGGCAGTTCCCAACACCTAGATATTAAATACCTCTAATATGTAGAATATCTATGTTTGTAAACTGTTTGCTGCAGGAACCTAGAATTTTGTGTGTGTTTGTTTGTTTGCTGACTCTGTGATTCAGCAATAAAAAGATGTCCGCAGTTTGGTATAAAAGGAAAGAACTGCCGGGTTGACATAAAAAGTTATTGATTCTATGTTACTCCCAAACTTCACTGACAACACTTTCTATTCCATAATTTTACAACCCAAAATTTTACTATGTAATTATATTAGGCCAAACATGTGTTTGGCTACTTTGGCATGCTCTATAGCAGACACAGCAAATGAGGTTCATTAACTGAGCCAATATTAGAAATTTGGAAGTTACTATCTAGCCCAGGCTCAAGATAAAATCAGTGAGAAAATCTGTTATTATATCCGCTATGGCTGTAGGAAGGGGAAATATATTACCATTTCATAAAGACTTTTGGAATATGATAATATTAATTTACATTTGTCTTAATTTTTGTTTTATACCTCACTTTTATGTTAACAGATTTTGAAATTTCATATTATATATGTTAATCTTGTAGTATGAAATTTGAATTCAACAATAAAAACAAACAAAGAAAAAAACAACCTTATACTTCTAGGACCAATGAAAGCCAAGAAAATGTTGTGTCAAGTGTCTGCATGAGTCTCTGGCCATTCACTGCTGTTAACAGAGGGTGTCAAAGACAATTACCATCCTAGTGAAGGATGCAAACTCCTGACTCATCTGTCGGCCACAGCAGAGTGTGTTGTACTGACTTCCCTGGTCCTTCTAAGTTCCAAAATGGAGAGAAAGAATTGCCCATTTGATGAACACAAGGAAAATCTTCACCACCAACAATAGTGAGAGGGGATACCATCTGCCTTCTTCTACTACTGATCTACCCCTTTCTGATCTCCACTGAATCTTATCATATCCCTTTTGGGGAGTAATCTTTTCATTTCCCTATTTTCATTCTCCTTGAACATTCTCATTATCACTGATACTAGGTCTTGTTATGGAATTATATATTTATGTATTATATTTCTCAATGTTTGATAGGAAGTATAAATCTATGCAAAACTAATATAGTCTGTTATAAGTTTTTATATAGAAATCATTAGTGCAATAAATATTAAATCAATTTGAGAAAGACATAATTTACAATGCATGTGTTAAATTATTTTTTCTCTTGTAATAAAACCAACAAAATGTGCATTAATTCTGCTATTTCATAAATACTGTTCTCAGTGAACTCATCAATGAGAAGTACCTAGAAGCTCTCAAATGATAAATCAAAAATGGTCTTCGTAATAAGCACACAACTCCTCAGTATTGAAAACACCCCACTGGAATATTCAGTCCATAATTGAGAATAACCTTTCAACAAAGCAGGAAGATTAGACATGTCTCTGGGAAATTATTTGCTTTGAAAGTACTTTTATCTTTAGCGCATGTTTCATATGTCTTTACTCATCAATATGATCAAATTTGGTTTTGAATTTTAAGTCTTAATTTTTTTGAGTTCCAGTTTTTACATTAGTCACTATGTATTACAAAAGGTGGTTGTATGATTCAAAAGGGCATATGAATATAAAGTAATGCGATGAACATAGTTGGGTGATTGACAACATAGACCCTAAATATTCAGACAGGCCTGGTTTTGACCCCAAATTTCCTGACTTACTAACTGTGCAGTCCACACATGTTACTTAAAGTCTTGAAACCTTAGTTTCTTCACTTGCAAAGTAAGGACCAAAAGAGTATTTACCCCAGTGGATAGATAGATAGGGTAGGAGGCTCTAAGATAATATAGGTAAGGTACTTAGCATGGTGTCATGTGCACCAAGTCTGTCAATCAATCCTGCTATTAAAACTTTTGTTACAGAAATCAAATTTTTATTGTTACACTAAAAATTTTGTTACAGTGTGAAAGGTGTTGTACTATTTTTCATTCATCTTTTCATTCTTTCATCATTCAGCAGTCTTGGGAATGGCCAGCATGCTGATTTTTTTAAATTTATTTGAGACAGACAGTCAGACAGACATATGTTGTTCCACTTATTTATGCATTCATAGGTTGATTCTGATATGTGCCCTGATGGTGGATCGAACCCATAACCTAGACATATCAGGAATGTTCTAACCAACTGAACTACTAGGCCAGAGTAGCATCTTTCAAAGCTCCACTTACCCGTTGTCATTTTTCTTTTAAGAATTTTCAGCAACCTCCTACCTCCTCTCCTCCATGTGCCTAACACATTATGTCTAAGGTTTTGGAGGCAGAGTTATGTGTTGTTTCAGAGTCCTTTGTATCAACTTGTGTTCAAATAGTAACTACAAATGACCTTCTGAAAATACATTTACTCTAAGACACAATATTGTCATACATAAAAGAAAAAATGTTAATACCTACCATGTAGGTTTTGTACAGTAGGATGGTGATAATAAAACTCTTATAGAATACTTTTAGTGAGAGCTAGCTAATTTTATTCTTGTGGTAAACAGCTCCATTTTTAGAAAGTTTCTCCTTAATATGTTCTCAAAGGTTGTCTACCTCACCAACACTCTTTGGTTTCCTAGTTAGCATTTTCCTCTGCAGTGATCTATGATATTTTTGAAAGATAAACTTTTATCTTCCAGTCAAGAATGGATATTCCACACTAGCAATAGTATGCTGAAAAATACTGATGGAAAACTATAGGACAACAGAAGAACTCTGCCTAGAGCAGAAGAAATATTGTTCATATATGTGTTACCTCTGCATTTTAACACCGTTTCTAGGAAGTTATATTTAGAACCCTTATAGCAAGACCAAGGCAGATTTTTATAAATAAAATGCAAGCAACTTTCACCAATGCATGTATTCCCTAGACCATGGAAAGCTTCGGTTTGAAATAACATTGAATTTTGAATCATTTTTCAATTTCCACAGATGTCTGAATATTATCTGCTGAAAATATCAAAAACACTAAGTGAAGAGGAAATACATGGACAAAAGATTATTCATGACAAAAAATTTTGTGCTTAAGTACTGTTTTATAGTTCCCTTAGAGAACAGCAGAAATGTTCTTACAGTCTCCTAGAGATCCACTGTGTGTCTGCATTTGTAGGTTCCCCCTCAGGACTAGGGTGAGTTCAGTGAGTCATGTCAGGCACAAAGTGTAAACAGAAATGACTTTTATTCTGTTTCATTGAGTTATAACTGACGTAGTTCTTATGATCATCTGTGAAATCTAACTAATAGATCTGCTAGTAGTAGTCCTCTGGGAGCAATTAATTTCTATATGATTCTGTATCTCCGTCAGACTTTGATTACATGTGTTACCAGAGGTGACAAAAAACATGGGTGCCCTGAAAACACCACCCCGCTGTCTCCCAGCTTCGTATACATTTCAGAAACATGTAGCACTCCTGAAAACAATATGCATATTCTGACTCATTTAAATTTCACGATAACCTTATGAATTAAGCATCCTTATCATCTTCTTTTTGAGATGCGGTAAACAGGGTAAAAAGCTTCCCAAGGTCACATGGTCCTTAAAGGGCAGGGTGTGGAAAATATGCCTAGGCAGGCCGGTTCAGGCTACACTGAGTCTTTAATAAAAATACAGCTTTAAGGCAAACTGATGGAGTTTTAGACTAGGTATTAATGTTGATCGTGGTTTTTAGCCACATGCTTATTTTATAAATTAAGTTTTGTGAATGTTGCTGTTACTTGCTAACTGCTTCTCCCATTTTTTTTATCTTTGATCCCATTTGTGTGTTTATTCTATCCTTGCTTGAATCTATTGTAAATACTTTTTTTTTAAACTGTGTTCACGTGAATCCCATTTCAGGAATTCAAACTTTCACCTGTAGTGTTTTTTTCTAAGGCTTTTAATGGTGGAAACCTTAAAAGAGGTCAAAAGCAAACACTTTTCACAAGTCACCCATACATATAAGGCTGGAAAAGGTAAGTTAAAGATAGTTTTTTCAAAGACTTGCACTATAAAAATTTTAACTACATCTGGACTAGTGAAGTATACTAATCCATGAATTTTCTGAAGTATCTTTCTTTGATTCTATTTATTGGGGAACTACATGGAAAAATGTTCTTAGGATTAATTTAGAATATTTCCAAATTTTCTTAAAGGCAAGGTAAATTATTTAGTAGAAAATTATAATAACTCATGAAATGTGCACAGGTGTTTATTCATTCATTCTTCAAATATTTATGTACACAAACAACAAAGAGTTTGGATTTTGGTTCATTGCTTACTAGTTGTATGATATTGGACAAGTTGCTTGATGATTTAAGTTTTTATAAAATAAAAAAAATCTTTTTAAAGAATAAAAATAGTACCTCTCCTCAAAGAATACCTGCGTCATTTAATGAGGAAATGCATAAAAAGCAAATGGCAGGAGAAAAAATACATAGTAAATTACTAAAATTTGTCTTTGCGTCTCTTACATTTTTCTGTTCTAATCAATTCAGAATTTAATTTACTGACACATGAATAATATTATACTATCAAGTCCATCCATAATGATAGTAACCTATTACAGAAAAACAAATTTTCCCAAAACTTGCTACTTTGGACATATTGACAATTTTTGGACTAAAATTGATCATTCATATAGAATCTGAGGGACAGGAATCATGAATTCTGCTGCATGGTTGCCTTCAGGGTCTTTCATATGGTGTCAGGTAAGCTGCTGAGTGAGGCTGTAGTATCTGCAGATTTGCTCTGCGGGGAGGATCTGCTCCCAAGCTTACTTAGGTGGTTACTGGTAGGAGGCTTCGGTTCATCATGTGCGCCTCTCCATAAGGCTGCCCATGACATGTTTTCCTCAAGAATCAGTGATGAAAAAGAACGACAGCGAAAAAGGGAGAACATAATGACCACCACAGTATTTTATTATCTAATCTTGGAAGTCACATACACTTTGCCATATTCTGTTGGCCACACAGGCAAACTGGTATATGATGAAAAAGTACTCAGGAGTGTGCAGATACCAGTAAACTGGAATCACTGTGGGCTCTCTTGGAGGCAGGTTATTATAATCAGTTTCCTTATTAACAGAACTTCCAAAGGCTCCCTTGTTTTTCTGAGTTAAGTTGGAATTTTTTATTCTTGTTTCCCAACATTTGGACAAAAGTCCTTAACGCCACTTCCTCTGTCCTCCCACACTCCTACCTGGCCTTTTTTCCCATGACTCTTATCTGGAGGTTGCATGTTGGTTCCTAAGCAAACATCCACACCATACAGCTTTGGCATGTTGCTTAGTCATTATCCTCCTGTGAAATTTCAGAATCCGCTCTTTGCCAGGTATTGATAGTTTCCTACTATTCAAAAAGCATTGTAAATTCCATCCTCTCCATGAAACCTTTCTTATTCTTACAAGGGATGGTTTCTCTTTTTCTGAGTCTTGATTGCCCTCTCTAAAAACTTCTTGTATGACATTATCTTACGTTGTCCAATATTTTGATATTTAGGTCCTTCTCTAATCCTCATAAATTGATGAGGTGAGGTCATGAGACCCATTCATCTCTGAATCCCTTTCAGTGCCTAGAAGAGTGTGCAGTAGATATAATGTACACATCAGTATTTGATCTGGTTAAACTGACTCACCTCATTAACGTATGCTGGTGCAGAGAAGATTAACAAAGAAAGGGCAGTGGCATGATTTTCACTGTGGCTGAGTTTTTCTAACTGTTGTCAATTCTCTTTTGCCAACAGATGGACAGGTAATGGGCTCATTAGGTTAATTTTAAAGATGTGGATTTGGTTATAATTTTGAATGGACATAAGCCACATTTTATTGTGAATAACTGTTTAAATGTCATTTAATGGTATGCACTTAGGCAGAGAAGTATTCATTGAAGGCAATGAAGAGGAGATAATAGCATTAATTCTCTTCTTCTTATTCTCCACAGCATATTTTCTAAGTATAGCTCTAGATAGGACAACCTAGCATATTGAATAAAATGTCTTCATGTTTAACATTGCTCTATTAGAAGAATAGTCAAGATCCAGTAAACTGTAAGGAAATTTCAGTGTCATAGTTTCCTTTGTTGTATTTTTTTAAAGGCAAACATAAAAACAAAAACAGGTATAATCTTTTGAGAATTGTTGAAGGCTAACAAGGCCATAATGTGATAAGCATGCCAGGGTAAGGTGATCAGATATTGCTTCCTAATTTTCCACTTCCTGATTTTAATGCTCTTATCATTGAATAAGCATATAATAGGCCCTGGTGGGTAGTTCAGCTGGTGGGAGTGTTGTCCTGATATGCCAAGGTTGTGGTAGGTTTGATTGATCCCCTGTCAGGGCACATGGAAGAAGCAACAAATGAATGCATAAGTAATTGGAACAATAAATCAATGCTTCTTTCTCTCTCTTCCTCTCTTCTTGCCTCTCTCTCCTCCTTCCTCTCTCCCCCTTTCACCCTTTCTCTCTAAGACCAATCAATTTTTAAAATAAAAGAATAAGCGTATAATAGACTGTGAAATATCATTTTATACTTATCTCTAGAGGAAAACAATACCAGTAGATAGTATTAGGAAAATAGCTTATTTCACATGGTATTTTAAGTTTATAGAATTTGGTCTCCACTTTCAGGCAAAATTTAGTAAAGCTATTATTGCAGGGAACTATAGCTTAGATATTTCAAACTACAGTATAATGTATGGTACATTTTTGAAGCCTATGCTGTCACTGAACTGAAAAGGAAAATAATTTTTATACCTAATGGACATTTATCTTCTTTATTTTATAGGATGTTTACAAGATAGTGTACAGACAGCATTGTGGCATTAAAACAGAAATCTAGAAAGTTATTTCTCTACCTAATGCTGAAATTCATCCAAGTTTTTTACCTCTCATTGCTGAGTCGGACTAAAATGAGCATTTTGGTGATCTCAGTGGCATTAAACCTCAGTGAATTGTCAGGACCTGTCCCTGTTTCTCCTCTAGTCATTGGAGCATCAGCTCCAAGCCACACATTGTGATGCATTGTCTCATTTAATTTTGTTCTCATAACACCTGCATGGGCAAGTATACCACTCCAACAGCTAAGATAAAAAATGAGTATTATGTGAGATTATCAAAATTTAAAATAATAGACCATGTGGACAAAGGGACTAACATGATAAATATTAATGAAGAAGTAAAGAAAAGCAACTGTTTCTTTAACTACACTTAATTTAAATTGGTTTTGAAACTTTTGTGTTGAAAATAAATCTTTTCTTGGAAAGTTCAGAAATAAAACCAGTAAAAAATGTATTTGGGGATTATCAATGAGATGGATGTTATTAACCTATTATCATAAGTAATAATTAACACATTTTATTGCCATTTTAGAGATGACAAAACTGTGGTCTAGGTCCACCAAGCAGTCTGCTTTAGGGCACACAATATACGTCAGATGTAGAATTTGAACTGACGTTAATGTGACTTTAAGATTTGTTCTCTTTTTAAACTGTAATCTACTACCTGCCCCTCATCATAATAATGCATTTCCTTTAACACAACACTTTCAACTTTTAAAAGTACAATCCCAGAAGCATTACCACTACAACATTAATTTAAACTACAATTTTAGTAACATTAAAATGTACAAGAAAATGAAAGTCACTAGTATATTTGCTATTTCTTATTTAAGTAAATGTGGATTTTCAGATTTATAGCCCTTACTATATTCATAAAATTGAATTTATTTTCTAAATACAATGATATATCCTACCCTTTTCTTTTGGTGAGCATTTCCCTACGGCATGTTTTAATTTCATCTGATATTTAAAAACACTCTGTGAGGAGGTTAGAGAGAACTGCCATTTGTACCTTAGAAATGAGGAACTGAAGGATGTTTGATAAGTGCTCAGTCATACCGCTGACTATTTATTAGAAGAGCCTCAGCTGGAACCCAAGTCTCCTAAATACTAATCTTAATTTATTTCCACTAAGCTACCACATATCTTTCTCGGATATCTTTAGCTTAAAATGGAACCTGAAGTTGGTATATTTTGATTTCAAAGATTTTCCAGTAAAAATGCTACTTGAGTAGACAGTATTTTTCTTTCATCAAAAAGATTAAAGACCAAAAATATTGATATGGTTTTTAAAGCCAAGATTATAAACATTCAGTTCAAACAAATTGCTTTGTTTTTGATACATGGAAAATTTACATTTTGAGAAGAGTGGGCTATGACTGGATAGGAATTTAAGTGGCCAGTAGTTGTTTTAAGTCTGTCTTCCTAATCCACTCCCTTATGTTGAGCTACTTCCCTGAAATTGTAAGATCAAATAAAGATATTATAGCATTTGGCCACTTGATGGACAATAAATCTCCATTTGTTGAGGTAATATTAAAAAATCCATTTTGAAATACTCAGTCCAAATGATGCAGAGAACTCCTTTAAATGTTCTTAAGAAAATCATTAGTGAGTTTTCACGTTGTTTTCTATGAGACTTCCCCATTAGAGACCCCCAGGCTACTGCACAGAGTGATATTGTAAACATGGTCTTGAAAAAATGTAATGGAGTCATGAATTTTTTAAAGAAATAATGACAAAATTGTATGGTAAATGCTACACACAAATATTGAAGTGTAATTGAGTAGTTAAGTACTGCAGCAGCTTATTGTTTATCTAACAGAGATTTACATTATCTCAATATATTTCCCATTACCTTAAATTATGGGACAGCATTAAGGTATCATATGAAAAAGATTTAATAACAAATGAATCAGGGACACTGACCAATCAGGCTTATGTTGGGTGCCTTTAGTGAAACGCAAATTAAAACCATCAGGAGATACCATTGTGTACCTATTAAAATGCTTATCTTTATTTGTTCTTATTTTTCTAGTTCCTTTAGGTATAATTTCAGATTGTTTATTTGAGATTTTTCTTCTTTCTTGAGGTAGACCTGTACTATTATGAATTTCCTTCTGTGTCCCATAGATTTTGAGTAATTGTGTTTTCATTTTCATTTACTCTCAAGGCATATTTTGATTTCTTCCTTGATCTCATTGTTAACCCATTCATTGATTAGTAGCGTTAGTTTGTTTAGACTCCATGTTTTGTGTTGTTAGTTTTCTTCATATAATTGATTTCTAGTTTAACATCAGATCAGATAGGTTACAAAGGATAGTGACTTCATCCTGCTAGCAGACTCCTTTGATTTCTTGACTTGCACACAAGCCACCGTGTTGGAGAAACCCGGAGGACACAGACCTTTGGGCAGTGTCCAGTCTATAGCCAGTAAAGAACTAACATCCATGGTCTAAGAGCCTGCAAGGAACTGAATTTTGTCAATAACCATTTGAAGTGAATCCTTACCCAGTTGTGCTTTGGGTTGAGTATAGTACAACCACACCTTGGTTGCCACCTGAAGTAGAAGATCCATCCAGTAAATCAGTAGATTCCCAGATTCCCATACCACAGAAACTGTGAGAAAGTGTTTGTTGTACAGTTCTGCTTTATGGTAATTTTGTTAAACAAAAGAATATAGTCAATACAGATAGACACACATGGGGTTGGGCAAAAGTAGGGTTATAGTTATTCATATGGAAAGTAACACAATAATTAATAAATAATAATACAAGAATAAACTTTGTTTCATGTGCTCACAACTATAAACCTAATTTTGCCTCACCCTCTGTGTGTACGCATGTTTGTGACTCAGAGGGCATCTACATCTATTTGCATGTTTATGGTGATGGGAGTGGTGAGATGGAGAGATCCATTGTCACTGTTGATCTTGACTTATTATCAGTACAGTTCATAGACAATAGGAAAACTCTCATTTAACTATATCAAAGAATTCATTTGCTTGGATGAGCTAATATAAATTTTCTATGCTATAAATTTCTACATTGTAAAGGAGAATTTTGCTGTTTTCCCTGTTCCTTGTGGGCTTTACCAGAACTAAGCAAAGTGCTTTTTGATTAGAGAAGGAGGAGGAACAGTTCTGATACTGTAATTCAAAGACCATGAGAAAATAAACTCAAAGAGTAAAGAAAGTTTAGTAGAACTGATTCACCTGGCAAACAGATGAGTGTGTGTCTCTCAAATATTTTCCTGAAATACTTAAGAAAGAGGACACATGCTACAAGGAGAGCTACACACACACACTCAATGTAAGAGATATACCAATTTTAAATGATACAAATATAATGCTAATTCTATCTCTAGTCAACCCATCCATTCCGCATTCCTAAATGGAAGTGATAACCGGTCATTACAACCTTTTACATCCAGAAAACCAATGTTGGTAATCCTGGAAGAGCTCCATAACTTTCTGATTATGACTGAGAAGTCCATTTGTGAGCACTTCACCATGCCATTAAGGATGAATATTATGCAAAACACTGATATTTGGCATAGTGAAATGTGAAAAAGCAAAGTTAAGGCATGGCTACTAATGAGACACCAGGGTTTCTTGAGGAAGAGAATCAGATTGAATGTAGCTACATGTACCAAAAGGAAAAAATAAAAAGGAAAAGTTTCAAGAACTTAGAATCCCAGTATATATTTTTTCTAAGTACTTGATGTCATGATAATTTTTATATAATTGTGCTAGTAGAAAATATTATTTATCTTTCCCTATAATAAAAATTGTATGGCCAAAGTACTGTCCATAAAATGTATTGAAAGCATACCCACAGTCTAAGATAAAAACTAAAATTATATCATGGAATAGTAATATAAGTAATTTAAGTGATATAAGATGAAGCTTGGAAATAAGGAGCAATTCTTACTTATTCAACTTTTTTTATAGATTTGAATTCTAAAAAATCTAAATATGATGGAAAATATTATACACATATTTTATTTTCAGTGGCTTATTACTATAAATTCTAGAAGGAATTTTTTCATGAAAATTGTAAGTTTCTTGCTATAAATTAACTCTCAGGATATTAGCACTTAATACAGTAGGATTTTAAACTATTCTGGAAAGTTTAAATTATAGTTGCTAAAACTGATTTTTTAAATTTTCATTTTAGGAATATTCTTTATTGAGCTTCTGATAAAGACATTCATTGTTCCCAAGTATTAAATATTACCTTTAAACTAAAAATTAATAACATCTCAGTAGCCATGTTCTGAGCTAAGGAGTACTGAAACATGTAGAAAAACAAATATTCAGATCATCAGATCGGCACTCCAGATACCACAGCGCTGCTCTGCTGCTGTATATTTTTGCATGGATCAGTGATTTCTAAGCCATTTACATTAATGAATTGAATACAGACATAAGTACCGCACTTCCACTTGGTATTTTATTGTTGATAAAATAGCTGGTGAAGCACAATTAGTTCTTTGACAGAAGTGTAAATATATAGTCAGTATTTGCCAGTGTTGTCTTAACTTCACATTGCCTAAGTGTATCTCAATGACAGGTCAGTAGACAATATTCATATAAGCTTCTTCTCAATCTTTTGCTGGCTGACATATTTCATTGTGTTTTAATGATTAAAATGAAACAGCTATTTGGGCATAGAATAATTTGATTCTTTTTCAAAAAGAAATCCAAATGCTAATTTTACTCTTTCTGTGTATTATCCATGCATCAATTGACAAGAAGTATTTATAACTTGAGGAAGAACCTACTGGCAAAGTTGAAACAATTTAATATTCAAAAAGGATGATGATTAAAATTTATTGAAACCCATCAAATAGATTTAAATGAATGAATTCATATTGATATTTTTAAAAATCTAATTTGAAAAATTAAGAATGATTCTTGGGACTTTCGATTAAGATGGTGGCACAGGTAAATATAGTACATGTGACCTTCCACAGCCACATCATTATTACAACTAAATTATAGAACATTCAGAATACCTGGAATCTAGCTGAACAGAAATCCTATAACTAAACATATAAAGAAGCCACATTGAGACTGATAGGAGGAGTAGAGATGAGGAATGGGCTGGTCACACACCCATGTGTGGTGGGTGTGGATAAAAATTAAGAGACATATCTCAGTCTTGGTGGTCCTTGTCTACCCTAAGGAGCAAGGACACAGCCCTACATCAGAAATGCCAGCCCAGCATTCTGGTGCCAGGAAGAAAAGTCCCATAACTTCTGGCTATAAATACCAGAAGGGATTGTGGCTAACTAAGCTGGAGGGCATCTACAGTCTCATATATTCTTCTTAAAAGGCCTGCACATGGATTTATTTATACTCACTGTTTTTGAGCTCCAGCTTTAGAGCTGCAGCTCAAAAAGTGCCAGGATATTTGGGTAAGGACTGAATTGTCTGGTTTCAGGGCAAGGGCTGGAGGGGCAGCTTTCTCCCAGACAGATGTGCCGGCAGAGACCATTGTTCCTTTGCTGAGCTCTTCCTTCACAGATCCCATAGTCAGATACCATATCTGAGTCTCCCAACATGTCTAACACTATTTGACCTGCCCTGGTGATTCCTAAGCCCCTGCCCAACTCATCCTGATGGCCCACCCAAACTGTTGCCAGTAGCTTTTCCATGCAAATGGACACTTTTGGCTCATGCTGCTGACTTTCCTAAAATATCTCAAATAAGCAGCATCTGGCCTCTGCCTACCCTGTACCTCTTGCTAAGTGGCCCCAAGCCTAGTACTACTGACAGCTGGCCTTGGTTCATAGACTGGCCTCCCTCAGGCAAGTCCAAGCCCAGCACAAGTAGCAATCATCTGCAGATTGCTCTGTAGTTCATATTGGGTGGTCCCACACAAGACACAGGTAATAGCTCTGTAGTTCATATTAGGAAGCTCCAGAGCCAGCTTATGTAATGGACAGCCTCAGAACACTCTGGAGTACAACCCAAACACCTCCATGAGTGACACACTCAGGATGCAGACTTAGCAGGCAACAAAGCCTTACTGAAACAAGCGCTGCACAGGGCAGTCAGACCCTGTACAGCAGCTTCTCTGCTGCCGTTGCAGGGGATCCTTACAGTCAGTTAGCCTGGACTTGTTTTTCATGAGAATGAAAACAAAACAAAACAAAACAAAAGCCAGGATAACAATACTTATACTTCCCAATGATGTGGCAAGATCAATCAAGGCTCAACTATAACTGGGAAGTGCACACCATCCACACAGGCAGCTCACCTAGAGGGCCAGACTGGGAGCCTGTGCCACTGGGCCTCACAGGACACCTGCTACAGAAGCCTACTCTAACAAGTCTGAGGCACTCAGCAGCTCTACCTAAGAAATAGAAACACAAGGAAGAAACCACAATGAGAGGACAATGAAACAGATCCCAAATGAAAGAACAGAAGAAATGCCCAGGAAAAGAATTACAGTCAAATCTTGGTTCTTGAATGTCTTGTTTCTTAAACAATTTGGTTCGCCACCAAACTGTTCACAGAAGAAGTCTCTTAGTTGTCAAACAAAACTTCAGTTCTCAATTCTTGACCCAACAAATCTTTCATGCTAATACCTGTATGATTAGTCATCTGTCTCTCAGGTGGTAAACAGAACATATTTTGTTTTTGAACAAATCATTTCTCAGACAGTTTTCCAGAATGAACTAAGTTTGAGAACCAAGATTTCACTGTAAGTAAACTGCAGGCAAGAAAACTACCAGATACAGAGTTCAAACAATGGTTATAAGGATGCTCAAGGAACTTAATGAGAACTTTAGGACATTTTTTTTTAAAGTGAAAACCATAAAAAAGTGAAAAATGAAGGATACTCTATCTAAAATGAAGAATAAATTATAAGGAATCAACATTAGAGTAGAAAAACAGAGAACCATATGAGTGGTTTGAAAATAAGGAAGCAGAAAATACCCAATCAGAACAGCAAGGGGAAAAAAAAGAATAAAAAAAAACGCAAGATAGTATAAGGAACCTCTGGGATAAGTTCAAGCTTACCAACATTCACATCTAAAAGAAGGGTACTAAAAGAAGAAGAGAGAGAGCAAGGATTTGAAAACCTATGTGAGAACAAAATAATGATGGAAAACTTCCCTAACCTGGTGAAAGAAATAAACAGACAAGTCTGGGAAGCACAGAGTCCAAACAAGATGAACCCTAAGAGACCAACACCAAGACACATCAAAACTAAAAGGTCAAAGGTTAAAGACAAAGAGATAATGTTATAAGCATCAAAAGAAAAGCAGTTAGTTACCTACAAGGAACTTTGCCAGTCCAGAGGGGTTGGCACAAAACATTCAAAGTGATGAAAAGCAACAACCTGCAACCAAGACTGCTCCACTCAGCAAAGATATCATTTAGAATCAAAGGACATATAAAGAGCTTCCCAGATGAGAAAAAGCTATAAGAATTTATCACCACTGAAACAGTATTATGAGAAATGTTAAAGGGTCTTAAGAAAAAATATGAATAATAAAATGGCAGTAGATACTTATCAGTCAACATTTACCTAAATGTAAATGGATTAAATGCTGCAATCAAGAGACATCCATGACTGAGTGAATAACAAAACAAGGTCCTTAAATATGCTGTCTACCAGAGACTCATTCCAGATTGAAAGATGCACACAGACTGAAAGTTAAGGCATGGAAAAAGATATTTCATGAAACAAAACAAAACAAAACAAATTAGCTGGGGTAGCAGTACTTATACCAGATAAAATAGACTTTAAAACAAAGGCTATAACAAGAGACAAAGAAGGACCCAGCAATTGCACTTCTGGGTATTTATCTGAAGAAAATCAAAACACTAAATGGAAAGGGCATATACATCCATAGGTTTATTGCCACATTGTTTACAATAGCTAAGATATGAAAGCAAGCTAAGTGTCCATCAGTAGTTGAATGGATAGAGAAGTGGTGCATACATACAATGGAATATGAGCCAGCCATATAAAAGAAAGAAATTTTGCCATCTGCAACAATATGGGTGGACCTAGAGGGTATTTAGCTACGTGAAATAATTCAGACAGAGAAAGACAAATGCCAGATGATTTCAATTATATGTGGAATCTAAAAAACAAAATAAACAAACAAGCAGAACAGAAACAGACTCATAGATACAAAGAACATTTTGATGGTTGCCACATGGGAGAGGGGTCAGGAGGATGGAAAACAGGCTGAAAGGATGTAGAAGTACAAATGGTAGTTACAGAATAGTCATAGGGATATAAACTATAGCATAATAAATATAGTCCATAATATTATAACTATATATGGTGTCAGATGGGTACTAGATTTATTAGAGCAATCACTTTTATAAGTTATGTAAAGGTATAATCATGGGGTTGTATACCTGAAACTAATATAATATTGTATGTCAACTGTAATTTAAAAATAAAAAAATATTTAAAAAGAAAAGCAAAGAGCCATTTTTCAGTCTTGAAAATTGCTGAATAAAAGGAAGATTCAAGCATTTATTTCCTTTTTCTACATGAACTTGGCAACATTAAGTAATCAAATACAGATTAGGAGAACTATCTCTTTATCTTTGCTAATAAGTAGCAAAAAGTTACAATATCAAAATTTAGCAAACCCCAAATTAAATAATGGATCTAACAACAGAGGTTAATATCTCAGAAAGGTACAAACAGACATTAGATGCCTTCTGATAAAAGAACAGAAAACTCTGACCAAAGCAATCAAATATGAGGCTGATTAGACCTATGGGTGAAGCTTCCAATCTACAGGGAATAAAGAGGCTGTTTCTCGCAGAATTCTATAGTCGAATGCTCTAGATTCCTCAATAGGTAAAATGAAGGGAAAATGCTTGAATTCAGAATGTAAAAATAAAAGATTTAAATGATGTATAATAAACTATGAAAAAACACAGGGTAATTAATAGAATAGGGATGTGTGGGGATGCAGCTATTGACTGGGCTTCAGTGGTGCCTGGTGGAATCTGTCTTTGCAGGGTGGTGGTAATGAGAGTGTTTGCACCTTTTAATAGTCATTAAGCTAAGCATTTGCTTTTTTGTGATTTTCTGTGTCTTTGTTTTGTGTCACAATATAGCTTTTTAAAATGAACATTATATTATACCCTGCAGCATTATAAATATTTATATACCTACCTTTTATCTCTGCAATGTCTATATAACTACCTGGTTAACCTTTTTTTTTTAAGGTTTTATTTTTTATTTTTTTTGTCAGTGACCTGGTTAACCTTTTAAGTAAATAAATAGAAACCATTGCATAATATTAATAACACTAATCATTACCATTTATTGATTATTCTATGTATCTGGGATAATTGCCCCCACCCCCACTCCCATCACCCCACCAAGCCTGGGACATTTTTTCATACAAAAGTCTGATGACCACAAGTCTTATTTCTTTCATTAGTTTCCAGCCACCCCAAAACCCCAAACTTCATTCTAAGTAATGATTATTTCAATAGGGGTTACTCTGGGAAAACCAGTATTTTTAATGGCTGAGTGACTAATTTTTCTGCTTTTACATATGGGTTTTGACTCCTGTTAGAAGAATAGTTCCAAATAATAAATAATATCCTGACTTTGCCCAGAATATTTCTGTAGGGAAAGGAGGTGTTAATAATTTTGAAGAAGGGGATGATTCACGTAGATTGATCCTAAGTGTTTGCTTGCTCAGTCATTTCAAACAGACCAATCAATAACTACTTTGATTCACTGGGGAAATAAACTTCTAGAAATAATTAAATGCATTTGGAAGCATACTGAAAATAAGTAGACTTTAAAACATTATAGATCATAATGTCTTAGATCAGAGAAATTATATATTATAAGTGACTATTACCTGCTTTTGTGCTAATTGCTTCACTGTGTGTTTGCCAAAATCTATCACACTTTTATACAGTAAAATATTCTTTATTTCCTTCCTTAATGTTGTTCTTTTGTCAAAAAATACAAAAGGGACCAAATATATGGTGACAGAGAATGATTTGATTATAGATGGTGGGCACACAATGCGATCTCTGGATCATGTATCAGAGACATGTACACTTACAACCTGTATAATCTTTTTAACCAATGTCACCCAATAAATTTAATAAAAAATACAAAATAAGGTGATTTTTTTAACTTTGAACCAAAGCATATTGTTTAAGTATTTTAAACTTATTTTCTATAATTTCCAATGAATTGTTTTTTCTCTCACTTAGTTGTGCCCTGACCCTCAATATAGCACTCTGATCACATTGTGAACTGTCTAAAAATAAATATTTTGTTAAAGTCCAGTGTATCGACATTCAAAGAAAGGTGGTAGTAGTACAAAATTAATAAAAAAATAAAATTATCAGAATTTAGCTGTCAGCAAGGTTTGACAAGTCACCGTTAGGTGTTCATTCAACTGTAATACATTTTTTGGAGGGTGTGAGAGAGTGGTTATATTTTCAATCCCTCTTAAATTCATATTTTATGTGGGTTTTCCAAAAAGGTATTGGCAGAAATCTCCTATCTTCTTTGAGGGTTGGTCTTCAAACATCCCACATGATTCTTAAATTCTTTTGTTATTTCTCTCACTAAAATTTAGAGATTTGTGACCCTAATGACAGAGTTACGATAAGAGAGAAAAGAGCTTTCAGGCTGATTATTGATTGGCTAGATGGAGCAAGTTCCTACCCCACCCGCCAAAAAACTATCAACAATGAGCTAAATATTTATCATGAACTATACATAATCTTGTTATGTAAAGCCACAAAGACTGATGATTAATTTGTGCCCACAACTTAGCCTCATGTATCCTAACCAGTATAGAAGAAATATCTTGGCAATACACCAAATTAGTGTGTGTGCCCCCTGAAGATTAATTTAACCAAATTTGTTGCTTTCAGTTATTCTATTAAGTCCTTTTCTTTTGAAATATTGTCTATTTTTTAAAAGTAACTGTTGGAGGCTGTCACTTAGCACATGCCAAATTGGTGAATTAAATTTGCTAATTTTAGTCCATTTTCAATGAACCTGCATTTCCAGGAATAGACAGAACATCAAAAAGTTTTTTGTTCTCAGTCCCTTATGTGGCTAGCTGAGTTATGCCAAACTCAGTGCTTCTGAATTTCTGTTCTCTATAGACAAAGTTTTCAACATGGATTGCTGCACCGGTAAACATTTATGCATATTAAATTATCCCAAACATACTTGTGTAAAAGGAAAAAAATAGTCATTGCATTTGTTCATAGGTTCTGTTGGTTAGAAATTTTAAAAGGGCAGAGAAGAAGCATCTTGTTTCTGCACGAAGATTCCTCTGCTGAGAAGGCTCAAAGGCTGGAGGTGACATAATACTGGGAGGCTGAGGTCAGGCAAAGACCTGTTTATTCCTGTACCTGGCATCAGAACTATGAAGATGCAGTGGCTGGGACTACCATCAGCAAAACCTACACATGGCTTCTCCATATAGATGGGCCAGTTATGACACCAAAAACTATGAAAGCTGACTTCTTTCCAGCAGATGTTTGTTAGATGCTATCTCTTCAAAGCACACAATCACTAAGGTAGATGATTTATTTGGAAAAATAGGGACTAATAGTAATTGGCCTTTGCATATAACAAAGGAAAAAAAATACATCTAGGCCTGTCATTGATAATATATTTTTAAAAGTTGGCATCTTAATTGTGTATTTGTTGCATCTCTGTTTAGCTACTCAAATTGCTAAAGAAATATTTGGAACTCATCTTTCTGAGAAAATCACATAATCACTAGCTTACAAAGATGAACAGCTAGAGTACAGTGGGTTCTCAAAGAAATCAGAAAGGAAAATGTAATAAAATATTAATAGAAAATAAAAGAATAATTAGAAAACAGAAAAAGGGTACTGATTAAGGCTGAACAAGCCATAAAACCCAATGTTGTAGAAACTGAGGCATGGATCCATATGGAAATAGTGACGTTCAGTGAGAAAACATTAAAAAATGCTCTGGAGCACAAACTTCGAAATGTTTCAAAGGAGGCAAATATGATTTGAGATTACTTGCACTGAGAAATTTGACTTTGGTGTTAGAATTCCTACTTACCTCAATCATGTTTGACTGTTTTTTGATGCTGATGACCAGTCTGAAGATCTTGGTCTTTACTCATAATTACACTTGTAAATATGTTAACACAGTGAAATTTTTCTACTGTATCAAGGGAGATAATATCAAACTATGCATAACTTACCTCTGTCCTAACATTGCACTTTAAGGCTAAAAGAATGAACAGAAGAAAATGTCAACAGAGACCTAACAAGTTAGATGTGATCATAAAAGGAGTTACGGGGCAAAAATTAATTTGTTCTGCTGAGTAGCATGTCTAGTAAGCAGAGTAAAGTTGAATGAGAATTCAAAATAAAATTTGAGCCCTGGCCAGTATAGCTATGATGGTTGGAAGTCATTCTGCAAACCAAAAGGTTGAAGGTTCAGTTCCCAGTCAGGTCACATGCCTGGGTTGCAGATTCGTTCCCCAGTCTAGGCTGCCTATGGAAGACAGCCAGTCAATGTTTTTCTCTCACGTGGATGTTTTTCTCCTTCTCTTCCTCTGTCTCTAAAAAGTCCCTCTTTTTCTACCTCTCTAAAAAGTTAAAAATAAAAGTTAAATTAAAAACATTTAAGAAAACTTGAATTAGATTGAGAAAATAGAAGTTTCATCTCAAAATATCTATTAGGCTATAGAGACCTGAGCTGGTGAGAAGATTCTAGACTTAGAAACCAACAATAAATAATAAGTTATAGATTTCTAGCAATATGTGAGATAAGAACTGAACATTTTAACTTGCCTTAATTCATTCAGTCCACAACAACCCTACAAGGTAGGTGCTTTCATTAATTATCCTCAATTTATAGAAGATTTAAGACACATATTAGTTAAGAAATGTGCCTTAGAGTTCACATCTAGAAAGGCTTTGTGGTGGAATTGGAATCCAGAGAGCATAAATCTTAACTCTTCTAACATTGAAATTTATTGAAAATATAAATATGCTTG
Organism: Trachops cirrhosus; assembly: GCA_028533065.1. Taxonomy (NCBI): domain Eukaryota; kingdom Metazoa; phylum Chordata; class Mammalia; order Chiroptera; family Phyllostomidae; genus Trachops; species Trachops cirrhosus. The sequence continues at coordinate 122,498,475 of CM052542.1, forward strand.
GAAAAATGGCCTCTCAGTGGTTCATCTTGGCAGTTCACTCAAGTGTTTGCATCCAACAATTAAAATTTAAAAATCTCTTAATCACTCAAAAATGCATGTTCTAGTGAGTCCCAGAAGAATAGAGGGACAAAAAAAGAGAGAGCTAATTTTATGAGAACTGAAAACTATGGTGTGGCTGTTGGTCATTCAGTTATACCTGGAAGAGAATTTGACATTATGTTTGAATATTTACATACTCTATCTATTTCATCAGACCCATATTCTCAGACTGCAATTATTTTTCCAATTTGAGTCTCAGAGAGATGGAGTTACTTGCTTAATGTTACATTGCTTATTAGTAACAGAACCTGTCAGCCTGCTCCCAGAGATCATGTTTTATAATACTGCACATTATGTCACTCCTCTTAACCCATTCTAGGAAAATACTATTAATAAATGATGACCCAGGAACACAGACTGCAGTATACTCAAAGAATATATGCAAATCCAAGGTGAACATGTATATCATCTTAATTAATTGCATTAAACCTTACCTTTCTCTTCAGAGAGAAGAAAAATGCTTCTCTTAACCTAACACTGCACAGATGAGAAGATACTACTCCAATGTTGGTAACATGTTATGTGCTGTGTTAACTGTTACCTATTGTGTTATGCTTTTTGTTGTGTTAATTATTAGCTAGTGATCTGCTAGATGCAATAATTATCAAATGCTTTGTCAAACAAAGGGTTTATTATGTTTATGTATATATATGACTTCTTTTAATGCATGTTTTCACTTATAGATATTGATATTCTAGAAAAATTTGGAGGACTATTTCTAGATATATAAAAATAGCTAATGAACTTGGGTATTATAAATAATGCTGCATTGAACATAAGGGTGCACATAACTTTTCAAATTAGTGTTTCTATATTCTTCAGATAAATACCTAGGAATGGAATAGCTGGATTACGTGGTAGTTCTGTTCTTAATTTTTGAGGAACTTCCATACTGTTTTCCATCATGGCTGCACCAATGTAAGTGTCCACTGATAGCTGAATGGATGAAGATGTGGTACATATATAATGAGACACTACTCAGCCATAAGAAGATGAAACATCACCATTTGCAACAACATGGATGTATTATACCAAGTGAAATAAGTCGGATGTAAAGGACAAAAACCATATGACTTTACTCATATGTAGAATATAAAACAAAACAAAAAAAATAAGCAAACCAAAAACAAATTCATAGACAGACAGAAAATAGTTGTTATGAGAGCGGAAAGGGAGTGAGTGAAGGACCAAAGGGGTAGAGAGAGTCAAATGTATGGTGATGAATAAAAGCTAGACTTTCAGTGGTGAGCATGTTACAGTGTATATAGATATCAAATTATAATTTTGTATACCTGAAACTTATATAATGTCATAAACAATGTTATCTCAATAAAAAATAGATAATGATATATCATTTAGTTCAGTAAATAAGTATGGAGATTTATGATTCCGGACCACCAAAGACACATGTTACAGACAGGATATCTAGAAAATTTAGAATAATTTCACAAATTTGTTTGTTTTCAAGTTTTTGTACAAATGTATCATTCATACTTTTAGTTCTTTTTATAAATAACTTTGTGTATGTGTGTTCAATTGCATATGTGTGTGCATATATACATATATGTGTGCATGTGTGCATATATGTGCATGTATTAAGTATTAATTCAATACTTAAATGCAGCCTGCCTGCCTTTTCTTCTCAGCCTGCTTCCAACACAGTGTCTGGGGAAAAAATCAATTTTTATATTTCAAATTCAATAAGAGTTCATTTTACACATGCCCCAGAGCTTCCTATGAATCTAATCTGAATTCTGTCTTACAGTTTGGGAAGGATTAGAGCGCAGTCTTTGCCTAAGCCACAAGCACTTTTGCAACTTAAAACTTCAAATTTAACAAGGTCAGAGAGTTTCTAAGAAAACTTATCAGTTACTTGGAACAGAGTGAGATCATAAGCCACTCAGTCATACCAATTTGAGGTAGGCAGTAGGCAAAAAAAAAAAAAAAGGCATCTTTGTTTGGTGAAGAGAAATGCTGAATAATGCTGTGTAGCATTCAGAGCCCTGAGTACCACACACCATATGCTATTCTTGTAACACATTATATTTCCACTCTGAAGAATATGAGATCATTATAAATAAATATATGCAATTTTTATATAACAGTATAATTGCATATATAGAATATATAAAATATTCTATTATATATTATTTCATATAATATATAATTTTATACAGTTTATATATAACTATTAATCTATATATTAAAATTATTGCATTCCCACCCCCAGCATTATTGTCCTCAGTCTTGTGTATACTTTCCTTTCAATTACTTTTAAATGAACACATAACATTACAGTAGACTTTTTAACAACTTACACATAAAAGTGCAACTTACCCTTTAAGAGGAGCTACCTGGGACTCCAGAGGTTTCTCTCCTCCTCACTCTCAATCCTGCTGCTTTTCACAGAGGGAAGTTATGGGGACTTCTCTTACTGGCACTGGAACCCTTGGCTGTGGGCCTGATCTGGGTCTGGGACCATTTTGTTCTGAGATATCCTTCCCGATTTTTATCTACCACATGTGGGTATGGGACCAGCCTATTCTGTATCTCCACCCCTCCAACCAGTCTTGATGTGGTTTCTTCTTTAATTCCTTTGTTGTAGAACTTCCATTCAGCTAAATTTCTGGTGATTCTGAATGATGGTTGTTCTATAGTTTAGTTGTAATTTTGATGCTGGTGTGCTAAGAAGCAAATACCACTTTTACCTACACTGCCACCTTGACTGACAGTCCTCAAATATTCATTATTCTGTGAATTACTCTCAGAATTTGAATTAACCTTTTCTTGACTATATTTTATAATTAAGGAGCAGTTAATCCAAATACTAAATAATTGATCTAGACTGGATCTGAGAACAGAGGGCTCCAATGGTGGAGAAACATGAGGGGAAAGAAATCCAAGTGATTTGACAAGTCTTGTTGAGACTATGGAACAAACAATGTAGTGCTATGCGTATTATACCAGTAAACACTCCTGGGTGGCAAAGAGGTGGGAGGTTATTTAAGAATGAAATGTGAATTACCACAGCTGTATTAATAGACTGACTAGGAATAGCTACTGTAATGACAGGAGCAAACGCTGTGTTTATTTATATATGAAAATACATACACATGCATTTAGGTCAGCAACAGAATTAAAAGCCATTACATTTTTACAATATAATGATATAATAAAAAATGGCTGGCGAGCAGGATAAAAATGTTGTGCAATAATAACGTGGCTGTGTTCTCTTGATGAATCTCTCCTTTCACTGGAAAGTCTTATAAGGGCCCCTGGGATTAAGAGGGACGCTGGCAATCTGGCAAGTGATTAGCCAGTGGAACGTGTCTTCTTCAGGGAAGGGGTGGAAAGAGACGCCTATTAGGATGAGTGGTTTCCAAAAGAATACATTTTGAAGGGCATTGGCTCACAGTAAAATTTTAACTTTACCCAGTCAGTTTGTTTGATTTCCTCAGAGCAGCGATTTTCAACCAGAGTGCCACAAGAGGCACAATGCCTGGTGTGTCACAAGAACTTTTAGAACAGGCAACAACTGACTGTTGAGTCAGGGTCAATGACCCTTTTCTCTTAGATATCAGATTTCAAAATAAACACGACAGCAGCCAACACAGCAATAGCAGTCAGGTGTGGATGAGTCAAAATTACACCTATTTTTGTCAGATTGGCAAAAATATATTTTTGTTGTGCCACAGAATTTTAGAAATTAGTGTGTCTGTGTGCCATGAGATGAAAATGCTTGAAAATCACTGCTTTAGAGCAACAACCATATGTCTGGTTTGGTTTTTATCTAGGGGCAAATGAAGTGTTTGTCTGCTTAAATGGTCAGTTTCCTCGTCTGGTGGAGGGAGGAAGGGTGAATCAGGGCAGCTGTTTCACAGACTTTGTAAGCAGTCCTTATTATCTTGTCCTCCCTCCCGAGCATGACTTCTACATTTCCCTCCCCAGGAGTCTGCTGGAAGGATAAGCTTCTCCGAGTATGTCCATTTCCTCAAAGATCCTTCACTGTGACTTCCATTCTCTGATCCATCAACATGCTTCAATGCTTCCCTTTATTGTCTGTCTTCCAAAAAGCTAAGTCTCTGATCTACTGAAAAATTTATTTTTCTCCATATGTACATTTAGTTTTAGTTTTCTTAGAGCAGTAAAAACCTATGCTCATTTAAGTCTCTTCAAGTGCAAGCATCTGCAAATATTAAGATGAACGGGTGTGTGTGTGTGTGTGTGTGTGTGTAGTGATGTGAGGTGGAGAATTAAAACTTTTAACTGTTCACAGGGATATCCTTGAAAAAACTTAAAGAATCTTGTAATATTTCCATCAACAGTAATAAAGAACAATTTATTTTTCTTTTACAGTTAGTGAATTTTATGTCCTATTAAACAACCTCCTTAGTTTTAATTCCACTAATGACTTTCACTTCATATTGCTGGTTGCATCATTATGTGACTGCCATAACATGTTCCTACTATCTTCTAAACAATTTTCTACAATACAATTCAAAATCGCCTAATGTTTTTGAGTACATCCCTGCTGACATAAATTCATTTTTTTCAGCCTAGTAGTCTTCAAAAGGTGACAGAGTTATAATAAAGTAAAGCTAACTAAATTCAAATTTTAAAAATTTTTACATTTAATGTGGTATCTATGTCATAAGAATTCTTAAAATGAGGTCAAGTAAGTCTGCCATTCTTTTCTCTATATCTCTCCATCCTCTATGCAAAGGTAAATCTTAGTGAAAGATAAACATATGTCTACTTATGTAACCATAAAGGAATACCTATTGCAGTACTAAAAAATAACCAAGAGTAGAGAATTATTATGCTACTACTAACTGTGCTATTCTTGAGGTCCCTGCAATAGAGTTTAAATTAAAATATTCAACATAGTTACACATTGTATATTGAGCAGATTACTTGAGTCCATCTAATCCGGCCTTCTGGGATAGGTACCACCAGTATTAGCCACCTTTTACAGAAAAGGAAAATGACTTGATCACATAAAGAGTCAGAGGCGGAATTAAAATCTAGGCTGCGTGGCTCTAATGACCACACTAGTAAGTGCTATATTTACACTTCCCAGTTCTCTCTGGGTGACTCAGATCAGGCATCACAGAGAAGGTTACATATTAGTAATTGTAGAATGATAACCTGGAGGACTGTGGAAGGATATCTAAGGAAAGAGAAAGGGAGATGTAAAGGTACAGTGTACAAAAATTCAGTGTGTTTCTTAATTTAGAAATGCTTAAGGAGCTACAATGTAGAGTGACAGAAAGAGATTGCAGGAAATACAGCTTTGATGCTGGTCAGGATTCTGTCTCATTACATGGAAAAAGTTTTACCTTTCCACTTCAACCTGTGTTTTTCAGATGACCTCAAACTAACCTGCACAGAATTGAGAGAAAAAGAACAACAGGTAAAAAATGAAACAAAATAACCTTCTCATGTCTAAACTATGTCTGAAGGAAATCTTTGACTTGAGTGCCTGGACACGGAAATGATTAAAGCACAATAACCACTAAGCCTACTAAGTCCCTACTAAGATTCAAGGGACTTGTGTTTCCGTTTGTAAACAAAACTGATCTTCACCCCTGAATTCTGTGATTTCTTAGTTCCTAAATCAATTCACAGGACCCCAAGCTTCTGCTAGCAGGAAAAACATCTATAGAAATGTTGAAGTCTCCAACAAAGGCCAGTTGTCAAATATCCCACATGACTGTGATGAATAGAAAAATAGTAATAACTGCATGCCCAAAAGCTAAAGCCAGGTCTGAATTTATCAAACAAAAATGAAGGAGACCCACTGTAATTTGAAATTCAAATTCAAATGGGCATCCTGTATTTTATCTGGCAACTCCTGCACAGCAGACAATGGGAAAGGACATTTATCTCAGAGAGAAAGCCAGCAGCTGCCACGTGTATAAATCAAGGTCCATGGCCAAAGCATGAAATGTTCTCAATTCCTGTCCTGGAAGATTGAATAGCTGCTATAGATAAATGCTGCTGTATATTTTCTTCCTTAGAAATGTGTTTTTCTCAGTTTTCATTTTCTGTCTCAATCATTGTTTACGGGATAAGAGTGTGAAAGATGCCAAGTAACTTGTCTTTTCATTTCTATATAGTCAATTCATGAAGGGCCATTTCCAGACCTAATGAAGCAAATGATACATTCTCCAAATGTTGTGGGCTTTAGTGAGATATAATAATTGGTGGAATTTATGGTGTCTCCATTAGAAATTGAGTGTAGTGGTCTATAGTGAAAGTACTGATCAGTGAGGAGGAAGATGACTGATCACTAGTTTCTCTTTTTTACACACATTTACTCAAAAAAAAAAAAACCTTTGTAGTTGGCATGTGGGCTCCTAAATAAAGACTTTGTCAGCCTTCTGTATATGTATATAGGTGGCTCTGTGACTAAGTTGTAACCAATAGAATATGCTCAGAAGTTATGTGTGCAATATCCAGATTATGTCCTTTAAAGATAAGGGCCTTGTTCCTTTTATCCCCTCCTATTGGCTGGAAGGCAGATGTGAAGGTGGGAGTTGAAACAGCCTTATTGTACCACAAAATAGAGGTTGCATATTGAGAATATGAGAGCAACAAAATAGAAGTCCAAGTCTCTGATGATAATGAAGCTTCCTTCCCCTAAATTTTACATATTAAAAAAAAAACTCTATGTTATTCAAGCTACTTTTGTTTGGGTATATTTTAATACAGAGCTAAAACCATTGTGTATTATATATGTATTTAAAATATTAATACAAGATGTGAGAGGAATTTGGGAAAAACAAATATGAAAATGTTAACATTCTGATTACAAATTGTTAAAGAAATCGAAAAACGAATCTCAATCTGAAATCCCAATAGATATGTAGAGTAAGGAACAACATACTATTTCTCAAGAGCATGAAGACAAACAAAAATGACATGATTAATAATAGCAATGAAGGTAACAATATAAAAATAATAAAAATCATTAAAATAACAAATATGTTCTCTGATATCAAAATATATATACCCAAACATTGCTATGCACATTATTTATTAGCATTATGTTATAAACTTAAAAACCTATGAAGTAGGTGCAATTATTTTCACACATCTATTACTAAAACTAGAGGCTAGAGTGACATGTCCAAGGTCACAGAGGTAGTATATGACAAGGCCAGGCTTCAACCTCACTTCTGACTCACAGCTGATGCTACTTTTTCTCACCAAACCATAGGAAAATGTGGCTCATTAATAACTGAACAATTTCAAATTAGTGTAATTTATTAGACTGTAAAATAAATAATACTAATAATACATAATGCTGATAAAGGTGTTACAAGACAGTTACCCCTAATTACTCATGGCTATTTTAAATTAGTATCAGCAATTTGAAAACAATTTACCAAAACAAATCCTAAATTATTTATAGCAGCAAGTATTTTGAAGAAGCAATTTTTTTAAGTTAAATAAATATTTAAATATGTTGAAGTGATGAAATTTATACAATAAATGAATGAATGATAATGGGCAACTAAATAGTATCTGTTTGGCAATTCCTCATGCAAGTAAAACTAGTTAACATCTAAATAATAGTAACAGTGAGAAAAAAGAAAATTGTTCAACATCAAAAGCTCAGACTGATAAAAATAAATAGAGTAAATGTCAAAAATGTCTGTAGAATAACCTAGCATAATTTGGGGAAAATTATGTACTTATTTCTTTTTCATATGTGACCAATGAAAGACATTTTTGGCTGTCAAAAGGCTGAAATTATATAATACTGATTTTTCATTAATTTTTTTT
>CM052542.1:122506864-122660862 GCA_028533065.1 Trachops cirrhosus
TTTCAATGTCCTCTACAATTTGTGATCTCCTATTTTCATTTATGGTGTGATAATGTTGGCTCTTTTCTCTGTTCCTACCTAAAATGACTCAGATTTTTTTCCCTGGTTGTGGGAGAGTAGAATCTGCTGCATCCTACCATGCCGCCATCTTCTAACCATGATTTTTCATTAATTTTTAAGTGGATATTCCAATTATAAAGTATTAAAGAATGTTTTTTCTCTGTTGAAAAATAACACAAACTTTTTTATTCACTCTAAAATTTGGAAATTGTAGTAATAGTAAAAGGCAATCCAAATAAATGGTTTATTTTAAAAAAGAGTCATTAAATGTTTGTGATTGGAAATCAAAAAGTGATCAGCAGGGGATCTATAGACAAATACTGAAGAATGACAAATTATTAGGAAAATATGAAATAAAAATACATACAAAATATTGTTTCAATGAAAATATTTTTATCAAATTCCCCATTTACAAAAATAAGATTCAATGATAGAGTCCACTCTTTTAAGTATGCATTAATCCACTCTATCTGCAAATTAGACATTTAATAGATCTAAGAAGAGATGAAGTGAAAACAGAAGAAGGTAAAATAGTAGTTGGCAGGAAAGGAAAAAAATCACAGAAATGAAGACATGTATGAAATGACCACAGAGGAGTAAAACTGAGCCAAGTGTAATAAAATGTTGGAGAATATATAAATTAGAAAAAAATGAACAAAAAGAAATAAAATGTAATGAAGATTAAAGTCCCATAGAGAAAATAAGAGACATAAATAAGACACATAAAAATGAATATATAGTCTTTTAAAAGTTAAAATAATTAAGACAACTAAAATAACTAAATTAAAGACAAGACATATATTTCTGAATCAAAAGAACGTCTGAGTGTACATGTTGCAAGAGCACAACATGTTTCTCAAGATTTCTTGGGAAATATTGAAACAGAAGGACATAAGCTCCTAAAATCACTAAGCTTCAAAAAATAAATTATTTTTGCACAAGTCAGAACACCAAATTATTTACACAGGGTCTCAGTCTTATACAAAGCAACATTCAGCACCAGAAAACAGTCAAATTATACCAATAAAATCATTGAAAAATGAAATTAAGGGCAAAAATTGTATACACATGCAATTTTTTTCAAATATAAAGTCATTACTATTTTACTATGTAAAACAACCTATTACCAAGTGTCTTTCTTGAATAATCTGCTGTGTTTCACCCAACTAAACAATGATTAGAAGAATTATAATTAAAGGATTAAAAATGATCAGTGAATATGTTTGTTGGTAAAACCAAGATTGAAACAAATATAAGAAGTGCCTTAAAGATATAAACTCTTATGAATAGAAAAGATATTGATCACCTATGCTGAGAGGTCAAGAGGGAAAGTAGGAAGATTGTGCAGTAAGGCTGGTTTTCTCATTTTTAATGGGTAAGAATCAAAAGATTACATTCATAACAGATAAATCAAGTAAAAGAGTAATACATATAGAAAGTTATTCTAAAAAGATGGAGTACTAATGAGATAAAGAATTCAAACTGTAGTTATAAACTATTCAGGGTCTCACAAGGCTGAAGTCAAGATATTGGCTGGGACAACAATTCTGTCTGAGGCTTGGGGTCCTCATTCAAACTCTCTTGTGCTGGCAGAATTCACTTCCTTGTGGAATATGGACAAGGGTCCCATTTTCTTCCTGACTGTCAGCTCTCAATCCCTAGAAACTACACCGTTCCATAAGCAGTTCACAACATGTGGTGTATTTTTTTTCTTGGCCAGCAGGGTAGTGTCTGCTGTTATATCTTGTCCCTCTTAAGGGGTGACCTAATTAGGCCAGGGCCTTCCAGGATATTCTCCCTTTTAATTAACTCAAAGTCAAGCCGATCAACAATCTTAATTGTGTCTGCAAACCTTTGCCATATATGTCAAATTATCATAAGAATGATTGTCTATCATAGTCACATATTCTGCCCACACTCAGAGTGAGCAGAATATATGGGGGCCTGAGTCATTGAAGGTCTTTTTAGAATTCTGCTTATCATGGATATATTTTAATTAAAAAAAATTGAGTTGATTTTGTGTATTTCTATGCATATAAGTAGAAGATCTTTCACAAGAACACAATAATGTTAAAGGAATTTTTATTGCATTTTCTTTTAAACAGTAATGTGTATTCTATTAAAATTAATGATTTTAAATAAATTGCTTATTAAGTAAATTTGAAATAGTGATTATTAATCATTGATTTGTTTTCCTGAAACAGTCTACAATTTAAATTTTATTTTAAATAAATAACGTACTTCACTTTTTGAACTTGTTTTATATATGATAATCATGAAAAAGTTTCCCTCAAATTATTCCTGAATTTGCTACCCATCACAAGCCCCAATTTATTAGAATAATAGCAGTACATAGAGCTTCAATAGAAACTATATACTCTATATGTGAAGTTAAAGCTATTTCATGAGGTTGGAACCATGTTAAATTGATTCTATATATACTAAAGTTGGAATGCACCTCTAGAATAATTGTTTAATGCAATTGTTAATAAGTTATCATTAATTTTGTTGCCTGTGTGCATGTTTTCCTAAGGTGGTTGGTAATTTCATTCATCTTCTACATCTGTCTTTTCTCTTCCCCAGTTATCCTTATAGTAACAGATACATTACACACCTTCGATTCTGCCTACTTAGTACTTCTGTACTGAATCATGGCTAAAGGAGGAATTGTCTCTTTGTTACAAATATTGTTACAAGGTCCCTTGGGAATATATTTATATAATGCAAAAGGATTTCACTAGAGAGCATACTTAACTAAATGGCATTTTTCTATTTATCCATATTGTTCAATATCTAATTATTATTTGTTTAATTGCTTACTGCTTTTTTCATAGTGATTGGTATGAAAGAATATAATGCTGTGAGGGACTTCAACATCATTTGATATAAGCTTCTTCCTAGGGGAAAATTAGCTACAGAGCATCCCTAACCAAGCACTATTTTATTTTATTTAATATCATCAGTGGTAGATAAAATGTAATACTCAGTGCAGCCATTTCTATCACCGAGTTCCTGCAATTATTTAAAAAATTACTTGTAATTTTAATTGAAGTTGTACAAATTGTTTCTGGATTAAGTTCTGGAGGAAGAAGAATGCTCTTAATGCTATATCCAATCCTTTGAGCTCAAAACCAGTTTTCACCCCTAAGGCTCATTTTCTTAAGGCTTACTCCTCTTGGTTCTTTCAAGACTAATGACAGTGACCAAAGGAACAAGTATAAAGGACACATGGACAAAAACTAGGGGGGTGTGGAAATAGGAGGGAGGTGGAGACGGCTGGGGGGTGGGCTGTGATGGGAGTAAAAAACCAGAAAACTGTACATGAACAACAATTAAAATTTAAAAAAAAAGAAAAAAACCATGGTACATTTACACAACAGACTTCTACACAGCAGAGAGAAAGAAGAAGCTCCTACTCTTTACAACAGCATGGATGGAACTGGAGAGCATTATGCTAAGTGAAATAAGCCAGGCAGTGAAGGACAAATACCATATGATCTCACCTTTAACTGGAACATAATCAACAAAAGAAAACAGCAAACAAAATATAACCAGAGACATTGAAATTAAGAACAATCTAACAATAGCCAGAGGAGAGTGGGGATGGGACTATGGGGAGAAGGGTTTTCAGGAACTACTATAAAGGACACATGGACAAAACCAAGGGGGAGGGTAGAAGCCAGAGAGGGAAGTGGGTTTGACTGGGGTAGGGGGAAGTGGTAGGGAGAAAATGCAGACAACTGCAATTGAACAATATATAATAAAGTAATTTATGAAACAAACAACAAAAAAAGACTAACTACTTCATTCTGATCCCTATCACTTCATCCCAGCAAGGATCAAGAAAAACAATCAACATTATAGGCTGCTGAATAGGAAGCATCAAAGCCAACTCAAAAGAATCATCAGGAGAATAAGCACTCCTATTTCTATGTGCAGGATATTTTCACTTGGTGATTACAATCAGTGCAATGTGGACTCATGAGCACTTGATTTATTGATACTGTTCTTAAATGAAAAGCATTCCTGAGTTACCTAAAACATTATCCACAGGAAGGTCCTGCACATTTCCTTTTATAGGGATTAACAAATGAATGTCAGAATACCTTAAACCAATAAGGACATAAACATTATAGTTTTCAACTTCCTATACAGGAAATAACTTTCTAAGTAAAAATGCAACATAAGAATAAAAACAGTATGTAAAACTAGATATCATATGTGAAACATTATTAAAATTTCCACTTAATACACTAGTTATAATTAATTGGGGAGTTCTATGTAGCTTTTAATCCTCTCATTAATGTCAATTAAGTATCCTGGTACTCTTTCTTTGACAATTCTTTAATGGCTGACTGTTTTGGGTATATACATATTTTCTCTAGGTTCTACCTAAAATATGAACTTTTTCCCTTCATTTCTCTGTTCTCTCATTTTATTCAGAAAGATAGAATAAGCTATATGGTATCTTTAACATTCTGTTCAAAAATATCCTTAGCTAAGTCAGCAAGTTCATTAGGAATTTTCTTTATTCATCACCATAAGGGATAATCCCCCTTTCTCCTGAATTCAACACTCATTTCATATACTTTCCTTCAAACTCTTGCCAATAGCCTCCTTAAGGTCCATTATGCTTCCAGCAATACCTAGTCCAACAATCCACACCACACATTTTAGGTTTTCGTTTGGCAACAAGCTGCTCCCAGGCATCAAATGCTGTTCTAATTATCAATGCAAAGCAAAGCCCCCGAAAGTTTAGTGACAAAAATCAGTGACTGTTTTATTATGCTGAAGACATTTGTGACTCAGAACTTAGAGAGAATACAATGGGGGTGACTTGCCTCTGGCCCATGATGTTGGGAGACTCAGCTGAACAGATTCAACCAGCCCTGGGTAAGTTGACCAGCTTAGGGGTAAAATCATATGAAGGCTTCTTCACCCACGTATAAGGCATCTGCGCTTGCTGACACAAGTGTTGGCTTCAGTGGGGTCTTGACCAAAGCACCTATAAAAGTAGTCTCTCCTATATGTAGCTTAGAGTTCCACACAACATGGTAGTCACAAGGTATTCTGAGTTCTTCAGTGGAAGTTAAAGACTCAGAACTAGTGACTGCATGAACAAAATGAAAAACTTCCTGGCATTTTATCACCTAGCCTTGGAAAACACATAACATCACTTTTATCATATACACTCTAGTGCCTCAGTCATGAATCAGGCCATACTGAAGAGGAGGGATATAGATCCTTCACACTCAATGACAGAATTGTCAAAGAATTTGCAGGGATATTTTTAAATCACCAGACACAAAATATTAAATTCCCCAATTATTTATGGAGTGATGTACCTTTACATATCTTCATTACCATCTGGATTTCTATTTTTGTGAAATCTGTAATAAAGTTCTACCTATTTTTTGTGAGTTGTCTGCCAGTTTTTTTTTACTTATTTGTTTAGTTGTATGTTCAAATTTGATCTCTTTACCATTCATTTAGCTTTTATAATATATGCATATTTTAATCTATTTATCCTGATTATTTAGTTATTTCTATAACAAGTTTTGTTCATGTAAATTTAGTCAACCATTGCTCAAGGTAAAAGTTCACATTTTGTTCTTTGAAATAATTTAGAGTTCTTTTTATACTTAATGTTCTGTAATTACATGAATCTTTGGTTGGGTGTAAGTTTTGTCACGAGCATTTGGTAAATAGTCACACTGAAGACTTGTGCACTTTTTGTAATTTTCCTATATTTTTGTTTTGATTTTTTCCTTCTATTTCCTCAGTTTTTAAAGAAAATATTAATTATTGCATTGGAACCTCTGGATTGATCTTTACTCATATTCTCTCTCCCTCTCTCTTCCTTTCTGTCATGATTTTCAATGGGTTGTCAAAATTATTTTCCATAACATCTAATGATATATTTTTTCAGATAGCTTTCTTCATTCTGGAAGATTTATTCCATGTTTTATTTTTTCATAATACCCAATTCTTGCTTTGTGGATTGAATATATATTTAGATGTTTGTGCATATGCAATTTAGTTCATTTTTTCCTATCAAATTTTCTCTTCATTTCAAGAGATTTAAAAAGGTGCTTGTCAACTTTGAGCTCAGGATGGGGCTTTTCACTGAACTTTGTTCACTAATAATGAGGGATATCAAGGTGCCAGAAATGGGAAGACTTTGTAATTCATTTTATTCACCCAAATATGCAAACATTCTCGAGGTCAGGTATGCATATAAATTCTTCCATATCTTCCATATATGTAGTCATTAAGCTAATCCCAATATTTACAGCCCCAGGTTTCATTCTTACCCTACAGAGTGTTCAGCTACTCTAAGCACCAAGGCACTCTGAGTTTTTGCCACACTGACTTGGTCCTTCTTGATTATATCCTATTCCTAACATACTCCAGAATAAGCACTTCTCTGATAGACTATATGTATTGCCAATATTCTTCTTCCTATCCATGAGAAATTTATTGACTTCTTGTTCTATTAATGTTTCACTTTTCTTTCTCCTATTAATTGAAATTATATATATTTTATGTCTTTGTTCTCATTTTAGTGGAATCTCAGTAGAGAGGCTAGGTATTTATTCAGTTTTTCACCTATGTTGGGAACTTTAAAGTACTTTTTGACTGAGGATCCAAGATCTCCTGGGAAAAACTGGGCAAATAACAGTCTCTATTTACTGCTTTATACAGCCTGGACAATGGAGATTATATAAAGTATATGAGTTGCATGATGGAATATGAGATTTGTATATAGAAAATTTTGAGAACAGTGAAGAGTCGTTTGATTATAATACCTTTTATCCTATCACTAGTAATCAGATTGCATCTTCTTATAGAGGCAGCTTTATTTGAAAATACTGACCTAAGTGTAATTGACTTTTATTGTTGACATATAAGACAACCTAATAGAAAAAAATTAAATTTGTGCTTGATATATCTTACCTGAATACTTGTGAATTAACTCTGTTAATGGAATCCACACATACAATAGAAGCTAGACAATAAAGATCTCAGAACAATGTTAGAGTCTACATACTCATGGTGAAATTATGGCTAAAATGAGGGTCTAAATCCATTGAATCATTGTTTGCCAACAGAAATAAATGATAGAACTAAAGCATTATATTTTGTCAACTTGTCACTAAGATATTAGAAGAGGGTACTGAGCCTGAGTAAGTGGCGTAAAGGGGTGGATTGATTTGGCTAATAAGAAGATGTTGTTTAGGAGAAATTTGTACACATAATTAGTATGCAGGAGAGTGTGGAATGTAAAAAGGGCTGAGATAAAATTAATGGCTTAAAAAATTATGAGAGCAGAAAAAGCCATTAACCGTTATGCTCACAAACAAAATAAGCACATGCTGCAACCTTTCTTATCTTGGTGTGAGGAGGCAATGATGTGCCGGGAATACCAAAATGTAAGAAACCATTTTCTCATCTTGAGAAAACATCTTGATTTCTCCTACAACTTTTCCTACTACTTCTCAAAAAAAAAAGTAAATAGATTTTTCAGAAATAAGCACATGGGTCCAAAAGGATAACATTTTAGATAACTGATTATTTGAACTATGAGGCTTTCCTAGGATTTGACTTTATCCTGAGCATACCATTTATTACTAATTCTTACTATGATGTAATGTGGGCAATAACACATGTTTGAGAAAACAAATTGAAATTTTTTCACATTCCAGTAGCAGAAAAAATATTTATGTACACATAAGTAAATTTCAAGAAAGCAAAGAGGGAGTGGCATAAAAATATGTGAATACATAGAAAATGATCTCAGAAAAAAATACTTTTGCTCAGAGTACATAATTAGTCAGAACTTTTTTTGAAGACCATAACAAAACAAATAAAACAAAAAGTCAAATGGCCATAACTAAAATGGAAAGCATTGATTCTCATAACTGCAGCACATCATACTATATAATGACATGGGTAAGAGCATATATTCATGAGTTACATTATTCACTAGTCATGTGACTTCTAACTACTCTTTCAGTTTCTCCATACATAAAATTATATAATAATTGTATTTACATCATAGAGTCCTTGTGAGTTTTATATTCATTAGTCTTACAAAGTACATAGAAGAATGCCTAGCAGATAGTATTTGCTATATAAATTTTATTATTAATCATATTATTATTAGAATCTAGATTTAGAGGTAGTTTCAGTTCAATTGAATGTAGGCTGTAAGAAATTTTCATCATAAATTTGTTCTGCTTTCCTTTATATTGTGTATATTTCTTTCAGTCTTCCCCAAACAAATGTACTCAATATTACCCCAAGGCAAGATGGGCACCAGCTGCAACAAGCTTATATCCTACTAGCTTTGTCACTTCTTCAGAAAAGGAATATTGTTTACCTAAAAATTTCAGCAAAATTTCTGGTTAAGTTTCTCATTAAGCTTAGATTATGGCCACATCACAGAATGAACCAGTAGGGTTAATGGTGTAGACAGTGCCCTTTTTGGGACAGTCCTGAGACACACTCTGACCCCTACGAGTGATGAATGGGTCAACCCCTCTCAGACAGTGTGAACTAGAAGAGAAAGAAACAGGTGAATCCCCAAAAGACAATTAGTATGCTACTACGGAAGAAAATAAAAAAAACATACTGAGTGTTCTATAATCACAGCTATCCACCCATGTTATAAATAAAATCAAGACACATAAAAATTTGATAAGACCATGGATTTACCAGTGATCGTGGAATTTAGCTCTGTTTCCCTGCAACAAATCCATTGTGATGTTGTGAAGGGGATCAGCAAGCTACATTTTCTAGGCTTTGTGTGGGATTCCTATTAAATCCTGCTGTAGGGAAGTACCAGAGAAACACTGAAAGGTAAAAAGAAGGCACTTATTAAAAAGCTTCTGTAGAGGAAAAGAAACTTCCAAAAAAAAAAAAAAAGGCAACCAACTGAATGGGAAAAGATATTTGTAAACAACAGCTCCAACAAAGGGTTAATATCCAAACAATATATAGAACTCACAACTCAACATTAAACAAACAATCCAGTTAAAAATTGGCAGAGGACCTGAAAAGACACTTCTCCCAGCAATACATTCAAATAACCAAAAGAGATATGAAAAGATGCTCAATTTCACTAGCTATTAGGGAAATGCAAATTCAAACTACAATGAGATACCACTGCACACCTATTAGAATGGCTGTTATCAACATAACAAGTAATAACAAGTGTTGGTGAGGTTGTGGAGAGAAAGGAACCCTCATTCACTCCTGGTGAGAATGTAAACTGGTGCAGTCTCTATGGAAGACAGTATGGAGGTTCCTCAAAAAGTTAAGAACAGAGTTACTGTATGACCCAGCAATCCCTCTTCTGGGTATCTACCCAAAAATTCTGAAAACATTTATTTGCAAAGATACAGTCATCCCTGTGTTCACTGCAGCATCATTCATGGTAGCAAAGACATGGAAATAACCCATGTCCTCCAATAGATGACTGGATAAAGAAGATGTGGTATATATATACAAATACTATGGAGTACAAATCAGCCATATGAAAAGACAAAATACTGCCATTTGCTCCAATATGGATGGACCTTGAGACTATCATGCTAAGTGAAATAAGTCAGACAGAAAAAGCAAAGAACCCTATAATTTCACTCATAGACATAGACAACAGTAGGATGGTCACCAGAGGGAAGGGAGATCTGGGGCAGTAAAGGGGACAAAACATATGGTGATGGAAGACGAGGTGACTTTGGGTGGTGGGCACGCAATGCAACATAAGATCATATACCATAGTAATTATGTAACCTACATAATTTCAATAACCAATGTCACTCCAACAAATTTAATAAAAATATATATGTAAATAATTAAACCTAAAATAAAAAAGAGAGGACTTCCTCCTTCCTGTTTGCCTGTCCTTGCTGATGTTCCTCCTTGGGCAGCGGTTTGCCTAAGACCAGTACAGGTATTCCCCACTTTTCAAAAGTTTGAGTTACACCACTTCACTTTTAAGAAGACCTACGTTAGTACGTGTTTACACTAACTGAAAGAAATCCAAAGAGAATTTTTGTTTTGATGAAAAAAGGTGAAAAGCAAAAATAGCGTTCAGCACTTGTTTTACAGAAAGAACTTATAGAGGCAGTGGGCAGCCCCAGCAGCAAGAGTGGTTCCACCAACCTCCTTCCCAGGGAGCTACACTCAGCATCTCAGCATCACACCACCAGAGCTCTGAGTGTCTGTGAGCATCTGTGCTTTCCGGATTTACTTTGGGCTTCCCTTAGCAAGCTGTGCCATCAGGTATCAAAAGTGCTTTAAAATACTCATAAGGATGCAACACTTAGCATAAAACTGGTCATAATTTAAGCATATTTAGTATGATTTGGTAGGTTACTTTGGGGATCAGGGAACCCTCAGAAATATTTTTCATATAAAGTAGTGGTAATTGATTCTTTACACCATTTTGGCTTATGGAAGATTTCATAGGAACACTCTTCCTTCATATAGTAAGAGACACTTGTAATTGATTTCCATTTACTGTTCTTTTCCACAGCCCCCAAATCAGCCTTATAGCATCTGCGCAGCAGCATTTGGAGGAAATCGCTTCCTCAGAAATGTGAGCCCTGGCTCAGCAAGGCTACTCTGAATTTAACAAATTTTGATAACCCTTCCCTTTGTTCACTTAAGCTACTGGGGTGCAAGTGGAGAACAGATAGCTACATGTTGCAATTACTTTCTTTGCTTCCCACAGTGTTATTGCTTTTGTCCTCTATCCCCTATGTAGTCAATTTCCTATTTTATCAAGTAGACTATTGTTAGTATTTTATGTGAAGTTAAATGTTTTATATGATATAGCCATGGCCACCCAAAAGTTTTTTTAACATATTTGATTATATATATCTTGTCTTGGATTTATATTTCTTTCTTTTTTTTTTGCCCAAATAAGCATTTTACCTCTATAAAATCTAATAGAGACCTTGTCCCATCATTTCTTCTAATATCTATGGCCCTGCAATGCCTCTTACAAGGTGAATTGTCTTTTTAACCTCAGACTGTGAAGTCATAATAGGTCTATATAGAATTTATTCTCCGTGTGAACTTGGGCAACTTATTAATCTATAAATATAACTTCATTGAGATATAATTCAGAGATAATAACACTTACCTCACAGGGTTGTTTGGAGGGCTAAAAGGAATACCATGTGAACATGTCGCATTGAGAATTTCTGGGTGTGCATTCAACAATGTCAGTTTGTTTTCTTTTATTCAATGTAAAAACTATCTAAATAAACTAATAAAGTTGGATAACAAAACAAAAATGTATAAAGGAGAGAAAGTAATATCAAAATTATTATAAAATAATACTACATATTATAATAATATCAAGTGCTAGATTGATGGGGTTTTTTTGCTAATAAGAACTGCAGCTTTTTTATTGTGGCTAGTGGAAGAAGCATCAGTAAGGGAGGGCTGGAGAGAGGTGATGTTAGTCCATCACTAAGGGAGGGCTGGAGAGAGGTGATATTACTCATGCTTGTGTTTGAACCAATTTGAACCACACAGAAGAGCAAGCAGTGCTCACCTCTTCCCAACTCCGCATTCAATGATGTCAAGTAGGTTACTTGAAACTGGTCATGGTAGAAGTATTCAACACATTGTTAAACACTTCATAAAATACTACTAGCTTGGTATAGATCTTTGCAAACAACAAAATAAAAATGAAAATGCTCAATTTTTATTTTCTAACTCTCTTAATTACTGATGGGAATGATATCAAGTCTTAACAGCACAGGAAAAAATATAATTATGAGAGACTCAGATTCCCAAATACATGAGGAAATTTTAATGAAAGACATACATATTCTAAATTCATCCTGGCTAAGAAAATACTGCTTGTTTCACTGCAAATGAAGATCAGTACTGTTCTCCCATGGGATTATTGATCAGTAAACCAAGATAAACAGTTTTGTCATTGTTGTTGTTTTTGTAAAGAGCCAAACTGTAAGTATTTTGTTCTGTGTGGGCCAGTTTCTGTCTCAACTAACCAAACTCCGCTGCCATAGTGTAAAAGTAATCATAGGCAATATATAGGCAAATGAATATGATTGCATCCTAAGAAAACTCTATTTATGGACCCAAAGTTAAAAGTAATATAATTTTAATATACAGTGAAAAATTAGTATGCTTTCGACAGTTTTTGCAATGATCCCAAAATGTGAAAACCGTAATAAATCCAGCCATACTGAAAGAAGCGGCAGGTCAGTTCTGGCCCACGGGGCGTAGGTAGTCTGCCACATCTTCGTAAACAATTCAGGGTAGTTCATTTTTCCTCGTAACAATTGTGCTGAGCTGATAAGTAAGTTGTAAGGTAAAGCCTTACAGGTCGACCACCTGTGCAGATTATAATCGGGAGAGTCGCGAACTCTCCTGACATGGTGACATAGCCATGTTTACTATTTTAGATTAAAATAAATATGTACTATATTTCACAAACCTCCTAAAATTTGCAAAGAAACTTTTCCTGGGACTACAAATGAATAAATGTATTCATAGTTGGATTATATGCATGTATATATATAGAAGCTATGAATTTTTACAGCATAAAAAACAATGATGTTCCCTTATTTGATAACGTACTTATAAAAGTAACTTTCCCCCTCATTACTTAAAGATTTATTTCAGAATTTTTTTTATCTCCTGGTAATTGCAGCTTCTCATCTGATACTCAGCTCATGTGATGGGGGCTCTGCTCCTGTGCACAGGAAATATAAGTAAGAGACTGTTAATGAATATTATTTTTAAGTGGTTCTAGAAAAAGGGCCTTTATATGTACATATATTCTAAAGTGAAACATAAACTTAATAACTGCCATAGATAACAGCTTAACTGCTTTAATAAAAGAGAGTACACTGAATTTATTCTAATGCTACGTCCCTGGGAGTCTCTGAGTACCTCCAGCTAGGAATCATATGTCAAAAAAAAGGCTTATTTGACATGATTTCTTGAACACTGAACCCACTGAAGGAAGCCCTCCAAGGAGTATGTGAGAAATGGTCAGTTTATTTTCCTTTATTGGTGCAGAAGAGAAAAGTTTACTTGCCTGTGTCTCCAAGGATGACACTGAGTCCCACAGAACAAACACAGGGAAATGCCAGGTAAACTGCATGGATCTGTCATTATGTAAAACCACACTGTTTTTAAAGTTTTGTTATTCACAGGTTAGATGTTTCCTGTTAGTATATTTTAGTTCAGGCTTTTATTTTTATTTTAATTTTGGTACGTACTTTTTCCCCCACTTTTATCGTAGTGATTTGATGTCTGTAGAAGTGAGGAGTTTCTCTATTTTCTTCCCAGAAATTCATTTCCAAGCTGACATGAGCACAAAGACCTTATGTGCTGTTTTGGAAAATATTTTGTGTCTTAAGAATAAAAATTTTCATTAGAGTTAGTCAATACATCACAGATATTATCCTTCCTGGCAAGAGGAACGCAAAAGTACAGACACTGTGCTGGGCTATTGTTCTCAACGGAAAAATAAAGCATTTCAAAATGTTAGTCATTGTCATGGTGGATGTTTCTTAAAGTCATATTTATAACCTGTTTTGAGAGTCCATATTACATTATTTTTGCTACGGCTTACTGTGAAAATCACATTCATAATGTTAACTATCATTCATTGAGTGCTGTGTACTAACATTATGAATCAGAAAGTAGTTTATATTTAACCCTTATAATAATCCTGCAAAGTAGAAATTATTATCTCTTATTGTAAATGAAAAACAGGTACAGAAAGGATATAAATTGCCCACATCACAAAATCAGTAGCATGATGACATTATAAACCTTTTCAGTTTTAGGTGAAATGCACTGACCTTTACATTAAACAATATACCTATAAAGTAAGTGGACACAAGTGTGATGTGATCATAATTATAAAAGAGCCTGACTTAAAACCTTTGAAAATGAAACAGTGCAATGACCCCCAGGGGACAGAATCATGTGTACAAAAGAGACAGGTGCCAACTCCCTGGGGTCACTGGAGGCTTTCAAATGGGTTCTGTGAAAATGTCCCTGTGTTACACACAATTGTGTTTCCTTAGGTTTTCCTTGATAACTTTCAAATCTGCTTCTGATAATGAAACATTTCTTGCAAAACCTAACACTTGATGCAGGTGAGCTTTAGGCAGAATTGTGAGTTGCTACCTAACAAAAGTAGCTAATATTTTAATGAAATGTCCTAATATTAAATGAAATGCCAAGCACTATTTTTCTATGTATTAAATAGTTCATTAACTATCACAATTCTATGTTGTAGGGATTATCATTATCCTCTTTTTTAGTTGAAAAACCAAGGTAGAGAAAAGCTAAATATCTTATCCAAGGTCATTTTGCTTGTGGAGGAGTTAGAATTTATGTCTCAGTTGTCTTGACCTAGAGTCCACAGGCTTACTCACTTTTTCAGACTGTTGTATGTGGCTGGCATGTTCAATGCTCTCCCAGTCCTTCTGTCATTTAGTGATGTCACCCTGGCCCCTACTCTTCAAAACTTCTCCTCTTAGGTACTATTCCATATTCCACAACTAATCCTGTATTTTTTTAAATTTCCCAGTCACACTAAAGAAACAAAACAAAAAAAACAAATTATAAGAAAGTCTTCTTACTTTCTAATTCAATACATATTATAATTCAAAAAATGCCATTGAATGAATGAAAGAAAAATTAGGTTAACTGCCTAGAAGCCAACTCATTTACTTGAGATCAATAAATAGCAGATTTTACTTGATGTGGTATTAGTAAAACATATCTTTGCTTTGTTCCAAACATATTTTTAAATGTTTGCTATTTGGGGAATATTATAGTTTGTGCTATCAATTTACTTTGAGTTACAAATGCCGGAGGAAATTAGAAATAGAAAAAATATCTCATAATGGCTTTAAATCTTCCAGCTATTGATATTAAACATACTAAATTCAGCAATTTGGAGGGAATCGATATGAATATAAATAACCATCAACTTTCTTTTACCCCCAAGCAATTTATTTATTACTATCTATGAAAATGAATCAATAATCTTTAGGTCACATTGTTTTATTTTTTATGACTATTATTTTAATTGTTATACATAAAAGCCTTATTCTTTTAAAAGGTTTATTTGAAAGATTATACAAAGCAAGCTCACTATTACTTTAATAGAAACCTATATTGTTCCAGTGAGTTAGCTGAGGTCGGAGTTTCAGTAAAGTGGGAACATTCATAGAAAAAATTATAGGCATATTTGGAGGTCTTTCAAAAATGTTGAATGTGATCTTTAGCCTTGTAGAAGGGAACCAACTGTATGGAAAAATATATTTGGAAATGATATCTCAGACAAGGGTTTGATATCCAAAATATATAAAGAATTTGCATGACTCCACTCCAGGAAGACAAACAACCCAGTTAAAAAATGGTCAAAGGACCTGAACAGACACTTCTCCAAGGAGAACATACAGAGGGCCCATAGACACATGAAAGAATGGTTAACATCACTAGCTGTCAGAGAGATGCAAACTAAAACCACAATGAGATACCACTTCACACTGGTGAGAATGGCTATCATTAACAAATCAACAGACTAGTGTTGGAGAGGTTGTAAAGAAAAAGGAACCCTAGAACACTGTTGGTGGGAATGCAGACTGGTGCAGCCACTGTGGAAAACAGTATGGAATTTCTTCAGAAAACTAAAAATGGAACAGCTTTTTGACCCAGCAATTCCACTGTTGGGCCTATACCCTAAGAATCTTGAAACATCAATTCAAAAGAACCTATGTACCCCAATGTTCATAGCAGCATAATTTACAATAGTCAAGTGCTGGAAACAGTCTAAGTGCTCATCAGTAAATGAATGGATCAAAAAACTATAGTACATTTACACGATAGAATACTATGCAGCAGAAAGAAAGAAGGAGCTCCTACCCTTTGCAAGAGCATGGATGGAAATGGAGAATATTATGCTAAGTGAAATAAGCCAGGTGGTGAAAGACAAATACCATTTGATGTGACCTATAAGTGGAACCTAATTAACAAAACAAACAAGCAAGCAAAATATAACCAGAGACCTTGAAATTAAGAACAAACTGACAATAACCAGAAGGGAGGTGAAAGGGGACAATGGGGGGTGCTGGGGGAAGGGTCATCAAGGAACATGTATAAAGGACCCATGGACAAAACCAAAGGGGGGATAGGATCAAGGGTGGGTCGTTGGGATGGCTGGCATGTGGGGAATGTTGGGAGGAAAATGGAGACAATTGTACTTGAACGTCAATAAAATTTTTTTAATTAAAAGAAATAAAACAAAATGTTGATTGTGGTTAGGGCTGGGGTATTGCATGACGTGTGTAAGGGACAGGATCACAGAGGGACTTTTGAAGAACTTGGGGACAGCAGGTGGGCACTTGGAGGGCAAGGAAGTATCAACTCAGCACTATGTAAATTCAGTAAAACATAAAAACAAGCATTCAATTGTTTCCCAACACAATGCTATATTTATTGGGGAGGCAGAATTTTACAGTTGTATTGACAGGAGGGAAAAATGCCTAATATATTTATGACATTAAGAAGTACAAAAACATACATCTTCAGAGATGATAGTCAGTTTGGGTATTTACTATGTTAATCATGTACAGAAAACCCAAATTTACTGAGTCCCTATAATATGTGCTGAGTACCAGAATATGTGCTAAGCATTTTTTTGTGATTCCCTTACATAAAATTACTTCATTTATCTGAGGTAAGTACTTTTATATTTGATAGATAAGGAAAATGAGATACAGATAAAGAAATTGAGGTACAAGGAGAGCAAGCAATGCATCCAAGAACATAACTGCTAAGTGGGGTACACCCGAGATTCAAATCTAGGTCATACTATCAATTTCACAAATAAATGTGTGTGTCTAACTCAAGAATCGGTCATTGTTTATCCTATGAGTCAATAATGCAAAAAGCAATTACAGAACTCATTTTTCAGTTGATTTTGGTACAAATTTGACTTTATGATACTACAGGGTCCAGCAGAAGTAAGGCTTGCTTGAGTGTGATTGGTAGGGTAATAATATGGGTATAATAATTTACAGTTTTAACTTAAACATTTCACCTAAAATGTTATATAGTGTGTTTGAGTGTGATATTGTTATGTTACAGAATTATATGCTTATGATTTGGTAATAAAGAGTTTGTAATAAAAAGGGACATTAGTTGTGCTGGACTCCATATAATTCCAGTGTTTAAATATTAACTGTATGGCATGGATTAGTATTATCTGCCTTAAAATTACATAGATAAATATTGCCTTAATAATACTGTCATTATTTATGATGAGGCAGGAAATACTTGAAGCACGTGTTATATCAATTAATCCTTTCAAATAGTTAACATGGTATGTAAAGTTATATCTTTCACAGATCAGCTAAGCCTCGGAAGATTTGAGTAACTCTGTTTACATAGGCTGTGAGGGGCGGGATTGGGTTTCACCCCAGTCCTCTGACAGAACTGCTCTCATCTGTGTGTGTGTTTCCAGGGTCACTGTGGGAGAGAGCAAACACAGTGAGACAGTACATGGGGTCCAGCAGCAACTAGGGTCTTACCTTGTGTTGGAATTGGATGGAAGACATTGTGGTAATTGGTAATATTATCTGAAACACAGAAAGAGAATAACTCACGAGGAAAGTATTATAAAGTTTCCCAAAACAAGTTTATCTTGCAGCTTCATGATCAATGTGCTTGTGTATTCTAAGTATGCCTTACACAGATTTTCTGCATAAGCAGAAAAGGGCTTAATTTAAGGGGGTGCAAATGGAGGTAGAACATTTTGGGTTCACTACAGAGGCTGGCTAAGCTGGTTACTGTAGTAAAACTTTGCAAAGCTGCTCTGATTGTCTTTGAAATTAATTTATAACAGTAAGACTGGATCTTTTACCATCTGCTGTAAAAATTTTCTAGGACATTTATTTACTTAAATTCCCTACTTTATGTAGTTTATTCCCATTCTATGACTGTTTATCTTTTGAAATAATTTCAACAACCCAAGCTGTTTAATTTGTCTGATTGCGAGAGAATGATAGCTAGATGACAAATCTAACAGTTTAAACCAGTGGGCTTTAGGTAGTATATCTGAATGTGCCACTAAAGGAATGAAGAATCTCACTCCAGACCTCCCTATTTAAGAGATTAAAAATATAATTATCCCTATGGAAAAGCAAATCTCAATAGATACTTTGGTAATGGAGCCAAAAGAGAGAGAGGATTTTCCTGGGACTCAAGGGTCAGTACTTTAGTATACTTAAATAGCAAAAGAGATGAGATGAACCACCCTGTTATCCATTTGGTAAGGTATGGAAAATATCTCCCCTTCAGAGTAAATGAATGAATGAAGTCCTGTCTGTGGAGAGCCATATTGGAAACTCACAGTTGGCAAACTCCTTCAGAATTTGGTCATAACACCAATATCTCACTGATATCTTACCTTCCATATGGACTTCACTCATTTACTTTCTCATTTTTTGTTGAAAGGTCATGAGTACCCTGGTCAAAGGTTGAATTCTTAAACAACAATATCACCACCAACAACAATAGAAAAACACTTGGGAGACAACAGAAAATCTGTTTTGGGTGCAAATGTTAATTTTATTATTTTATTTTAGTACAGAAATGTGTTTTTCTTTCACAAAACAGAGATATAACACAGAGCTACACCTTAAAAGCTACACATTTTTCTTTCATAAAAGGCAGAGACTCTCATGCAACAAGCATTTCTATAAGTACCCACAGAAACAAGGGGCATGGATTTGTTTGATCGTTTATACAGTCATTAACTGCATTTTGTTATTTGGCCTTGGAAATGCAGCATAAATAGGTGTAATGATAGTGTTTGTACAGGTTCCTTAGAACTTGAATATAAGCAAACATTTAT
Organism: Trachops cirrhosus; assembly: GCA_028533065.1. NCBI lineage: Eukaryota > Metazoa > Chordata > Mammalia > Chiroptera > Phyllostomidae > Trachops > Trachops cirrhosus. The sequence continues at coordinate 122,525,859 of CM052542.1, forward strand.
TTAATGTTTAAGGTATATTGTAGCATTTCTTTTTACTTCTTTGAGAAATATGCATCATTCAACTAAATACTATAGCAGCAATTCACATTTATAGACAAATTAGTGAAAGTTTGAAAAGTTTGAGGCAGGAAAGAAGAGTCATGCACTGTGCTACAAGTCACCTAGTCTAAATGGTATTCCTTACAAATCAGCTCCCAAGGTACCACAGCTTTAGCAAGCCTCTATATTTGCCTTAGGTTTCCGTTTTTTCACTGACATAGTCATTTATTGCTTCCTCCCTCCCACTGTGTCTGATTCCCGACACTGTTGAACTTGTGGCTCTCCCGCCTCTTCTTTCCCTCTCTTCTTTTAATACCCTGATGCAGCAGCAATGGATGGCAGGATGCATTTCATTCAGGCTCTCAAGGCAGTCAGAGTTCCACTTGAGTTCCTGTAGCATCTGTTATAACTTGGTTAAAATTACAGAAAGAGCTCAACTCTATTGCTTCTAGATGAAGGACAACAGAGGTGAATTTTAATGGTTCCTTGTGGAGAGCTGCTTCAGAGAAAGAATATTTTGTAGTGACTAATCCTGAGTAAAGGGACTTAGTTCTTAATGTTTGTTTTGCCATTAGCCAGGGGGTTTTATTATTTATTTTATATAAGACATTATACCCTTCTGTTAGTTTCATGCTGATTCTGCCCACTTGACAAGAAATAGAAAGGCCTCTTCTTGCTAGCTCTGAATAACAGGAACAAGCAAGTTCTCTCTCTCTCTCTCTCTCTCTCTCCCTCTCTCTCTCTCTCTCTCTCTCTCTCTCAGGATAAAAAGGATTAGAATCAAAAGTGGGTTTGGATAATATCTACCAATAGGCGATTAGTGATACTCAGATGCTCAGGTTAAAATAACAGATAAGAGTATTGCACACTCCTCTTAAATTCTCAGTGACTATTAAAAAGGAGTATGAAGGAAAAAAAGATACTGGGAATTCTTTGCAATCCTAATCACATTTTATCTGGATAACTATGATAATAATAATTGTGGCCTCTAGGTTCTTTCTCTGGAAATATAAATTCTTCAGGAAATTGGAATAATCCTAAAGTTAAAAATATGTTTTTACTTGTTATTCTGACTTCTTTGATAGAGTTCTTCCTAAAGGGATTATTATTGCAAAAGGTAAATTAGAATACTTGGGGAAGCTCTGTGGAGCAGGCATTTCTAAACAGAATGTTACTTAGAAAAATGCTTATGACTATGCCAAGCATTTATGCAGGTGATGGGTCATATTGAATATCTTTCTCTCTTCCTCCATTATGATCAAAGAGAGAGCAAGTTTGATGATGTGAAAACAAAGGGAAAACAGGCTGCATTGGATGAACTCCTTCAAAGGATGCTCTGACAGATATATCCAAGAGATTAAAGGGCAGCCCTGCCAACATTTTGTGAAATGGAAAAGCTAAAAGAGCCACAAGGTTTTAAGGGAGATTTATGTATCCTTCTGGCATCTCTTTGTCTAACTACTTTTTTCCCTCTAAACTCTCAACTTTCCTAGCCACAGCTGCTGATGTAACAAACACAAGGGCTGGACATTGCAAGAGTAAGACTTCTGACAAGAGTGTTGTATCAGAGAGAATGAGTCCTATGCTGTGTGACAAGAAATCATTTCTTGCTTGTTTCTTATTTTTCCATGATGACGAACTTCCGTGTTTTAGAAGAATCGAGAAGTAGAAAGCTGCTTTTCATGAGAGTACAGGTGGATTTAACTTGATTCATTAAACACATGTTAGACATGCAAAACTGTAGAGGATAAGGAAAATTGATATAATGTGGGCCCTGCCCTCAAGGACTTTAATCTTGTCCCAAGAAGGAATCTAGGAGACCACAGTAAAAAAAATGCTCTTCTCTCTCTAGAACAGATTATGATGGCTTTGTTTCTAAATCTCATGTAATAATTGTACATTTCAAAACTGAAGTAAAAGTGTGAAGTAAAATCTAGACCTTTATTTGATGTAAAACTTCATGTGTCAAACCTATTGATAGCAGATATACAGAATCTAAATGCATCTACCTCAGTTGGAAGGCAGTAAAAACTCATTATTACATGCTTATGCAATCTAATGTGTGTGTGTGTGTGGAAATACTATAGGAGGCCACAACTAAATTAAGTAACTTAATATTTAAGTAATTTAAAAACATAAAATTAAAAAAAGATGACAACAAATCTATATAAACCAAGGATGATTAAAATTGTGTCTGAACATGGAATAGTATGGAAATTACTATGGAACTTTGGATCTTTTCATAAGGAAAGAGAGGTTAAATAGTCCAAAAGTGAATTATTTAACTTTTGAATAATCTGAATTGCATATTTGGAAACTCTGATATAAATACATGCACTTACTATAAAAGCACAAACATATATGTGTGACTTGATCAGATGATAATCAACTTCTATAGTAGCCAAAAATATTTTTTGAAACTAGAATATGAAAGAAAGTGGTATGGAGAAAATAGGAAGCTATTTTTTAAAGTCCATTTAGAAGACTTCCGGCCAAGATGGAGGCATAAAGTAGACAAACTGTGCCTCCTTGAACAACCAAAAGAAAGACAACAACAATTTAAAAACAAAAAAATAACCAGAACTGACAGAAAATCGAACTGTGTGGAAGTCCAACAACCAAGGAGTTAAAGAAGAAACACTCATCCAGACCAGTAGGAGGGCCGGAATCGGGCAGTCTGGTGGAAAGGACTCATGGCAAAGCAGCAGCTAGAGGACCCAGTGAGGCTGCAGACTGTGGAGGTGCGTGGCTCCAAGGCGGCTGGTGGACCGGGTGGTCCAACATTCACTCGCAGATAAACTGAGAAAAACTAATGGAGACCGTGAAGGACCGCACAACCCAGGGTCCCATGCTTCACAGGGAAATGAAGCCTCAAACTGCTGAATGAAAACACCAGTGGGGTTTGGAGGCAGCAGCAGGAGAAACTCCCAGCCTCACAAAAGAGTTCGTTGGAGAAACCCACAGGGTCATAGAACATACACAAGCCCACCCACATGGGAATCAGCACCAGAAGGGCCCAGTTTGCTTGGGGGAAGCGGGGGAAGTGACTGAAATCCAGCAGAGAACAGAGCAAGCACCACTGTTCCCTGTCAGACCCCTGCCCCACATACAGCATCACAAGGAAGCAATGTGAGTAATCCGACCCTGGTGAACACCTAAGGCTCTGCCCCTCACTGTGTAACAGGTGTGCTGAGAAAAAAAAATGTCCCAAATAGAAGAACAGATCAAAGCTTCAGAAAAAATACAACTAAGTGATGAAGAGATAGCCAACCTATCAGATGCACAGTTCAAAACACAGGTAATCAGTATGCTCACAGAATTGGTTGAATTTCGTTGCAAATTAGATGAAAAAATGAAGACTACACTAAGTGAAATAAAGGAAAATGTACAGGGAACCAATAGTGATGGGAAGGAAACAGGAACTCAAATCAATAATTTGGAGCAGAAGGAAGAAATAAACAACCAACCAGAACAGAATGAAGAAACAGGAATTCAAAAAAGTGAGGAGAGGCTTAGGAACCTCCAGGACATTTTGAAACATTCCAACATCCGAATTATAGGGGTACCAGAAGGATAAGAGGAAGAGCAACAAATGAAAAAGTTATTTGAACAAATAACAAAGGAGAACTTCCCCAATCTGGCAAAGGAAATAGACTTCCAGGAAGTCCAGGAAGCTCAGAGAGTCCCAAAGAAGTTGGACCCAAGGAGGAACACACCAAGGCACATCATAATTACATTAGCCAAGGGAAAAATGAAGGAGAGAATCCTAGAAGCAGCAAGAGATAAGGAGACAGTAACCTACAAAGGAGTTCCCATCAGACTGTCAGCTGATTTCTCAAAAGAGACCTTACAGGCAAGGAGGGGCTGGAAAGAAGTATTCCAAGTCATGAAAGGCAAGGACTTACATCCCAGATTGCTCTATCCAGCAAAACTTTCATTTAGAATGGAAGGACAGATAAAGTGTTTCTCAGATATGGTCCAGTTAAAAGAGTTCATCATCACCAAGCCCTTATTGTATGAAATGTTAAAGGGATTTATCTAAGAAAAAGAAGATAAAAAATATGAACAGTAAAATGATAGCAAACTCACAATCATTAACAACTACACCTAAAACAAAAACAAAAGCTAACTAAGCAAACAACTAGAACAGGAACAGAAACAGAAATGGAGAACACATGGAGGGTTATGAACAGGGGAGTGGGAGGAGCAGAGAGGGGGAAAAGGTACAGCGAATAAGAAACATAATTGGTAGGTAGAAAATAGACAGGGGGAGTATAAGAATAGTATAGGAAATGTAGAAGCCAAAGAACTTATATGTACGATCCATGGACATGAACTAAAGGGGGGGAATGTGGGTAGGAGGCGGAGTGCAGGGTGGAGGGGAGTGAAGGGGGGCAAATGGGACAACTGTAATAGCATAATCAATAAACTATATTTTTAAAAAAATAAATAAATAAAATAAAGTCCATTTAGAAATACCATATATAGAGAGAAACAATAATAAGAGCATGCAGCTACTAAAATATGAGTTATTTCAGTTTCTAAATTTTCAAATCCAAATCCCCAAATGCAAACCCTTGAGTTTCCTATAACCTCATCTTACCAGGGACATGTCTTCACTTCTGGCATATGCTATTGGTCACACAGACCAAGACTGGTCCATGTGGAGGGGGACTACACAGATGTACAAATACCAGAAAATAACAATCATGAGAGCTATATTAGCAGCCAGCTACTACTGTCTGCTCTCTGGACATCACTTGCTCACCCCCCATTAACTGTATTACAAGTCCTTTAAAAACATAATCCCATTACAGCATCAACTTTAAGTCTAAAATCTTGTCATTTAAATCAGGTATGGCAGCATATAGGGCTATTTGTGTATAGTTCCTGAAGTACATGTCCTGAGTACAGTTCCCATCCATCTGAAGACCTAAGAAACTAAAGTGACAGGTTATCTGCCTCACCCACCCCATCAATAAATGGTGAGTAGGGCTTAAACTGATCTCCATAGGCATCGCTATTCAATAAAGGAGAATGAGAGTCTTGCAGAAGTCACTAGTCCATGGAAATTCTGAAATCCAGCCAGGCAAATGTTAGAATTTCCTTGATTAGGATTTAATCCCATGGCTGCCCATGGATGATTCTGCACAGTTCTTGATTCTACTCTCTGGGCCTTTTCTATTTTCTGAGCCATCCCTCTTTCTTCACGAAAGACAGCACATGTTTGAATCTGAGTAGTTTGTTAAGCCCATTACCTGCCTGAAGAAACTTTGGGATCCATTTCGAAATGTCTCTGTGTCTTTCAATCTAAATTGCCAATATTTCACATATAGAGTTTTCCGTAAAACTTTATGGATTTATTGTGGATCTTACTGGGATGCATTCTATTAAACAAGAGCTAACTCATTAATCTCTCCAAAATAAGCTCTTCTTTACCTTGGACTTTGGTCGAAAAGGCTGTGGGAAAATATCCTAAGCTCTCTCCAAAATCTATTGTTTGAATGAGTAGATGTGAGTATCACACACTGAGTATTATATTTTAGAGGGCTTTTTGTCAAACTGACTAGCATGCCAAAACACCACCTGTGACCTTCTAAAATATATGCAAAGAATTTTATAGTTACATCTTTGACTTTATCTTTGGTCCATAATTTCCTGGTAGTGCCTTGAATTGAACCTGTATTCAAAAAATCACTTCATGATTTTATTATTCTTTGCCATCTCATCTGTAGAGGCTGAGAATTTTCAAAGCTATCAGCCTATTATTTTTTCAAATATTTTATTTTTGATACAGGGTAGACAACTGCAAGCTGGTATGGAAGATAAAACATTTTGAGTCTACAGAATATCTTAACCAAAGTTTTCCAAGAAGTGATTATTGAGCGTCAGCTTTGTTTTGTGCCATCTCTTATCTGAAGTAAAAAAGAGACAAAGTACTTACTCTCAGAGTGGCTACATTAGATTGGGTATAGACAGGTAATAAATAAATAAATACTTAAAAAAATTTTTAATGATTGAATCAGAGCAATGAATGAGCTAGTAATGAGGGGTATTCTCTGTTTCTACTAGGATTATCTGGGAATGCATGTGATGGCTAGTGCAGTTAGCAAAGGCCTATCTTTGAGGAGATGTCATTGGATACAAATGATGAAGAAAAGAATGCCATGTAATGGTCTTATAGGTGAATAACTGCGTGTGCAAAGGGGCTGCAGTGGGAAGAAGACTGACATATTTGGAAAAAGAAAAAGGCTCAGCTATAGTTTTCCTGTGTGTATGTGACTTACATGTGGAGTTAAAACAAAGCATGAATCTAATAATTTTATCCAAGATGACAAATTCAACTGATAATTTAATAAAATTATAATTTAATAGCATTTTGATTTTCCATAAATGCTTCTCTGCTATGGAATTATTTGAATGCAGTTTATCTTCATAAAGTTTTCTTTTGTTTCACTGAATCTCAAAACATATTAATTTGTGGAATCATTATAACTAATATCATAAACATCTACTTCACTGTATAGGTTGCATCATACTCTTTCCAAGATATATTATTTAATATAAATTGTATCTCTTACAAAATATATTCTCTGTTTATACTTGACAAGGTGAGACTTTGAAAAATAGAAAGTAGGATTGCCACAGTAATAATTTCTGGAATGACTATTTTAACTTTTCTTATGTAATAACTTATAAATGAATGTGTGAATGCACTAGAATTATTTTCCCCAAAGACTGACTTTATACTATTTAGCCTTTAAATTTATACATCTTTCCTGATCTTAGGTTTTATTATCCTCCTGCCTCCAGTAGACACACAACATAATGCTCATACTCACAAACATAGACTCAAATCATAAATAATATCATTTGCTATTTGAAAGAGAGCACAAAGAACCATGAGACTGTGATGGGAGATTTCACAAGAGTCTAAAAGAAAATAGGATCAATGCACATCTTTCTCAGTAACACTTTCCAACTGTTTCTGTTTGGTAAATGTTGGCTTTCTGTAATGCCTAAAAACACACATGTATGAATATAAAAAATAATATTACATGTGTGGGTAATTAAGGGTAAGCAGATGATTGTTCATAGCTTTTATAATGTTTAAACTGTATTTTGATTCATTCATGTAGCTATAAATTTCCACATTAAAGCATGGACCAAAAAAAAAAAAGGCATTAGCTGCACTCACTGAGCCTATAAAAATTAATACATGACCCTAGAGAACATAATTGCCAAATTATTTATGGAATGATCCTCAGCATTAATATTTTTAGGCTGCCTATCCACTTCCAAAGCTGCCTATGTAAATCTGGAAGCAGATGAAATGAATCAATCCAATCAGAAAATATAAAAACCATTTACTAAGCCCCAGATCATTAAAAAATATACTAGGGTAAGTGCAGGATAGTGGTTGCTAGTGTAGATTTGGACTTAACAGGCATTGAAGTAGAGGAATAGCTGTGGGTATTGGGATTCAGAAACCAGCAAAAGCTTAGAGATATCTGTATATGATCAAGGTTGAGTTTTATGTAGTTATCACTTCCTGGAATAAAGACGTAAAACTCCAGAAGACCAAGAAAAAGGCAACATAAGGTATTAGGGTTTTAAAAATATTTTAATATCCTAGGGATAGGATGTCATTCATGGTCTACTACAGAGGTAGACACAAAAAGTCAGGGAAGGAAAGGAAGTTTTGTGTAACACATTCCTTTTTCATCCTTTTTGCAAGGGGTGTAACTGGAGGCAGAATACAGACCCCTGGGAGTGTGACCTATGAGTTGCAAGTCATTTCTGGTAGCTGGAAGTCTGGGACCACTTAAAAGGAAGTATCAGTTTTGACTAGAGAAATTTTTAGAAAATAAGGGAGCTGACTAACCAGTCTAGTGAACCCTCAGTTTTAACAAAGAACAGTTGTATTCTTTTTTCATTGTTCTAGTGTCATGGGAAAAGCCCACAGTTTTTGTATTTTGAGTTAACCAAGGAAAAGATCTTTGAAACACATTTTGGTTATCCTTCATTCTATGTCTTGAACATTACAGAAGCATGTTACTCTTCAATGTGTTATTTCCAAAGTATTTTTCTCAATTTGAATATAATATTCAAAACAGAGCTTCATAATGGGAAAGAGTAATTTTGGCTCCCATATTTGGATGTATTCAAAGCCAGAGCATGTGTGAATCATAGGTCAAAAAGAGCCAAATACTTTTTAAAAATAATTACCTTTTAACCTAACTATCAAATTCTAGAGTTAAAAACGAGTTATTGGTATAAATCTAAAGTGATAAGGGATTTTTTTTGCATTTTGATACATGATTGGGGTGACAATACAAATTCTTGTCTAAACTGGGGGAACTCTTTAAAAGTGAAAAAGGGGGAGGAACTGATGCTCAGCCAGTCAGGACACCAGGACAACACAGGTAAATGAACACTGCCCGTGGTAAAGCAGACATATGGGCATCCTACACAGAGGCACTCGCCTCCACTTGATGTGATCATTGTGCTGTCCCCATGCTAGTGGTATCTTCAAACCATTCCAGGTGACATCTTACTCTGAAACCTATTTGTAACTCAGTAGCTTCTCTTAGTATCATTATTTTCTGGTTTTTTTTCTCCTCAGGTAAGCATATCATAGAATCACAATGGCTGTTCATGGGTGGCATCTTTCAGCACTTCCAACTTTTCCTTTATGTTTGATTAGAAAATAGGTGCATTTTCTACCATGTTAAACTAATTTATGTTCACTTGCTGGAAAAAATACACTGGAAATGGAAATCTGAGAAATACTTAGTTGCATATTTTATTTATTTACAAAGAGCTGGAATTGGCACATTCCTTGAATTTCTATAAGAAGATAAAAGCAAGTATTTATATTTCTACATATTTGAAATTCTGTCATCATCATCCCAAAAGCAAACCTCAAAAATGTCCCTTTTTTCCTTTAAAAGTTAATAATGTGAAACTTTTGGCCTCATCATCTCTGTAGACAGAGTGAGAAATGACTCATTAAAAATTTATATTGATCTTTCATCCAAATATATTCTGACTGATAAAATTAATTTCCCTTTCCTTTATACATGTATAGTTCAGTCAAAAGAAATTTCTTGACATGTTAACAGTGAATTCTTGCAGCCTGCTTGAATATTATTGTTCAAATATTAGTTTGTTAATAACAAATATACTTATTTGTACATTTCCTTTTGATGAATGTGTCACTCTATTTGCTGCACTGTTAAGCAGGAAATAAATGAGCCTTCTCAGAATCTCTGTGGTGAGAGAAATTATACTCAAAAGAGTAGCTTTAGCACAAAGTTCACCCATTAGAGTTGCAAGTAGATACTATAATATTCTAACCTCTTTCCAAGTTTAAGCAGTAAAGCATACCAAAAAAGCCAGAGACCAATTAAATACATGCATTTAACTGGTAGCTGTCAACAATTATACATACAGCAACTATTTGAATTATGAATTTAAGTTGGAGCAATTAATTCCAAAAATATGCAGCTCATTTTGAATTAACAGTTTACATTGATTAGAATGATTTTATTAAGATATTAAAATAATAAAACTCCTCAAAGAAATCATGCTGATGAAGTGAGATCAAACAGATGGAGAGAAACAGGAAAGGCTTTGGGGAAGAGAAGCCAGAAACAGTAGGTAGGGATTTGGACGTGGTTCCCTCTACAAAGGTGAAATCTCAGCTCTTACCCAGGTTGGAAGTGGTGAGGGAGCACCCCAGGGAGATTTAGCCCTGACACAGACTACTGTTTCTTAACACATGTGACACGAAAAGGGAATATGACGGGTCTGGGTACTTTGAACAGAGATGAAGAAACAGAATCTCCATCTGGCATACTCCCCAGAGAATATTCCAAACCCCCTTTGAGTCAGAGAATGTTAGGCAGAGGTTGTACAAATCTAGACATTCTCTTCCTGGATACTAGCTCATGATGTCTCTCAGAGTGAGGGTGATACTTGCTGCTGTTAAATCCAGTACATCTATCCACCATGTCTCTTCAGTGGTGGCACCGAAGGGTCTTCCTCACACCCTCTACCAACCAAATCCATTGTCCACATGTCAGGTCAGAATTGTATTGCACAATATGTATCTGACCATGTCACTGTCCTACTTACAATCATTTAGTGTCTCCTGATTACTGGAGTTTTGAATTCAGGACAAACTGTATATACCTGCAAACCTGTCATGTCAAACTTTTTTGAGGTTTCCCTAATCCATACTGCCTTTTCTACCTCTGATTTGTGAATATTAGGTATATTTTAACCTCTAAGCACAGAATAACTCTAGGTAAATGTCATTTTAGTTATTCATTCACTCACAGAACATCTTAGTACCGTCAATGTGCACAGAGCAATGCTGGCACAGGGTACAGAACAATGAATAAGGCAGTCACAGGCGCTGTCCTCAAAGAACTTAGTAATTAACCAGGTGATTTTTCCCCCTGACTAGGTTACATGCTTCTCTTCTGGCTTATCATGGCATCCTATTCATACCTTCATCTTAATTCTCATAAAAAATATAGAGAACTATGCTGTTTACTTTCCTGTAATTTCATGTATCACAAGCTCATTTAGTATAAGAATCATTTGCATCTTCATCCCCAGCATGACTTGGTTTTATAAAGTTTGCATAATTTAAGAGTGCTTATATATATTCTGAAGATACATACTAATTGCCAGCTGCATAAAAAGTGTGGATTATAAAACATCAGGTGATGGTTAGGAACTTTATATTTAGAAAACAGAAAATAATATACAATTTGAAAAACCTTAGAGAAGAATGAAAGTATAAATTATACTGAGAAGAGAAAACTCTACTAAGGATCTGTCTCACACACACACACACACACAAATAAAATCAGAGAGAAATAACATGAAATGTAGATAACATTAAGGAAATAGAGATGGAGTAATTGCAATGTAAACTACACTAAGAATCTAGTTATTCTGTGGACCAATTTGAAGAATGGAAATGAAGTGTTACAGGACGGATGGATGATCATGAGAAATGGTGGTGTATCATTCGATGGTGAGAGAAAAAATGATAATTTAGTATGGAATATTAAGAATAAGAAAGATTTAGATAAAAATATAGAGACTAAGAGGCTCTATAAGGAGGAAATGGAGTGGCTGATGACTATACACCATTTGGATTCTGAAGGGCTAGGGAGTCACTGAAGGTAGAGCTGGAGGACAGTGGCATACAAGTCCCCATGAACAAGGATCAGGTTTTACGCAGGCAGAAGTGTTTAGAGCATCTTGTGGATCACAGCAATTCAGGTAATACAGCAGCAGGGAAGCATAGCATTAAGATGTCAGATAGGAGGGAAGAGCCTGAAGCTAGTGAGATGGAGAAGACAGAAGGTATGCACACAGGAGGCAGTCAGTCCAAGGTCAAGGAGAGATGTGGAGGAAATGGCAGCTGAGTCAAATGACTTGGGGAACTGAGGCAGATAAGGGTTTCTAGGAGTCAATCAGGAGCATCTGGCAGCAGAAAGAATGAAAATTTATAATATCTGCTCACTCTTTGTTGATGGTCGGCTTTTCAGTTCTTATATCAGTACTGGGTAAATAGGAAAAGGGTCCTCTATGAGTCAGGAAGCATGTGCTAATTCCCAGGCAAAATACATCTCAGCGATAAGAAAGGGATTAAAAGAAACACCAACCTTGTGGTTAGAAGAAACTGCCTATAAAATAACGGCAGGGCACACAAACAGCAAGCCAGGACGGCTCATGTCACATAATGACGACATAGTTCTAACCTAGAAGAAAGAGACAACTCCTACCTACCATCAGAACCTTTAAAAATGTAAGTATGCAGAACAAAAAGAGATATTAGTCAAAAAGTAATACCACAAGGGTTTTAAATATATCATCACCAACAATAAAAACTTAAGGTTTTAAAAACCAAAACACCTCTCACCCGTATATGAGGGTATTAATTAGTTATTTTTAAAGCTGTCAAATAGAAGGAAATGGCTTTTTCCTGTCTTCCTATCATCATCAATTTGGAAATCAATGAAGAAAAAGCCTAAAAAAGATACAGAAGCTGGTATGTAACCTTAGTTGAGAGTCAGAGGATGCAGAAGAGATTGTGAAAACAATAAGCAGTAACACTTGGAATGTGCAGATAAATGATGCTGAATAGAAATTACAATGACAAAGAAAGAGGCATGCCCCTGTGACAACAAATAATATAAACAATAAAACTTCAAGGAAAAGTGACAACTGTGATAAAGAATGAATATACCTCTCAGGGAGAATCAAACATTTTTCTTAAGTAACTAAACTTAAAACAATTAACTACTGTCTTTTATATTTTATATTTACCTACTATTCTTCAAATATCACTGGTAACAATATTTGATATGTGTTGGCATTTTAAAAATACATGGTATCTTTTTTTTACCACAATTTGGGATTATTTTACTTTGAAAAATAACTTCTGTCTGACAATAAGCTTTTAGATTTTTGTTCGGAGGAAGCCGCCTTATCAGTGAAAGCCCAAAGGTCAAATGTGAAACATTGTGTTAAAAGTCAAGAAACTAAGGCAGAAAAATTCCTTCTGCTTCATCTCAGTATAAATTGCAGATCAAACAGTGATCTGCACTGACAATGGCCATCCAATCTAAAATGAATTGTAGTCCATTTAACATCTAAAATGTCACACTCGGATTTGTGTGTGGCTTTAATTTTCAACTGCCCAGCCTTGTACTTGGTATTTGTACCTTCTAAATGAGCTTTTTGACCTTCAGATGATAGAGTTTTATACACTGAAGGAACAAAGAAAAAACTTTGTAGTCAATGATAGCTTACTTGTTTATTGTTTATTTTTTAAATATATTTACTTTGTGAATAAACAATGAAAGTATAACTTGAACTGCTTTATTTTTAGCAGACAGTAAATGACAAATAAAAGTACTTAAATTTAACATTCTGTGCAATGGGAAATATTGAAAAATTGGAACTTGAAATGCATTTTTTTTTCACGCAGAATCAAGAATTAACAGATATAACTAATATTTAGCAAATATTTGGTGTCCACTTCATACCACATACTTTATACTGATGGCTACTAAGCCTCAGAATACAGCTATTTAAAATGTTCTCAACTTTGTCATTCTTTGCAAAGAGCAGGTCACTATGGAGATAAAAATAAAACCACCATTACAGAAGTTTACTTTGAAAGAGCAAATTTAAAAAAGAGAATATTTTATCTCTTGCCATTTACATCTGATTTTTCCAGATTCCTTTCTAATACATATCTTCCTAAAAGTAATGTTAAGGAGAAAAAAATTATTTAGGGCTCTTATTAGTGTAAATGAAAGACAACCAAAAGAAAAAAATATGTAGAAGTGATAAGAATGAAAAAGAAAGCATAGGTGACTGAATAAAAGGAAATATACATAAAGTTAAAAATGGGCGTTTCAAGTCACACTAGTGTTTGATAATCAAGCTTACCAGTTATTAGTGCTGTTAACTTGGAAAGACTCACTTCTCTGGGCCTCAGTTTCCTTACCTGTAAGAGAGTTTTGGTCATGCTTATCTCAGATAACTGTTCTAAGAAATATATTAGCTAATACCTGAAAACAGACGATTCAATGTAAAATCAATAATATGTTTTCTTTCCCTACCAAACTTATTTTTTACAGGAGCTGTACCTATTGTCATGTAATCAACAAAATAAATATTTTTCTCGCTGCTGCATCAGGCAATCCCACAGTTCTCCTGGCAATTTTTCTGGCCTGAGTAATAGCTAAGTATTTAATAACACATATAATGTGGGTATTGACCAATCAGAACAACAAAAACTGTTCTAGAGAGGTGCTAAAACATTAGTTGCTAAAAAGTGGTAGGTGGTGGACTTACATGATTGAGAAATAGTTTTCTTTTGATTATGTAAAGGAAGAAATGAAGGAAACAGGTGTAGTTTCATGTATAAATAAACTACCAGCAGAAGAAGGTGTATAACCATAACAACTATAAAATGAAGAGATCAGGCTTCCAGAGTGCAGGAGCATAAATAACCATAAGAATGAAGTCCACAAAGAAATTCCAGAAAAAATAAATTACAAGGTGATTAGCCTTATCTCAAATCATAAACTAGAGAGATTTAGTGTTCCTTGAACCCTCATTTTATATTTTAATCTAGCTGAAAGAAATATACCTCTTACAAAAAACAAATGATAACATGAATACTATACTGTATCTTATCCTAGTTGATTTATTTAAACCCTTCTCAACATTTAGATCATTTTAATTTTCCTAACATTAGAAACCAAACAAGATGCCAGTGAGTTAGTTGTAAAAACCAAGAAAATAGCTTAAAAACTGGAAACCATATATAAAAATATGGTTGTGGACACTTAAATTACTGTTTTGCTTTAATTCTCTTTTAAATTTATTTTCAGAAATGATGTTGCTATTGGATTTCTGGATTGCCTAGGACAAAAAGAACAGCATAGTCAAGCTGTTTCAGTGAGCACGTGGGTGGTAGTATTATTGACATTGTTATGGTGAGGTAATTATATTTATGTTGTACTATAAAGCAAATGAGTAATGGTGCTTTGTTTTGGAAACTGCAAATTTAATCATGAAAGAAAAGAATATAGTTGTGAAGTTGAAAAGATTAGATCAAAAAAACCTTGGGGTCCTAAATTTGAATTGCAAATACCACTGTGAACTCATGGTGTGATTTACCATTAATAAAATAAATTCCTAGATCTCTCTGTGGTAGCCTGAATAATAGTTCCCCAAAGGTGTCAACTCCCTAATCCCCAGAATCTGTAAATGTTAGTTTAGATGGCATAAGGGATTTTGCTGATGTAATCAAGTTAAGGATTTGGGTTTTGGGAGTTTTTCCTGGATTATCCTAGTGGGCCCTATATAATCAAATTGTCCTTATAAGAGGGAGGAAGTAGAGTTAAAGTCAGACAGAAGGCGATAAAAGGCAGAGGCAGGACAGAAAGAGACAGAAAGATGTTAAGCTGCTGGCTTTGAAAGTGGAATATGGGATCAGCAGCTAAAGAATACATGTGGCCTCTAGAAGCTGGAAAAGACAAAGGAACAGATTCTCCCCCGGGGCCTCCAGAAGAAATGGAGCCCTTCAGGTCCACTTGGACTTTTGACCGCCACATTTAAAAGAATAACTTTCTGTTGTTGTAAGTCACTGTCTGTGGTAATGCAATGTCTACTTTAAAAGATCTAGAAAAATGGCAATAATTTGCAATGAGTTCACTATGTGGATTGATTGAATCTGAATAGATTTATCTGAATAAAATTGTCTACCAGAAGGAATAAATCAAGTGTCCTTGAAGAAATGGCTAATTAAGTTGTGGGTAAGAACAGTCAGAAAGAACAGGTTGTAACACCAGGTAACTAAAATAACATCTTGTAAAAAAAATGAATATCTTGTGATATGTAAGTTCATTAGGGTCATGTCAAAAACCCAGAGATCAATTTGAACAGCCCCCTCCCTGGGTAAAATTGAGTCAATATGGGTTTATTCCTTCTTTGCTATAAAAACTATACCTCAGTACAAATAAATGATTGATAGGAAAGTTATTTTTCATAAAATTATGCCAATTACCTTTAAGTGAGATGATAGACATTGAATATCTCAATATCCAACTTCTCACGATGTAATGGGTCCTAGAATAAGTCATCAATGCCTATTAACACCACAAGAAGGCAACAGGCCATCATGCATCTCCTGATAGAAATGCCCATCACCCAAGAAATACTCTTGTCAAAAAAAATGGACCTGAATCTTTAAATCTAATTTCACTTTTCCAGAAATATGAGAGTCAATATAACATGTTAACTCCACAAGTTTACGTATAATATCTAGATTCTGCAAGTTCTATAAATAAGTTACCTGAAATTCACTTTTCCTTCAGGTATGGTAAGGATGTTGTAGCTATGTATATTTAAACATTCTTATCTTTTATAGGCATATACTTATATAATTATAAATTAAATGATATGATGTCTGAGATTTGCTTTAAAGTAATCCTGGAAAAGGGTCGAGATGAAATGAGACTGACCCTGAGTTAATAACTGTTGAAAGAAGGGAAAAAGACTTCTTTCTACATTTGAAGTTTACCCTCATGCAAAGTTTAAAAAATTATTTCCATAATTTTTATGAAAAATGAAATCTGGAAGGACCAAATAAGACAAGTAATGAAGAGTGTACCTTTTAAGTGATTATGCATGCCATTTAAAAATCAGCACCATTGCAAACAGCTTATGTGTCATTTTGGAGACACCTTGAACAGATATATTCTAGGAGCACACTTTTGTACAGCAATGACCAAACTCTGAAGACATGCTGGCGATTCAGACTAGTAGTCTGACTAAATTGCTGGGATATTTTTGTATAACCTGCCTGAAAGCTGAAGGAAAATTTCACCCATGCACACACCCATATAAAAAGAAAATTATAAATCACAGCAGCTGATCCTCAGAATAATTTTATTTGTATGAGAAGTGGAGCAGATTCATTTCCTCCTGGAATGGTGAACGAGCTTCAGCTATTATGAAGACCCTTAAAGCTCATTATTGGAATTGCAGGTACACCTGAAAGTAATCTCTCCTGAGCCTTATGAGAAATTTCACCACGTGGAAAACATGAGTCTAAGCCCACATCCTTCCCAGACTGCACTGTACTCAAAGACCCATAGTGAATTATATTCCCCGCCTGGCCTTTTCTCTGGAGCAAGGCCCTGTGGTTCAGGTTTAGTAATGTTTAACTTTATATATTTATTTCTAACATTTATAAGATCCTGGCATTAACTTTTTGCTCAATATTTATTGAACACTTGATAAATGCATTCTCACTCAGCATTGGTTTCTTTGCTACATATTTTGATGAGAAGTGATTGGATAAAATTACGTATTAAGAGCTCCATGATCCAGAATAATCTCCCTTTTCAAAACTGATTTAATCTGAAAAACCCCTTTTATCATGTAAGATAACTTTTGTGGAACCTGGGCATTAGGGTATGAACATCTTTGAGAGACAATTATTCTGCGTGCCACACATTTACTTTAATTCAAATAATGCATTACTTATAGTATAATTTCAAATTTGTTGGGAGGAGAGATGTGGATGAACTATGTCAGGATTGTTTCCAAAAATGTCTCACTAAGAGTAGTTAGCTGATGACCCACACAACTAATTTATGGTTCTAATGTCTCTCTGGCAAAAATGGATTAAGTACCTCTCGATTACCTTGATAACCAAATCTAGGTAAAAGAACTCTATGTAAAGCTAGTCTGATCATATTCATAGGGAATATGTGATTTATTGTCTATGTCTCACAACCACAGGCCTTCCTACTCTTCTTCTACTCCAACAGTGAGCGGTGAGCGTATTTAAGGGTAAGGAAAGTTGGCTAAGCAGGTATCATCATCTTTGAATGCATTTCCCGTCAATGTGTAAAAGGATTAAGTTATTTAAAAATAAAGTATCAATCTCAAATAACAATTGACATATAGCTTACCTGTGGATTATACTGAACATTAATCCAGAAAGACAATCTAGTTGTACTCACAGATTAATTGCTTCAGGGACCTGTTGGCAACACAAAACAATGTCAATGACAAATCTATAGAATTATAACTGAGAGAAGAACTACACCATTGTAATTCAGGCAGATAATATATTACTGACGTGATTTAATTCTTGCATTTGAAACACACCATTTCTAAAATTGTGCTGCAGTCCTTGCTACAGTGGGTTATCATCCAGTTGAAAAGGAATATTAGAGAAATAAAGTATCAACTTTGATTTATAATTTTAGCATACATAATTCATCATACAAAGTAATAGCTGGCCCTGGATTTTCTACCATTATATAAGGAAACAAACTGTCATAATCATTCTATTTTAACTTCAAGGAATATGACTAATCCCTCTTCCCCCTAGTTAATAGGAAGTGAGAGGCCTTGAAATATGGCGTTTCTCCTGTATGGAACACTCTTTTCATTTCCCACTTGACTGGCTCCTTCTTGTTTCTATAGTCTCAATAGTAACACCTTCAGAAAGACCTTCATAAGCTATTTTTATTATCATTTCTTTCATTTATAACACTGTTTACAAATTGTAATGATGTATGTATTACTGTTTGTCTGTTTACGTTTGTCCCAGCCATGTCTCATGTCTTAACATTTTAGGTGGCTCCTGGAAACTTCCACTTGCACATGGGTCTGCTGGCTTTAACTTCTCAGAGTGAAGAGACAGGTGTCATATCCATAAAGTTTTCCATCTGTGGTGACTCAGTCCATCCTGCAAAATGTGGTACTCTTAACTTTTTCACACATGGCAGCAAGGTGACACCTCTGTGGGGTTCCCTGGCATGCAGCATTCACATTTTGTCTGACTCTCTGTCCCTCTCTCTCTCTCTCTCTCTCTTTCTCTATCTCTATCTCACTTTTTGTTTGTTTGTTTGTCTCTTAAAAACTGTTTTCTGCATTAGGGAAACCTATTACACTTTTCATAAAATCACTGAAAACCTGTGTAAGTGCTATGAAGTTTCAAAGCCTACCTCACTATATAACACTCTCTCACATATAACACTTCCCCAGAAAGATACTAAAGTATGTTTGTGAAAATGGGAGAAATGGGAAAATGAAAAGAACAAAAAAAAGTATCTCACTCTCATGGAATTCAAAAAAATCAACATTTCCACAAGTGTTTCATTTTAAAGGAAATTACATCTAAGGAAGTAAAGAGAAATTTACTAAAATGATAGTGGGTCTCAGGAGGCCCCGTTTCCAAGTGCAGCTAAACATAACTTGTTAGAATAATGAACACCGCAGCATTTTACACATTACTGAGATTGACTTTGGGATTTGAAACTGCGGCGCGGCAAACCTGGGAAGAACGATCCCATGGCATTAAAAGATGAAACATGTTCCTCTCACTCACACACAGACCCTCAAACCTGGTAACTGAACAGTGGATTTCGCTAATTTCAGAATAAAAGCCTAGTCTCACAACATTATTTTGAACATGTCAGAAGAAAAAAAATGTGAATAAGAAAGTTGTGCAGCCATTAACAAGTAGTCTCTAACACAAACCTAGAAGTTGGGAAGATCCATGCTTGTCCTCTGTCTAGAAATTTCTGCCTCTTGGTGTATGTACTCTCATCAAACATCTTGTCTGACAAATATTTACTCGTGATTCAAGAATCAGCCTTAGAATCATTCGTATTTTAGTACTAAAAACCCTTCTTGCAATTATTTGAACAAAGGACCTGTGATGGTTAATTTTATGTGTTAATTTGGAGGGTGTTTTTGGATAAGATTAACATTTCAATCAGCGATCCCTGGGTAAACCGCAGACGGATCTCCATAATTTGGGTGAGCCTCCGGACTAGAGCTTCACAGTGGCTCTCTCGAGTCTTGAGCGCCAGCCCACACTGTAGATTTCAGACTTCCCTGCCCCTATTTTATGAGATGAAAAGATTCTAACAAAATAATACTAATTGTGCTCTCTGTAAACATGGGGAAAATAAATGGGATGAACTGAGGCATCTCTCTTTTTCACTTTTATATTATTATCATTAATACATAATAGTATAATAAAAGTTATCTTTTTGTGATAGAATAATTATTCATATTAATTTTGTTATATTTGTATCATTTTGTGCTTACTTTTGCTGTGAAGTTTGCAAATCACTGTGAATTTGTGTTCATTTAAATATGCATTTAGACAAACCTTGTAAAATGCTAACTCTGACACTATTGCTATAGGAATTACCACATGTGACAGGAAATGATATGTGTACATTCGCACATACACAGTCTACTTGGATACATTTATAATCCACAAAATTAGGGTCAACTTTTAACATTTTTAATATGTAGTTGACATTTTACAAGGTTCTATAAGGTTTGGTTCTGACTAGAAAAAATTTAAAAAATAATGTCTTACCCAAAATAGACGTTAATTCATCTGTAAAAGGAGAACTAGGAATATAGAAGTTCAGAATGGGTATCGTTATTACAACAGCCTTATTCTCTTCCGTCCCCTGGGCAAAGTCTGCACACGGACTGGGCAAAGTCCGTCCCCTGGGCAGGGTGGCTGATAGAGCTACAGCCATCACATCAATATTCTAAGCAATAGATAAAAGGAATGGCTCTTCTTCTTTTTGGAGGAAACTTTATGGTTACAAAATTTTTATTTATATCTCAATGACCAGCACATTGCAAGAGATGCTATGAAATATATGTTGTTAGTGTGGTGGTGACATATTCAGATTTTTTAACTGAGTAAAAAGCAGAAATAGAATATGAAGAGAAATCCGGTAGTTTCCGTTGCATGAGTAGTTGGGAGAATTCAGAGGTAAATTCCTTGTAATTATGGAGTAACTCAAATCTAGCAAGAAGTCAAACCCATAATATATTTTAAAAGTTAATGTATGTATCTTATAATATGGACTGCAAAGGATGGAGGACTTTAAGAAATAGAGGGCATCCTGGTATAAAACAAACACAGCAGAATTAGGCCCTGAATAAAAATACCTGCTGATGAGTGAATTAGCAATCCAAGGAATGTTCTCAATACCACTGCTGAAATTCAGTGCCGCCTACCATGACCCAAATGTGTGAAAAACCACAGGTATGCAATTCATCTTCAGACACTGAGTCACCTTTAGTGTGAGAATCCTGGCTTTCAGAACTACCTTAAGCCTCCAAAAAAGATCAGGTATATTCCCTTGCCTTTAACCCTAATCAAGTCTTGACTAATCCCTAATCATAATCCCTAACCAGGAATTATGCTTCTCATTTTAGATATAAGTGACTCAGGGGGGCACATAGCTAATAAGTCATCACTTGGGAGCTGGGATACTTACTTTCTTTCAACTTTATTGCTTATTCAGTGAGTTATTTTTTCCACTTCACTATGTAGTGAGAAGGGTTAGCTCTATTGGGAGCACTGAAGAAAGTTATGTACTAAATGAACACTTATGAAAGTTATATTAATTACATCATTTTTGAAGTGTGCATTCCATTCTTTCTTAAAGGGAATAAAAATGGTACATTTTCAACATACTAAGGCACATGGTTAGTATGAAATTTAATGCTCAAAATCCTTCCTTTTCCTACATAAGATATTATTTCTATTTGACAACACTCATAGTAGCATCTCTAAAGCAAGCAGAACAGCCCAACATGTGGGCAAATAATGAAGATAACTTTACAGATACACCTCACTAATCTCTATGACACATTTGTGAGTGAGATAACTATTGGTGTTAATTGCATGTAGGGTGAAAGTTTGAAAAAAAATTAGAGGTGAAGTTAGGACTGAAGAGTTTTATTTTTGTTTCTGTTTTCTCATTATCTCTGTTCTTCCTCTCAGAAGGTAATGGGGTAAGGAGCAAAAAAGATAACAAAATGACACCCTGCATTAGTGTTCATATTTTTGAAAATGTCAAAAGTTTACTTATGACATCCCCAGAATAGTTAACTCATTATCCAAGTTCCTTTGTGCTGGTAGCATTTTACAGGTGACTGATGAATACAATGATAATTGAAGGGCCAGTCACTGGTTTTCCCTGAGCTTTGCTTCGATATTATGAGGATAATTTCTTTTGAGCACAAATGATATAATTGCTTTTACACAAAAGTGAAAATTAGAGGCCCTAAAGATTTGTTTGATGTTGCCTTGAACCTGTTACCTTCCTTTTATACTTGAAAGCCTTTTAGGTTGTAGGTGTGAAGCTCATTCAAAATCATGCATCTGATTGAAGGTGGATCCAAGATTAGATACCAGCCTCTACTTTTTTATCAAATTTACTGGGGTGACAATGGTTAATGAGATCATATAGGTTTTAAGTGTACAATTCTATGATATATGATATGTATATTGCACTGTGTGCTCACCACCCAGTCAAATTAGTCTCTTAATTATGGATCCAGTTCTCTTTCCATAGCGTGACCCCCTTGTTAAGGAAAATTTTTATTTAATTAAGTAAAACACTAAGATCATCAGAGGCATTAGTAGAAGAGCTTCTACTCCCAATTCCCATTCCTTACAAGCAAAGTTTGATCTGTCCAGAAGCAGGTGACCTGACCCTGTTGTCCTTGGTTATTTAAATTCCTAAGCATTTTGCCCTCATATTTTTTTCAACTGTGCTTATAGTTTCATTGTACTTCCATTAACCCAGATATCTACAATTATGACAGGTTAAAATATGACTTGCTCTAAAAATACAATATATATATATAGCAGGAATATAATTTCATCAGTGGAAAGTGAATGATTTACACACTGAACTTCAGTTTGAAAAATTTTCAGTGAAATATCCTCGAGTCTCATTCTAGTTCATTCATTTTGAGATAATTATGTTAAGTTTGCAACCTAGAACTATTTTTCATGAGAAACATAAAGTTTTACACATATTAAATATGTAATTACATATATTTTTAAACTTGAAATTAAAATATGTTCTTTATTTTTAATTTAAATAAATTCTGCATACATAGAAACACACATCCAATTGCCCTTCCTCCTTTTCTCTTGAGTGTGTGTTGCACGTGTGTGTTTAATAAAGAGAAGCAGTAATTAAGTAGAGGGATGATGTTAGTTCAAATTAAAGCCCTCAGTCTTAAATCACAAACTGTTTTTTGTCTATATTATTGTTTACTTTTAATGTTCTTCCATGATCCATTTTTCTAGGCAGGTAAGTGGGATAAAAGCATTCCAATTATTTAAATAAGAAACACACTTTCATTCCCAAGTGAAATAAGCCAGGCAGTGAAAGACAAATACCATATGATCTCACCTTTAACAGGAACCTAAACAATAAAACAAAGAAACAAGCAAAATATAGCCAAAGACACTGAAATAGAGAACAGGCTGACAGTGACCAGAGGGGAGAGGGGAGGGAATTTCAGGGTAATTTCAGGGGAGAAGAGAAATGGTTTACAGGAACAAATATAAAGGACACATGGGCAAAAACTAGAGGGCATGGAAATGGGAGGGAGGTGGGGATGGATGAGTGGGTGGACTGGGATGGGAGTAAAAGACAGAAAACTGTACTTGAACAACTATTAAAATAAAATTAAAAAAACAAAAAAACAAACTAAGCATGATATCAAAAGATTGTGGGAAGAATAAAGCTGTTCTAATTTGCATTTACAATAAAGTAGGTAACATTGTGCTCACCTCCTCTCACAACCACATCACAATTACAACTGCATTGCAGAACAACCATCATTGAGAACCGCCTGAAGAATAGCTGAAAAGAACTCCTATAACTAAGCATATAAATAAGAAGCCACACTGAGACTGGTAGGAGGGACAGAGCTGCAGAACAGGCAGGCAATGGACCCATGTGTGTCAGTTAAAAATCAGGAAGCATATCTTGGCTGCAGAGGTTCTCCCTGAGGAGCAAGGAGTCCCAGCCCCATGCTGGACTGTCCAGCCTAGGGTTCCAGTGTGGGGAACAGAGTCCCCATAACTTCTGATTGCAAAAACCACCCAAGACTGTGGCTGAGTGAGATGGAGGGCTTCTAGAATCCCAGGCCTTCCTCTTAAAGGACCCCACACACAGACTTAATCATTGACAGACTCAGGTGCTCTGAACTCCAGCACGGGGCAGCTGCTCAAAAAGTGCCAGAAACATACAGGGATGAACTGAATTATCTGGCTTCAGTGTTAAGACTGTAAGGGTAGCCTTCTCCCACATAGAGTGCTGGCAGATGTCACTGTTACTCTGTTGAACCTCCCCCCCAGCAGAATCTGTAGGCAGGTGACATTTTTTTTTGTTCCTTTACTGAGCCCCGCTCCCACTCAGCCTGCATGCATAGGCAGGAACAAAGTCTGAGTCTCCATTAACCTGCCTAACACTGTTCATTCCCATTGACTTTTCACATAAAAACTTTAGGTGCTAATGGTCTATCAACAAGGCAGAGTTATCAGTTAAATGAAATATTCATTAGACCCGGAACACAAGTTCCAGCAAAGGCACAGACTGCATTAACAGTTGGATAGACATTAGTCATGACAAGTTTGTCCTTGATGTTCAAAGATAATAGCCATCAGGTGGGTTTCTCTCAATATGTGGACATGTAAGGAAAAACAAAAGTGTGTGACCAGCTGCTCACAGGTGAGAGCTCTATTAAGCCTTTCACTTTTGGCAGTTCTACCTCTTTGACCCATGCCTTACATATGCCATTGATTGGGGAAATGTACAGAATCCCTTATTGTTTTACTCCAATTCAGTCGACTTGCTGCTGTTTCCCACCGGTCCTCGGCTATATCAGAGGATTTGCATACTGCCTCAGGGAGCATACTATAAGCTTAATAGCAGATCACTTTTAAGTAGAGCATCACAGCATACATGGCTGGAAGGGATAACCTGATTTAAGCAAAGCCTTTTATTTTATAAATGAGAAAATGTAAATTTACAGAATTCAAATTGATAGCCAACAATTCTACACTGGCTAGTAACACAAGTGAGGCTGGTGTCCTTGACAATATATAATGCTGTTTTTTAGAATAGTCCACTAACAACAGTATCATTCTTTCCCTTGCTTTTCTTTTCTCTTCCTTCATTCTTCCTTCTTTCCTTCTTTCCTTCCTTCCTTCCTTTTATGGAGGCAACCATTCATTTGTTAATTCACTTATTCATAATTTTTTTGCCAAGCACCTAGCATGTTCTAGGACCATTTAGTAGTTAAGCAATAGCTATAAAAATAATAGCTAAGGCTTCAGGAACAAGATGGTATAGACCAACTTTTCCCTTTTCCTTCTCTCTAAGTATAAATATATTCCCTGGAAGTTACTTAACAGATTCAAAAGGCTAAAAAGAAGAATGTGGACAGGATTGGAGGAATAACACTGTTGAGTACCTTGTTGTTTTTTTTTTTCATCTCCCATATACCCTGGATTGGATGGATAGTAGAGAGACTGCAACAAAGAATGATCAATAGACATAGAAATAAAAAAAAAGAAGGAAGAGTACAAAAAGAAAAAAACCCCTGCTTTTTCTGATCAAAGGACTGGAGAAGTAGAAGTCCAACAGAGAACCAGTGGGGAGCCCCAAGCACTTCTTCGCAAATTGGGCCTCTGGTGATGATCCAATTCACTAACAGCAGTGGCAGCAGCCAAGACTCAGCCGTCCCAGTCCTCGCCCCATAATTTAAGGCAGGTGACTGGTGCAATCTCTCAGCAGCTGCAGAAGCAAAGTCCTAGCCCTCCTACCCTCCAGTCCAGGACCAGGGCCCAGAGACTGGTCCCATTTTCTCACAACTATGACAGTAGAAATACCCTGTGCCTCCCTGGCTTCTACCCAAGTGGCATAAAGGTACTAAGTCCAGTGGCTTCTTGCCTCACCTCAGGAGATTGCTCAGTGACCCCACAGATGGTGCTAGGACTTGACCCTGGAGTCTTAGCATCACCAGAAAACAAAACAGGCAAGAATAATATTGCAAGGGCTCAGAAACGAATTTCATGAAAATTAAAGCTCAGAGAAATAGATTATAACGTGCACACTAAACTTAAACAGTGCTAAAATAGACTACTTAGGTAAAAGAGTCCCCTAATAAAATAAACAAAATGTCCAGAATACAATAAAAAACATTTAGTATACCAAGAAACATGATAAGTACATTTTAATGAGAAAAAACAACAACAAATGACAATATGACGATGAATCTGATACTGGAATTATTTGACAAAAATTTTTAAAGTGACTGCCTTAAAAATGCTTTAGAAATCAATCATAGATTCTCTTAAAACACACAAAAACAGAAAATCTCAGCAAAGACATAGAGGTTACAGAAAAGAACAGGAAATCACAGAATCAAAAACTGCAACAAATGAAATTAAAAAAAAACAAAACCTCATTGGATGTACTCAATAAAGTATCTATGAAAAGGACAGAATCACTGGACTTGAGAACATATCTATAGAATCTATTTAACACAGAGGAAAGATGGACAGAGCCTCAAGTTTCTGTAGAAAAAAATTTAAAAAGCATATCAGAATACAGAATAGCCAAGCCATTTTTGTAAAAGAATAAAAGGCTTAAAGACATACACTTTACAATTTCTAAATGTACTATAAAGGTATGATAATCAAAACATTGTGGTGCTCTATAAGAAAAAAAACATTGATCAATGGGACATAATTGAGTGTCCAGGAAACACAATGTATTTACGGCCAATTGATTTTTGACAAAAGGTGCCAGGACAATTGAGGAAAGAATAGTTTTGTTTTGTTTTGTTTTTTATAAGAGGTGCTCTAGCAACTGTTCATATAAAGATGAATTTAGATTCTTACTCCACACTGTGCACAAAAATTAACTTAAAAAAACCCATAAATGTAGATGAGAATTAAAATGAAAAATCTTTGAGAAAAAAAATATAGAGAAAATATGCCATAGCTTCAATAAGTCAAGGCATTCTTAATAGTTTAAAAGACATGCTAAGAAAAGAAAAAACAAGCCACAGGCTGGGAAAAAAATTTACAAGTTACACACACACATATATATATCCAATAAAAAAGAGAATTCTATGTAGAACTGTCTTATAACTCAATATTAAGAAACAAATGACAAAATTTTAAAATGAGCACATTATATAAATAGATATATCACCCAAGAAGATTACAAATAGATAATAAACATATGAAAAGATGGCCATAATTTGTCATCAGGGGAAAATGAACATTAAAACCATAATGAGATACCACATTATGCCCACAAAAATAGTTATAATCAGAACTATTGAGTTTTGAAGATATGGAGATACCGTGAAGACATGGAGCAACTGGAACTGTAACATACTGCAGATGAGAACGTGAAATAGTAGCACAACTTTAGCAAATAGCTTGGAACTTCCTTAAAAAGTTAAACATACTTAACATGTGACTCAGCAGTTCCATTACTAGGTATCTGCTTAAGAGAAATGTAAACACATGTTCACACAGAAACACTTCGAAGGGAATGTTCACAGCAGCATTATTCATAAAAGTCAGTAACTAGGGACAATCCAATTTCCATCACCTGGTGAACAGATGAACTGCAAGTGGTATATCCATGCAAGGAAATATGTTCATCAAAAAAAGGAACAAATTCCTGATGCACACTACCACATGGATGATCCTCAAAACATTGTGCAAAGGCAAAGAAGTAGGTGCAAAAACAGAAAACCGTATATATCGCATGTTTCCAAAATGTCCAGAAAAGGCTAGTTTATTACAGAGACAGAAAGTATATATTAGTGTTGGTCTGGGACTGGGGGTAGGAAAAGGGATTCACTTGTAAAACAGGTAAAATGGATCCTTAGGAATGATGGAAATGTCTTAACACTGATCAACTGATCGTACAACTCTATGAATACCGTAATGTCATTGAATTTTACACTTATAACTGATATGCAGTTCATACTTCAAAAAAGCTGTTTTAAAAAGTAAACAATGAGAATTCCTCTTTCCAGAGCAACACTGAACACACACACACACACACACACACACGAAAAATAAGAGGTTATATTCATTGACTGATAAAAGCAAAAGGATTTTCCTAATTGAGGGTTTGAGTCCCTATGAACAGTTTTTAATTAACTATTTGTATTGTCTGCCATATGATTAACTTACTACATAAATGGTCCGATCAGATATACAAGTTGCTTTAATGCATTAAAGCACCTACACCAAAGTAATATTTATCAACTTACAAAATAAAATTTTCATATATTTTGTGTTGCTATTGAAAAACAACCCTAATAAGTTATTATTAATAAAAATGACTTTAAAAATTTTTGGCAAGCTAAATTATGTAAATTCTAAGGGGTTCCTTGCAGAATATTTTAAATATAGAAAAAGTATCCATCAGTTAATGGTCTAAAGTAAGATAAACATAGAAATAGTGCTATGTTTAGGAAGGTAGAAAAGATATTTTAGGCAATTATATCACAATAATAAGCAGTAATTAATATGTATTTTAAGCATCGTTTGAAAATGTTCTGGCACATATGCTTTATTTACTCAGATCATGATGGCTTTAGCCCCTGAATTTGTAAGTATCACAGTGGAATTACATTTTCATAATCTGTGAGTGTGACATTGAAAGCAAAAAATCAGTGATTCTGTAGGGGGAAAAGGCTGGTGTTAAAATTCTAGGAGAGGAGAAAATTCTCAAGGAAAAATAAAAGAATTTTAAAATGTTACCTTTTAGCCAATGTTTATGGTGTATGATATATAATACACATGAAGGCATGCTGAGATGGTTGGGGATAGATAGATAATAAATAGGTTGATAGACAGATGTATATGTATATATGAATATATGAGGGGGACCCCGCAAATGAAATTTATTTATGAAAAATAAATAAATGTTTATTCTTACATGTTTAAACTTCAACCTTCTTCAAAGTACTTGCCCTTTGATGCAAGACACCTATCGAGATGTTTTTTCCACTGCTCAAAACAATTTTTGAATTTGTCAATTTTGATACCTTTTAGTGCTTCTCCCATTTTTTGTTTTACCTCTTCCCTATGGGCATAACATTTCCCCTTAAGGACTTTTTTCATTTGGGGAAACAAACAAAAAATGTATCTTGGAACAAGATTGGGTGAATAGGGAGGGTGGGGCATGAAAGTCATGCCATTTTGGGCCAAAAACTACTGAACACTCTGTAGGGTGTGGCAGGTGTGCTTATAAACCACTCATCATGAAATAGGCAAACGGGCTGAAGGTCTTCCAAAAAGAATTCACTGCAGCTGAACACAGCCTCTCACAACAACACCAGCTGGTACACTGATGCAGATGGGTTCCTAGGACACCCACCTAGCGAGGGAAGCAAGCCTGTAATACAAGGGGCCTGCCCTTCAGAATATAATCCTGTTGCTTTTTTTTTTTGGTCTCTCCCTTGTACATACCTATTTATATATAATTATTTTTGGTTTCTTTTCAATGCTGGAACCAACTCATATGCAGATAAATTTATTTTTTATTATAATATAGTTAATATGCAATACTATGTTAGTTTCAGGTGTTCAACATACTAGTAATTTGACATTAATATACCTAATGAAGTGAGGTACACATTTCTAGCTGTAAAATAAATGCCATGGGAATTAATGCAGAGCATAAGGAATATAGTCAATAATATCATAATAAACTTGTACGATGACAGGTGGTTACTGGACTTAGCATGGTGAGCACTTCCTTAGGGACATATAATGTTTTATTTATTGGATTTCCCAAGACTCATTTACATGAACTTGCCACTGGGCAGCAAAGACCTGGATATACAACCTAAATACTAAAACAATGCTGCGGGAACTGGACTTACAAAAACCAATTTCTGTGTAATTAGAAATCAGTTCCCAAAGCATGATATGCAGTTTTTAGTGTTTTATAAAGTACTGGAGGCATTTTTTCTATAGACAATTGCAAAAATGTACTATCTCATTACTTATATTTACTTACTGCTCTGTGAATCTCAGATGAATTAGCCCCCATAATCACTTCACACATCCCAATAACACAGTTGATGTTCCATTTGAGCGCTAATGTAAGTACTATCTTCAGAACCATTTCACAAACACTACACAATGAAAGCTTCCAAATGAGTGAGGAAATTGTCTATCTCCAGAAACATATGCTTTATTTTTTTAAATTTTTAACTTGTTCAATGACTGAATAGATGTTTCCATCTTAAAAATGAAAATATAATCCCCATATCAATCATATGCTTAAGGGATTTTGCTTTACTTCCTAGCTGGTTGTGCTGTTACTTCCTGCAAAGAGGGAGATGATTGAGCAATCCAAAATTTCTGTAAGCAATTTACAGAGGGCAGTAGAGTTTGTTGAGCAGCAAACCAGCACTCTTTAAATTTATAAACACATGTAAATTATACATTTGCAAATTCTTTACTGAAAATGTGACATTTTTAAAGTACAAAATTTTTTACCGTTGGTTGTTTGGAAATTCATGTAAATATATACTTTTGGTACATAAAGTACAGAATATACATGTTTAATGTACCTAAAAATTTATCTGAATCATCACAGTCCAACTGAACTTTCTGTCCATGGAAATGTTCTATAATTTGCATTGTCCAATGTAGTATCCAATGGCAATACATTTCTACTAAGCATAAAAATGTAGTTAATGTGACTTAGAAATCTAATTTTTAATTTTATTTATCGGTAATTAATTTAAATTTAAATTGTCACATGGGGCTTGTGGCTACAGTATTGGATAACACAGAAATCGAGTAAACATAGAATCATACTTTAAATTTTTTTTAATTTATATTTTTATTGTTCAGTTACAGTTGCCCCATTTTCCCCCCTTGCTCTCCGCTGCCCTGTCCAACCCCTGCTCCCAAAGGCATTCCCCACCCCATTGTCCTTGTCCATGGGTCCTTTGTACAGAATCGTACTTATTATATTGACCTATAATAATTTTCATTAGAATTCTAGGTCATACCTCTGTGAAACTGAGCCAAATAGAGGGTTAAACAAAGCTGGAAAATACATGTAGTGTGATGTTTAAAGTCATTATTCAAGTTCCACTTGTAGCATGTCATTTTCATTTGTCATTTATTGTTTGATTCTTTAATTACTTGGTCTCCAGTTTACCCTTATAATATTTACATTTATATGTAAAGTAAGGTTATTTAGTATATTTAGAAATAATTTTATTCAAAAGACAATATTTCCATGGGAATTTTTGATACATATATCAACATGACCTAAACCCTCAAACATACATAGAGATGGATCAAGTCAATCCTTGTTACTTGAATCAAATGTGTCTTTTAGGAGGTATTTTTTCTCATTGTGTCATATCTGTAAACTATTAAGAAAGTATTAAAAATATATTAAGCAAGGAAGGATTCTTACTAGTCAAGCAAGGAGATCATTTATGGAAAGCATAGAGAAAGCATTTCTCATTAGATTAGTAGTACATACATAATGCAAATTGCAATAGACATTATTAAAACTTTAATTAGGGAAATACTACTGATTTTAGAGTATGAGTGTATTCTAGTTTTTTCTGCCAAAATTCTCAAAGAACTTTCTATATTACACATTTATTTCTTTGCTTTATGTTTCTATATAATCTGTTTTATATTTTCTTTACATAATCTGTTTTCTATGTTCTAAAAACTTTATCAAACATCTCTCAAAATAAATACTAATACTCACCACAGTGCTGAATCCAACCAATTATTTCCATCCCCTCTTACTTGACATCTTAGTACAGTTTGGCCTGATGATCTACCTCTCTCTTTTTGGAAATCTTCTTGTCCTCTGTCTACACTACAGTATATTACGCTTGACTGCTTTTTCTTTTATCACTGTGGACTTTTCTCTCTTATTAAAAGCCCACCTTCTCCATAAATCCACAAGATGTCAGAGTTCCTCAACTATATTTGTTCCATCTATCTTTTCATTTTCACTTTATATTATCAACCTAGGTAATGACATCCACCTCCACGGTTTCAATTGTCTGTATGTTTATGTCTTTCGAATGTGTATATCCAGTTCTGACATTCTTCCCAGCTCTAAATCCAATTGTCCATGTGTTTATTTGGATGGCTGAAACAGCTCTAACTAGCAGGTCAACAGAAACGAGTTGTTCCCTGTCATTCCCAAGCCGGATCTCTCCCAGGAATCACTATTTGAATAAACTGAAGCATAGTTCACCCTGTTGCACAGTCAGAAACCTAAGTATCGTATCTGGTACATAATTTACCAACTCTAACATATCCAAATCCACTCGATCATATGGATTATTTTATCTGAATGCATCGAGTTATTCCTATCACCACTGCCACTTCACCAAATAAAATCATAAAATGCAAAAGTGTTCTCATCTTTCAGCAAGACTATTAGAATAATATTATTTCCCAGTTTTATTTTTTTTTCACCCAGGATTCAGGTTTAATTTTACAACACCAAAATCTGACTTGCCATTTAATTACTGAGAAACCTTCAATAAGTTTCTATCACCCTTATGATAAAGCCAGCATCCTTAATGCAGTCTAAGACCTTGCATAAACCATCCCTAATATGCACATAATAATTATTAAATTCTTACTATTAGTTATAAGCAAAATTATCCAAATCCTGCCCTCAATAAGTTTGCTGATTAGAAAAGGAGAAATACATTAATCAAATAATTCTACAATCAAATGTAAAAATGCAGCTATACCAGTATGAGTCCATAGAGCTTTGTGAACCTGTGATAAAGGGATCTTATTATCTAGACATAGAAGTGAAGGAAGCCTTGATCGATGTCCAAAATGTTTGAGCAGAAATGTAAAGAAAGATTAAGAAATTATTAGATTTAAAAAAAATGAAAACAACTGCTCCATTAGAGAACATCATCATGTTCAAAGCGTAGAAAAGATTATTTTGATCCTTTACAGACAGAAAACATACTTTGTTTGGATATATATGTGTGTGTGTGTGTATGTATATATATATATATATACATGTGTACACATACACATTTATGACTACATATTTATTGGTGTGCACTAAAAAAGTGAATATTCTGCTGTTAAGTGGACTGGAACATTGTAAATGGCTCAGTGAAAACTCAACTGTAATTATGGATTTGCTTATTTCTCTTTGCAATTCAGCCACTTTTTGATTTATGGATTTTGATGGTCTCTTATTAGGTATACATAAAAATTTATGATTATTAACTTCACATGATGAATTGACCTCTCTATCATTATGAAACCATTTTCTTTTTTTCTGAAAATATTTTTCCTCTGAATATAGGAGTACATCATTTTATTGTGCTTCACTTTATTGCACTTTGCCGACATTGCATTTTCATCAACATCAACGCTACATCCTCTACCAGCAAAAAGATTATACCTTGCTAAAGTCTCAGATGATGGTTAGCATTTTTTAACAAAAAAATATTTTTAATTAAGGTATGTACATTTTTTTAGACATAATGCTATGGCACACTTTATAATAGACTACAGTACAGTATAGGCACAACTTTTTATTTTATTTTATTGTTGTTCAAATACAGTTGTCTCCATTTTCACCCCACCAGAACCCACACCTGAGCACTTTTATAGGCACTGGGAAAACAAAAAATTCACGTGACTCCCTTTACTGTGATACTCACCTTAAGGTGGTGGTCTGGAACTGAACTCAAAATATCTCTCAGGTATGCCTGCATGCACATGTATTCTAAAACAACCAGCCCTTTGTTCTTTTAATTAGTATTAGCATGGTATATTTTTCCATCCTTTTACTTTCATCTATTTGTCTTTGTATGTATTGCATTTCTTAATATAATTGTTTCTGTATCCAATCTGATAATCTCTACCTTTTGTGTATCTAAAGCATTTTCATTTAACTAGTTATTCATATAGTGAGGCTTAAAGTCTTTAATTTTGCACCTTGTTTTGTATTCTTCTTGCCTCTTCTTTGACTTTTTTTCTTCCTTCTTTTGAATTAGTTGACTGTTATTTAGATACTCTTGTATCTCGCTATCTTGGCTTATTAGCTCTAACTCTTTACTTTGTTATTTTACAAGTTGTTTGTATTAGTTTTCTAATGCTGCACAACAAATTACACTTTAGTCTCTTAGAATGATACATATTTGTTATCTGTTTCCATGAGACAGGGTTTTGCATTCTTCTCATAAGGTTGCAATCAATGATATTAACTGGGCAGTATTCTTTTCTGGAACCTCAATTAGGGAAGAATCTACTTGCAAGTTTGCTCATATTGTCTGCAGAATTCCCCTTCTTGTGGCTGTTTGACTGAGGATCCCATCTTACTAGTTGTCACCTGTTTGCATGTTTAAGGCCAGCAGGAGAATTTCTCTCTTCAATTTGCAATCAATTATTATACAATGAAATGGTGTTATGGGAGTGACACATCACCACCTTTGCCTAATAAGTAGCCTGCTTAATCAAGAGAATGGTATCATTACCTTTACTATATCCTTTCTCTTAGAAGCAAGTGACAGCCCATGACAGGTTTCACCTACAGTCAAAAAGATTATATAAGAGAGTGAGTCACGAGTGGTCAGTATAGGATGTGTTGACACTACTGCTTAAAAGATTATAGTTTACAGCTTTAACTATTTTCACCTGATATATAACTTGACATAAACTATAAAGATACATAATTTGCTTTCATTTCTTCTCTCCCCCTCTTTGTACCACATTTTACTTTTGCACATGATAAATCCCACAACACATTATGCTGTTTTTGTTGATACAATTCATTTATTATTTTTATAAAAAATCAGTATCGAGGAACGCATACACATTACTCAAAGTTATCATTTCTGGTACTTTTCATTTCTTTGCATACATTCAGATTTCAATGAAATGCCATTTTCCTTCCGACAGACTTCTTTCACATTTCTTTAGTGCAGATCTGCTCATGATAAATTGCTTCAAGTTTTTATGTGCAGATGTCTTTAGTTAGAAGGGATGTTTCCTGTATATAAAAAAATCAAGGGTGACTTTTTTTTTATTCTAATAGTACTTTAAATATGTTATTTCACTGTCCTGCTCGTTAACAGTTTGATCCACTTGCGTGTTGCTTTTAAGATTTGTTAGGTGGCTCTTGAGCAGTGACCGGCTTAGGGCTAATTATTCCCTATTACTAAGGCACGACCAGTCTGAGTACTCTATACCCAGTGCCCCACGGATTAAGTTTCCCGGCCTAACTGGTGGATACAGTCACTATTTCTGACCCTAATTAGCTCTAGAAATACTTGAAACTGTTTCTGGGCAGTGTCCTGAGACACTGCCCAGTTCTCAGCTGAACACTTGAGAAAAGTGCAGAACTGAGTTCTCTCTGAGCAACTCTCTCCTTTTTCCTACGCGCTGCTGAGAACGTTACCTGTGTTGATCTCTCCAGAATATCAGCTTAATCTCGTCAGCGCAGGTAATCCGCTGGACTCTGCTTGGGTTCTCTCTACCTGCACCGAATTCTGGAAATTTTTTAAAGGCAGTAAGCTTTTGAGGGGCTATTTGTTCCCTGTGTCTCCAGGATCACTGTTCTCCGTTACTGATGCCAATTATATTAGAACACAGACCCGGTGTTCTCTTTCCACCTAGAAGTTTTTTAAAAAACAAAATTAATGCTGAGAGTTTCCTCTAAAACTTAAAACTCATTGCAATGTTTTTTCCTCTGGCACAGTGTAAAAAAAAAAACTAGCCAGACACCAAATGAATTAACAACCACCCTCAAACTCCAACACAGCCTACAGCCTAGCGCGCAAGCGCAGAACTCCTGGGCACCCGTCAGACCGTCTATAACTGCGCCTGCGCAATACAGCACGGCGTGCGGAAGCGCGAATCCGCGTCTGCTAATGAGAGCCCGCGATGATCCTTGATTCCCTCCCATTAACCGAGTAACCAATCGCCTGCTCCGGCGCGCAGTCGGCAGTGGATCCAAACAGGAAAAGGTATTAGGAGAGGATAGAGCTGAATCGCGGCGGGGAAGGATGCATGCGGAGGCGGGTGCGGCAGAGGCTGCAGCCTTAGAGTAAGTTTCTGCCTCCAGGTGCCAGCTGAGGGCGGGCCGGGGTGGATCTTGCGGGTCTCCGAGTACAATTGACAGTTCTCTGGACCCCTTACAGCTGTTCAAGTTCGACTTCGTGGTGGGTGAAGTGATCCTGACCCCAGACCCCAGTCTTAGGTTATTGATATGCCTTGCCTCTCTCTAGAGGTACGGCCTACGAGGGACTGACTACCTGTAGCTCCCTGCAAATGTACACTTCCAGGGGGTGTACCCTGGAAGGGGGCGGTTTCATCCCTGTCAATCCTCCCATCTCTTCGCAGACTGCACAGTCCAACAGAAGACTCTATATCCAGGAGGGATTCCTGGAAGGGCCTTTTCATTTCTGTCCCCCCCGTCCTACACACTCTGCCTTTGGGTTATTTTGTCGATCCCTGCCTCCTAATGGACCACTACAGCTCCTATCACAGAGGAACTCAAGAGAACCTAGATCTTGGCATTTAGACCTCTGTCCTAAGCCCTTCCCCAAGGTTAGTGCGTTCTGCCTGGTGGACACGCACTGCCCATCAGTTTTGCCCTAATTTTTTCCCTTTCCCAGCTGTACATTTCCCTGGACTCAAATGGTTTCTCTTTAGTGAGACACTTGCCACCCCACACTCCTTATCCCCCTTCCCTTGTCCTGCTTATTTTTCCTCTTGCTACTTATTACCTGCCTATGTTCTCCACACATACACACCACTCCTGGTCCCAGGTGACCCTTTCAGCCTGTGTGTAGATACTGGTCAGGGCAAGACTCTCAGCATTGATGTATACATCTACACATGTGCATCTGTACAAAAATTCTGCAGAACTAGTGACCCAGAAGTCTGCGGTTTCCTCCCTTTCCTTCCCCCTTCAGGGTTCTGGCCAAGCTGGCAAACATTCTGGAGCAGAAGGGCCAGGAGGGCCGGCAGGAGGAAGCAGAACTGCCCGGACAGATCCTGGCTGAGTTTGTGATGGTATGTTCAAGATGGAAGCCAGCTTTTCATAAGCCAGGAATGGCAGCTCCTGGGTCTTTCTGTTGAGGTACTGGGCAGCATTGATGGTGAGCAGACTGGAAGGCAGCCTTGTTGGCCTGTAGTACCAGGAGGTAAGGATGATCCCTGCCTCTTCCCTCCTTCTAAATAGGATTCTCGAAAGAAAGACAAGCTGCTCTGCAGCCAGCTTCAGGTAGTAGACTTCCTGCAGAACTTTTTGGCTCAGGAAGACATTGTCCAGGGCCTGGACCCCTTGGCTTCTGAAGACACAAGCCGTGAGTAGTCAGAGGGTTGGCATCGGGACTGCTCTGATTAGGGAAAGAAAGGAGATGCCAGTCTGGTCAGCTGTATAGCTGATGGAAAGACTGAGGCCCCAGTGTTTCAGGCTAGCAGGCCAAACTTTACTCGAGTCCTCATTCTGGTGGCTCATCTCAGGACAGAAGGCAATTGCAGCCAAGGAGCAATGGAAAGAACTGAAGGCTACCTACCAAGAACACGTGGAGGCCATCACAGCAGCCCTGACCCAGGCCCTTCCCAAGATGGAGGAGGCTCAAAGAAAGCAAGCACAGCTCCAGGAGGCCCTTGACCAGCTCCAAGCCAAGGTGCACCAGGGTGAGGGAAGGGAAGGACATTCAGAGCGGAGGAAGGAAAGGGTAAACATACTAGGTTGCATCTACTGTCTACATTCCAAAATGCAACCAGAAAAATACACTCCTCCTCTCCTTGTCCTCATTCTTTGCTTACCTGCAGAAGCAAGTGGCCATGGAGAAACTCAGAACAGCCCAGAAGCAGTGGCAGCTGCAACAGGTGGGTCCATCCCCCTAGGAAAATATCTCTCTACCACTATGCTATTGCCTGGACTAGGACCTCTGCCTGGAAAACTTTCATCTCCTTTCTTTCTGTGAGGCATTATAGTACATATGGATACCAACATGGACTTGAATCTTAGCATCACTGCTTAATAACTCTATGACCTTGGGCAGTCGCCTGACTTTCTGTGCTTCTGTTTCTTCTTCTGTGACACGGAGGAATATTAGCACCTACCCTAAAAAGGTGTTAAGATGATTAAGCAATTAATACAGCCAGTGCTTAAAATATATCTGGCACATAGCAAACTAAGTGTTATCATTATCTTTGTGCCATCTAGACTGAAGGGGTTGGGGGAATGGCAGTAGGACCTCAGCATCTGGTGAGCCATGTCTGCATTCTCACTTCTCTTAGGAGAAGCGTCTACAGCATTTGGCAGAAGTTTCTGCAGAGGTGAGGGAGCGTAAGACAGGAATGCAGCAGGAACTTGAGCGGCTGAATCAGGAACTTGGAACCCTGAAGCAGCAAGCAGAGCAGGAGCAGGACAAGCTGCAGAGGTGAGACTGGGATCATGGGCTGCAGGCCCAGGGTGGTCCAGCTAAGGTTCCTCCCTTGACACTTACCTCTTTTTTCCAGGCACCAGACCTTCCTCCAGCTGCTCTACACATTGCAGGGTAAGCTGCAATTCCCAGAGGCAGAGCTGCCACAGCATTCAGATCTTCGTGAAGCTAAGCCCCAGCAACTGACCCAGCCTCAGGAGCAGAACACTGGAGATACCATGGGAAGAGATGGGGGTGTGTCCTCCAAGGTGAATGAGAAATGGGACAGATGGGCAGGGAGGTAGAAAATCTGGAAGATGGGTCTTAACTGCTGCTTATACCATGCTCCCCAAGGCCAGTGGCCTACAACCTGCTGGAATTGCAAGCTTCCCATGGCTTTCTGGGGGGCAGCAACATAGGAAGGGATCCAGCCTAGGGCCTAGTGTTTCTGGACTGCTGAAATGGAGGGAGGGATCACCTCTGGTCTGCCTGTCTGTATGTGAGCTCTGCTGTTCTTGGTGTTGTGGGAAGTGGGGAGGAGCAGGCAGTTTGTTTTATGGTTGAAGCTTAGCACCTCATCCCCATGTCCAGCCTACCCTGGTCTAACCCCTCTCTTATTGTTCCCCCAAACCCTTGCCCCACCCTCATCTTAGGTGGATGGTGAACTTCTGAGTACAGCCTGAGATTTGACTGTGACCCATCAGGGGACAAGCCCTGCATTCTGTTGATTAAAAGCCCTGGAACTCTCTCAGTTGCCTATTTGTCTTCATATGGTGGTGGGAAGTGCCATATTCAAAGGCCAACAACATGACAGGTGCTGGGACTGGTGTGAATTTAGAGTGTGCAGATGGGTAGGGGGCCCTGGCCTGGGGCCTCAGGAGTTGCTTGCCAAGTCAATACGATGCAAACATGTTGGGCTTAATTTGGGAAGAGGAGATAATGCTTTATGTAGGTGGTTCGATATGGAAAGATTATTTTAATCACTGATCTGAATGTTTATTGAAGCCCTGCTATGTGCCAGCTCTCTTGCTGTGAACTGGAGCTACTAGTCCTTGGCCCTGGGGAACATAATGAGCATGAACAAGTAAACAGATTGATAAGATGATTTCAGGGTGTGGTAAAAGCGGGTAGCAAACTAAAACAGTTGTATGATAAAGAGCAGTACTGAGAGAATATAGAGAAGAATCTATCAGTACCAGCCTGTGTCTGAGTTAGCATTTCCATTTGTATGTGTGTGTGTTCCTGTATCTATTTTTATTGTTGTTTTTCAATTCCAGCTTACATTCAATAGTCTCTATTAGTTTTCAGATGTACCACATTAGTGGTTAGACACTCATGTACTTTACAGAGTGGGCCCCCAGTATTTCAAGTACCCAGCTGACCTCATACTTAGTTACTACGGTATTGCTGTGTTTGCCGCTTTCAGTATCCATTCCTCTCTGGAGCTGTTGCTAGCTAGCTGTGTGGACCTTGGGAGGCTACTACTGTGTGAGAGATTGTATCCCTGACTGGGTGTGTGGGAACTGCTCTCTAACAGAAAGCTAGTGGGATACTCATTCTCCATAGGTGTGAGAAAGACTTGTCCCTTTGTTTTTGCTGAGAGAGAGCTTCAAGAAACGTCGGTCCCTCTTCTATTTCAGACTGGAATGCCTTCTCTCAGGTGGTGACTGAGATCCCTGTGCATGCTGATGGTCTGCTCTGCTTTTCTGAGGTGTCCCTAGTTTTCCCTCACATTGTTCTTATAAATGTACTAGCCCCATTTTTTAGGTATGAAACAGGACAGATATCAGAGGCCTTGGAGGTCCTGCATCAGGACTGACCAGAGGTGTCAGTGAAGATCAAGGATGCTCTTCTAGGGAGCACACAAATACCCAGAGAGCTTTCCTCATTCTACTCATCCCACCCCCTCCCACATGGTCCCTGCTGCAGCTCTCTCTCTCTTGCACCCCAAATACTTAGTCCCATCCTTCCCTCTCTTCCTACTGAGTAGGTTTCCCTACCCCTCCAGTCTGGTTTCTTTTTCTAGTCTCATATACTCTGAAATTTTTGCAGTGCAAAGGAAACAGCAAGAATGTATCCACCCTGGGAAAGGAGTGCCTACCAAAGGACTCGGGGGAGTGGTTTGGGATGGGGTGAGGCTCCCTGTTCTCGCACACATGGTAGCTGACAGAAAGTCAGCAGGGAAGGGAAGACTCCATGGAGCTCCTGAGATACTCTAGGCCAGGGGACTTAGAGGTCTGCAAACTGCTGGGAACCAGATTTCTCTCAAGGTGTATGGAATGAGTCTGGTCACAGTGAAGCCAAAGACGAGTGGAAGCTTCAATATCTTTTTGTTCAAATCCCCTAAATTGCCATTGTGGCTGGAGCCTTCTGATGGGCAAAAGTGTCTTGACTAAAAGCTCAGGAATTAGGATTTATTTTCAGATGGAAGCTAGATTTCAGCTTCCAGCTGTTCTCAGTCCCCTCTAGGTTCCCTTAAAGGCTCTCCTTTTCCTCGTTCCCTGACACTTGCACAGGTAGACATGTGCAAGAAGGGAGCCTATCCTTGAGAAATTATAATCTCTTACACAAGGACATGGACACTTGGGAGTCCATAGCAACTGCTGAAAAGGCCCTGTTTGACCAAAGGAGGGGCACAGAAGCCGTTGAGAGCACAGGGGGTGGAGACTAGCCAGTGAATTTACAGAGTCAAGACACTGTTGCTCTGTCTCGGCCAGAAGAAGTCTTCTCTTGGGTAACAAAGTGAAAAGTAAGCTTACTCCATTAAATGAATAGGAAAACGTTCTTTTTCTATTTTTTGTAAGAATAATTTTTTTTAACATAGTAATTTTTCTTTATGGTGGAACAAGCTTTTGCTTATTCTAGTTTTAATTTCACATTATTTAGGTATTATATTTTTCTAAGAATTTTTTTATTTGTTTTTTACATTTATTCATGTTAAGTTGTCATGATCTGTTTATATCAGCATTCGGTTTTAGGATGGCCTAATGTCATATTCCTGATTTTCTTGTGCCTTATCTAATCTTCTCCTTGATCCATCTTTTCAAATGTTTATTCATTTTTAAGTATTCAAAGATCATCTTTTTATATTTGTTATTGTATGTTTATTTTGGTTCACTTATGTGTTGTAATATCCTGATAATTTCCCACCCTCACACATGTACACACACACAGTCCTGGAAAGCAGACAGAATTGGGTAAGATACACATGTAATTTTCTTTTGTTCCCATGGAAAAATAAACCTCAGAAAATAAAAATCCTTATCTATGAAGAGATAAATTGTCCAAATTACTGATTGTTCACCAAACTGACACAGCTAAGCTACATTTCCTACCCTCCTTTGGAATTAGCTGAGGCCATTGTGCCTGGGCTGTAGCCAGGCAGATGGGCACAGAAATGATGCATTCTGCTTAGGAAACCCTCCCATGTACCGCCTCCCATTTTCCTCTGACTTCTGGCTAAATGAAGAGGATACTTTGCATCATTAGGAAGGTAGACACACAAATTTGAGGGAACCTGAGTCCTTGCCACTTGGAAGAAACAGCCTGAATGAAGACAACTGTGTTTGACCATTGTATGAGTGAGGAAGAAAAGTTCTGTATTAAAAGAAGCCACTGAAACATTGAGGTTGTAATATCAGGTACCTTAAACCTCTGGATTCACGTCAGATTTCTCCAGGCAAATATCTCAGGAATTCCTCCTTTAACCTTTTGTGGTAATAATTAAACATTTGTTAGACTGGAAAATGTCACTTCTCAAAGGATCATCTCAAAAACAAACAAAAAAAATGTATGCTGCAGATGGAGTGTTGGTCAAAGGTAGGGATAGGAGTTTCATCAAATTCTCCATTTCCCACTAAACACATATCTGATTTGGAGCAATGATTGGTGAGATATTTATAACTTACAATACGTAATAAATCATAAAATATTCCTGTGTTCTTAGGAAAACTGAACAGAGAATCATGTTACCTCAGTAAGAAAGTTTATAAACCCTCAACATGAATTTTAAAACGAATCTTCCCTGTACTGACCCCTGTTCTAAACACCAAACCAAAGTTTGTGTGGCAGGTTTGTAATATGCTAAGCTTGCACCTGTAAATCCAGGGACACTGCTGAATGTTACTCTGAGTTTGAAATACTCTGTCCTTCTGGGGGAGATTGCTTTTGCTTACTCAGCTGCTGCACTTCCTTTGCTGTGAGTCATGTAATTATGCACATTCATGTAAGTGTTCTCCCCCTTTTTACTTCTCACATCACTTGCAGTACTTTATCTCTTACCAGTTTGCTAGTCTTGCCTGAGAATTTATAAGCAGGTGAAAGAATCACCATTATAACTGGTTCTCAAAATTTGTTGTTAGAAAGTGCTTGAGTGTCACGGTTCAGTGTCGTAAGTGAAAGTGTTGGCTTTCAACATGGTGTTTCAGTCTAATTGGAATATCCCAAGCAAATGCAAGAAAAACTTTAAATAAGAAATGTCTTGTTCCTAATTGGTACTCTCATTTGTATTATTTTCATTTTTTATATTTATAACAACATAATGGGGTAGATATTTATCAGCAGTTGGAAGTTATTTTAATAGTAAAACTTACAATTTTATAATTATTATCTTAAAATATGAAATGTATTTGCAGTCATTTGACAGACCTTTAAAAAGCAGTGTATTTATCACAGCTATCTTTGGCATATCACAAAAGCAAAGAGCCTGTTGGGTAGCAGCTAAGAATGAGTGGCCACAGGGCAAACAAAGCAGGGACCTCGCCTTTACAATCTAACAAAGAACTTACACAGAAGGCTAGAAGCAAAAGGGAGACGTGTCTCACCGATTAATTCAGTAGTCTTGAGCCTGGTTTGATAAGATTGCCAGGTGTCCAGGGCATTACAAGCAAAAATAGCACAGGAGAAATGGGAGTCCTTGAGACTGCTGAGAAAGGGGGACTTCTGCAACAATCTCACTAAGATTGCCAGGTGTCCTGAACATCACAAGCAGGACTACTGGGGTGGGGGGAGGGGGTTCCTTGAGATTCTATGCTGGGAAAAGGAGACTTTGTAACCACTTCATTAACTAGACAGAATGCCTTTACTAATTAAAAGGAAAGCCTTTGTATTAATCCCAAGGTCTAGAAGGGGGAGAAAGAGGGATACCTCTGGAAGCTGGCTAAGGTGTATAACCCTCAGACCCCAGTAGTTGGCATACTTGGATTGGCTAAGTACCCACTTGTAGCCTTGGCTGTGGTGTATAGAACAAGCTTTCTGACCTACTAACAAACCTACTGACAACTTTATTTCCTCTATACGTGGGGCATTTAGACTTGCTGGGTGTCTGCTTGCAGCTTTGTGTTGTATGTGTTTCCTAAATAGACTTGCTGTCTCATTTGCACTATATATGTTGTCTCCTGCTTTAATTCATCTTTTGTGGAGGGAAAAGAGCTGAGCAACAAACTGGGGGTGGGGTGGGAGGTGTGACTTGAGTCTCTCCTTAACAAGTCAAGATCTGTTCCTCTGTGCTTCTGCATGCTGGGCGTGCAACCACTTGGCACTCACCATATTTTATGAAAAAAGTACTGTTAATATTGTAATTGTGTGCTATTTGTCTTTTCTATCCTTGTATTATTACTACAAAATGCAGTATTTATTGTGTGATTGTTAGTTGCCTTGTTTCTTCCCCACCCCACACACAACATTTAAAATTGCAAATGATTTAGAGCAGATGGAGCCTTCAAAGACATCTTCAAATGAGTGAGGGAGGCTTATTGCACACTACAGGGCAACATTTTAAAATACATAGATGTTGCATTTTTATTGTAGAAAAACATACATGACAAAATTTACCATTTTAACCATTTGTATGTCTATAGTTCAGTAGTACTAAGTACATTTGCATTGTACAGCCATCAACATAAGTGGAATTATATAGTAATTTTTCCTTTGTGACTGGCTTCTGTTACCATAATGTTTTTAATGTTCATTTATATTGTGGTACATAGAATTTTCTTTAAGGCTGACAAATATTCCACCTATGTATATACCACATTTTGTTTATCCATTTATCCATCACTGAAGACTTAGGTTGCTTCACCTTTGGCTGTTGTGAATAATGTTACTAGGAATATGGATATGCTATATCCATGTGTATCCATATGAGTCCCTGCTTTTGATTCTGAGTATATAGCCTAGAAGTGGAATTGCTGGGTCATATGGTAATTCTATGTTTAATTTTTAAAGAAACCACCATACTGTTTTCCACAGTGACTGTACTGTTTTACATTCCCACCAGCAATGCACAAAGGCTCCATGTCCTCACAAAACTTTGCCTTTTTTTTGTTTTTTTTTTTGTTTTTTAAATAATGGTGACCCTAATGGAGATGAAGTGGTATCCCATTGTGGTTTTGATTTTCAGTTCCCTACCAATGAGTGATATTTAGCACCTAATCATATGCTAATTGGCCGTTTCTTTGGAGAAATGTCTTTTTAAGTCTTTTGCCTATTTTAATTTTTTTATTTATTGTCTTCAGAGCAAGATAAAAGGAGAAAGAGAGACAGAGAGAAGCAGCTATTTGTTGTTCCACCTATTTATGCATTCATTGGTTGATGCTTGAATGTGCTCTGACTGACGATTGAGCCTGCATCCTCAGTGTACCCAGACGATGCTCCGGCCCACTGAGCTGCCCGACCAGGGCAAGTTTTTGCCTATTTTTTAAACCAGGTTGTGTTGTTGTCAAGTTATAGGGACTCCCTATATATTCTTGATATTAATCCCTTAGGGTATGTAATATGTAAATATTTTCTTCCATTTCACTGGTAACCCTTTCACTCTGTTCATTATCTCCATTGATGCACAAATATTTCACATTTTGATAAAAATTGAGCATCTGTTTTTCTCTTTTTGTTACTGATGTCTTGCTCTTGGTGTCATATCTA
The DNA here is from genome assembly GCA_028533065.1 of Trachops cirrhosus. NCBI lineage: Eukaryota > Metazoa > Chordata > Mammalia > Chiroptera > Phyllostomidae > Trachops > Trachops cirrhosus. The sequence goes on from CM052542.1 coordinate 122,570,694, forward strand.
AGAAACAATTGCCAGTTTTTCTTCTATGTATTCTAAAAGTTCTTTAGTTTTAGTTCTTTGGTTCAAGTCTTTCATCTGTTTTGAGTTATTTTGCATGTCATTTAAGGTAAGAGCCTACCTTCATTCTTTTGCATGTAGATATCCAATTTTCTAAGACCATTTGTAGAAAAGTGTCCTTTCCCCCTTGAATGGTCTTGGCACTGTTATCAAAAATGATTTGAACGTGCACATGAGGGTTTACTCTTTGTAACTTTGCTAAGTTTGTTTATTCTAAGAAGTTTTCCTTTGGAATCTAGGATTTTCTACATGTAATATCATATTATCTGTAAACATATAATTTTACTTCTGCCTCTCCTATTTGGATGCCTTTTATTTCTTTTTACTCTCTAATTCCTCTGACTAGGACTTCCAGGACTATGTTGAATAAAAGTGGCAAGAGTGAGAATCCTTACCTCATGTCCGATCTTAGAGGAAGAGCTTTCCGTTTTTAACCTTCGAATATGATGGTCACTATGTATTTTTTGCATATTATCTTTATTATGTTGACAACATTTTCTTATATTTCTGGTTTGCTGAGTGCCTTTATCATGAAAGTTTTGAATTGTGTCAAAAACTTTTTCTGCATTAATTGAGATAACCATGTGATTTTTTTGCTTTCGTTTAGTTAATATAGTGTATTTCATTCTTTGATTTTTGTATGTTGAATCATCATTGCATTTCAGGAATAAATTCTACTTCATCATTATGAATAATTCTCTCAAAATTATCTTGAATTTGGTATGATAGTATTTTGTTGCCATTTTTGCATCAACATTCATGAGAGATATTGGTCTGTAGTTTATTTTTATTTTTTGTTTATTTTTTTCTTGAAGTGCCTTTGTCTGACTTTGGTAGCAGAGAAATGCTAACTCATAGAATGAGTTAAGAAGTTGTCTTAATATATTGAGACTGTTGTAACAAAATGCCATAAGTTGGGTGGCTTATAAACAACAGAAATATTGCGCACAGTTTTAGAAACTGAGAAATCCAAGATCAAGTTGCCAAAAATATCTTGTAAGGCCTGTTTCCTGGTTCACGGACAGCACTTTATCGCTGTGTCCTCATACGGTGGTGAGAGCAAGGGTATCCGGGGCCTTTTCCATAGTGCCACCAAACCCTTTCACGACGCCTCCTCCATCATGACCTGATAACTTCCCAAAGGCCCCAATACCATCACCTTGATGGTTAAGATTTTAATATGTGAAATTTGAGGACACAAGCATTCAATCCATGGCAGAAGTGTTCCCTCCTCTTCAATTTTTTGGAAGAATTTGAGAAGGATTGGCCTCATTTTTCTTTAAATGTTTGGTAGAATTCAGTAGTAGTGCTGTCTAGTGCTGGGCTTTTCTTTGTTGGGAGGTTTTGATTACTGATTAAATCAGCCTTCTAATTATAGATGTATTAAGATTTTCTATTTCTTCATGATAAAGTCTTAGTACTGTGTGTGTGTGTTTGTCTGCATTTCAATGTTTAAGTGAGAGAATTAGGCTTGAAGTTCCTTAGTCCACTATGTTGGTGACATCACTCTCTGTCACTTTATTTTTACATTTGTGTTACTAACACAGTTGCTGCTTCTCCCTATTCTCTAATTAATTTGCTTCATGTAAATTCCTTTATTCAGAATCCTTTTCCTCAGGATCCTCTGATTGCATTCTACCATAGTGTCTAGGTAGCCATGATTACTGAGTTTTAGAAGCGTTCCTGTAGACCCAGCACTCTTCCTAGCTGTATCACAAGAATGCTGTCCATCCGAGAAAATATCCATTAGCAAGTAAAGATTCAGTGAGGAGTTATGCAGTCAAATTCTAGTCTGCTTCTTTGAGTGAGCTATTTTTTTATTTTTTTATCTTTTAAAGAAATTGAGTGATTATAAACATATCTACACTTTTGCTTTAGTACATAAATTTATGGGTATTTTAAATCTATCAGGTACAAGGCACTTTCCTATGTAATCAAATGAGTACAAAGGCATTTCATACATTTCCTTTTATGAGTGATACATGCCACGACTTGTCAAAAGCCACAGACACTTTTAAGTGTACAATTTGAAAAATAACATTTAAATGCTAATATTGAGGGTATTCTTGGTCTACATACTCCCTAAACAGTTTCCTCTATTGCTGTGGCTAGAACCAAACACCATACAGACACACACAAACACTCCCAAAATGCATTCAGTAAAGGTCTTTTGTTAACCACTACATTTTACTTTTGTCAAAATGAAAAGTTTATGTATGTTTTTCTTACAATCAAGGGCTTCCAAGGCATAAAAAAAATTCAAATACAAATGCCTTGAGAGCGCTCCCATAAATCATTAGCGGTAGCATAAAATAGTTCATGAATAAAAACTCACTTTTCTTGTTTTTCACCCAAGTGCTCTCTGTCACTTTTGCACCGTTGTATATGTATGTGTATGATTTTATCACTAAAATCAGTGATTAACATATACACCCCTTATTTTGCCATGAATAAAGTCTATGTTTTACACTGAAGGCAGTACATTTTAATGCAGAGAATAGTGGCCTGGCTTTTGAGGATCATGGATTCGTGTTCCAATCATGGTGTTATTCAGCACCAGTGCGTGGGGACTCAGTGTGCTTGTATGTAAAATGAGAATGTTGGAGTAAATTATTTTTAAAGGTTCTTATATATCTACTCCTCCATTATTCTCAAATACAGAGAGTAATTTAATTTTTGAAATTGGTTTCCATAATATAAATAAGAACAAGAATATTTTCGTGTGTAATACTTCAGAAACATACCTACCTGAATCATTTTGGATCAAGTCAGCAGGAATCCCCTACATAAATAGTGAAATGGGCACTGGGATAAATTGTTAAAACATAAGACAACAGAATCAAACTCTTAATCAAACATGCTACACCAGTCTTTCAGAGAATGTTATAGGTTGTCTGTGAACTATGCCTCGAGTATGAAACAGATCACATCTCTGCACGTTTTCCTGGAGGGAATGTTCATTGCTGGCAGGGTGGATCTTTACAGAATGACAATATCTGACATACCTTAATATCCTTCAATTCAGTCCTAGGAGACTATGGAACAAATAAAAGTAGTTATAAAAACCTGAGAGAAAGCCCACCCTTTCTAGAATGTAAAGAAAATATTAAAGAAAATAAAAAGAGTGACAAGCATCAATGCCAATAGAAAAAGAAACTTTTGCTTCACAAAAGTGGAAGAACCTGTATGTTTATGTGCAAGATCCTTACAAAAAGCCTTTTCACAAACTGACCATTCAGATATGAGAGGAAATAAGACTGCCTAATACTGCTTATTGCCAAGAAATTGGTTATTTTAGGACTTGACACCTGTTTAACAATGCCATGAAGAAAATCTGTTTCCATGAAATGAGATTCTTATTTATTTTCAGAGATAACAAAAGCAAAACACAAAATATACCTGAAAGGACTTACAAAAGCAAACAAAATGCTGTAAACACTCAGTTTACTTTAGATACCAAAGATAGTCTTTTTGAGTAATTGTGTCAAATAATTCTTTCGATTAATATGCTTTTTTGTTTGTTTAGAATTTACACATAATTGAAGACTTCCACTTTATAAATATCTAATGTACATTGCTTTTTATATGATATTTCCATATGCTATGAAAATATACCATGCCATTATCTTCTGTTATTTTCAGATATTTCACTTTTTCCACATAGATGGTACTGTTAATTTATGTCACTTGTTTCTGTTCATGAATGTCAATACTAATAGAGAAAAGAGAAGTGATGAATAATGAAAATGCTGAAAAGATCATCAATATGAATAAAATAATTCAAACAAGGTGAAAGTTTGTGAGCTTTGCAAAAGTGTTTCATAAAAGTGAAGTTTACTTACGTGAATTAAAACCCAGCAATTTTTGGCCATGATGCTCTGTCCTAACATCTGTATAACAGATGCAGGCAAAATATAGAAGATCAGGTATGAAAGAATGTGGTAGTGTCATTCTGGTTCCAACTCCTGTGGGAAATAACTGACAAAAAGACCTCTGGGAGAGGATTCTGGGAAGATGGCCGAGTAGGAAATACCAGGAATTTGTCTAACCACTTAGACAACAATTGCATTGGTGAGGTCTGTGTGATGTAACTATTTTGGAAATTTGGAGGATATTGAAACCTTACAACTTCTGGGGAAGGTTTAGATGGTGAATTTTTATTAATTTTAGTCAATTTCAGATCTAAGTTCAGCAACAGCTACCTAGCACCTAAGTTCAAGTCCCGAGGCAAGCAGCTATGCACATATTCCTAGAGCAGCTGGCACATAGTTTGCAGAAGCCTGGGTAGGTAATAGGATCCTGCTTCCAAATATCATTAATCTGTTCTGTCTACTGATTCTTGTTTACGATTATGGAGGTGCACACACAGACATGGACAACCATTGTCATACAACCACCCTAGTGATGCAAACCCCAACTCCTATAGCCAAAGCAACTTACAGGAGCTTTCAAGATCTAACACCTTTTGTGTAAAAACCCCTTTATTGCTCTCTTATTCCACTTTTGGGAGTGATACATTAAATATGAACACATTCAAAAGCATCTTCATATGCAAGAAAAATTCAAAAATCTATGCATGCCCAAGGAAAGGTACAGACTCATGAAAGACCTCAGAAGACAAGTTTACACATCAGGCTGATTTTTGGCATGAAGATGGCCTAAAATAATAAAAAGAAAATGAAATAAATCTAATAAACAACAAATTCTGGAGGAAGGGGAGAATCTGATTACCAGAGTTACCACATTATTAGATTCAAATGTTACAGAACATGCAAAGAAATTAAAAAGTGTGATCTAGTCAAAGGAAAAAAATATGAACCAACAGAAACTGTGCCTGATAATGATCTGATGGTGGGCCTACTAAGCAAAGACTTTAAAATAATTGTCTTAAAGTTGTTTAAAGAACTAAATAAAAACAGAGCAAGAAAATATATTCATAAAATGGACATTTTAATAAAGATAAAGAAAGCCTAAGAGGAAAGCTTTGAAATCCTAGAAAAGATGTATACAAAAATCAAAATAAAAAAAGCATTAGAGGAATTTAAAAACAGATCTGAGCAGTCAGAAGAAAAAATTGATGAAATGGAAGATAAGACTATTGACATTGAGTCAGATGAACAAAAGATTGGAGAAAAGTGAACAGAGCCTACAGAAATTGTAGAACATCATCATTTGGACAAACATGCATATTGTGGGGGTCTCAGAAGATGAAATCAAAAAAAGTGTAGAGAGATTATTTGAAGAAATAATGGCTGAAAACTTTCCAAGTCTAAAAAAAGACATAAGTATAAATATCTAGGAAGCACCATGAGTCCAAGTAGGATAAACTCAAGGACACTCACATTGAAGCATGTTATAATCAAACTATTGAGAGACAAAGATAGAGAATATTGAACAAAGCAAGAGAAAAGCAACTTATTATATAGTAGGGATCCTTAATGTTATCAAGAAATTTATCATCAGAAACTTTGGAATCCCAGAAAGTAGTGGATATAAAGTGCTATAAGAAAAAAAAAAGTCAACCAAGATTTCAATTCCAGCAAAACTGTCCTTCAAAAATAAGGGAGAAGTGGAGATATTCCCAGGTAAACAAAAACAGAGGGAGTAATTACTATTAGACCTTCCCTACTAGAAATGCTGCAAGGCCTCATTAGATTGAAATGAAAGGACCCTTGACAATAACTCAAAGCTGTATGAAGAAATAAATACCCTATAAAAGGAAAATATATGCACAATTATAAAGCTAGAATTATTGTAACAATGGTTTGTAACTACACTTTTTGTGTTTTACATGACTTAAGATACTAATACCTTAAAAATATTTATTAGTCTAAAAGCTAGTATTATTGTACCTTTGTATTGTAATTCCATATTTCCTTTTTTACACAATCTAAAATTATTTAAAAATTATTAGTTCATGTTTGGGACAAACCAAGGATAGAGATGTAATTTGTAATATTAAAACTGAAAGAGGTAAAGACAGTTATAAAGGAGCTGAGTTTTTGGTATTTTATTGAAGTTAAACTGGTTTCACATCAAATTAAAATGTAATACCTTTAGAATGTTCACTATAATCTATAAAAATAGCTACATAATATAAACAAAAGTAAATGATAAGAAATTAAAATATTTTACTATGGAAAATCAATTGAACACAAAAGAAGCAGGGCAGGGAATGAGATGGAAAAAGCTATAAAGCAAATAGGAAACAAATACTGGAAGTACGTCTCTTATCAGCAACTACTTTAAATGCAAATAGATTAATTTTTCTAATCAAAACACAGAAAGTAACAGAATGGATTTAAGAACATGATCCAGTTAATTACATGCTATCTATAAGAAATTCAATTTACATCCAAAGACATAAAAGAAACTGAAAAGATACAAATAATAACCATAGGTAGCAGAGATGCTATACTAATATTAGACAGAAACATTTTAAATAAGCAAAAGGTTATAAGAAACAAAGTACATTCTATAGTAAAAACATTTCAATATAACAAAAAGATACAACAATATAAATATTTACACATTTAATAGCAGACCATCAAAATAAATGAAGCTAAAATTGCCAAAATTGAAGGGGAAAATAAACAGTTCTATATTCATATTGGAGACTTCAATAACTCACTCTCAATAATGGATAGAACAATCAAAGAGAAGATAAATAAAAACATAGAGAATTGAATGAAACCATAAGCCAACTCCATCTATGGAACCCTACCCAACAATAGAATGCATTGTTCTCAAGTGCATATAAGATGCTCTTCAGGATTGATCATGTGTCAGGCAACAAATTCTTAGTAGATTTTAAAAGATAAGGATCATACAAAATATTTTTTATAACCACTATTGAATGAAGTTAGAAGTAGTAACAAATGGAAAAGTGGAAAAATTATGAATTTGTAGAAATGTTATGATTCACTTTTATGCAACCAATGGATCAAGGAAGAAATCACAAGATAATTTTAAAAATACTTAGAGACAAATAAAAATGAAAGCACAATATACCAAACTTACGGTACACAGCAAAATCAGTGATAATGGGGCAATTTAGAGCCCTAAATGCTTACATAAATAAAACAGGAAAGATCTCAAGTTGACAACCTAATTTTGTAATTTAAAGAACTAGAAAAAGTAGCAAAAAATAAATGTAAAACTAGCAGAAGGAAGAGTATAATAAAGATTAAAGCAGATATAAGTGAGAGACTAGAAAAATGATAGAGAAAAATCAATAAAAGCTAAAGTTAGTTTTTAAAGAATCAACAAAATTGACAAATCTTTTGTTAGATTAACTAAGAAAGTGAGAAGTCAGACTTAGAATTGGAAGTGGGGCTATTCCTACCAATTCTAGAGAAAGAAAAATATTATAAGACAGATTTATATACAATATATTAGATGGTCTAGATGAAGTGAAGGAATTCCTGGAAATGCAAAATCTCTCTATAATGAATCATGAACAAAATAAGAAAACCTGTATAGACCTATCACTAGTAGGATATTCAGTCAGTAATCAAAATCTCCCAACATATAAAAGTTCCAGGCATGATGGCTTCACTGCAGAGTGCTACCAAACATTAAAAGAATTGATGCCAATCCTTTCAAACTTTTCTTAAAATTAAAAATCAAGGGACATTTCCTAATTCATTTGAGACCAGCACTGCCCTGAAACCAAAGCAATAGAAATACAATACAAGAAAACTACATAGAGATCAATGTCCTTTATGAATTTTAATGCGAAAATCCTCAACAAACACCAACATACAAAATTCAGCAGCACATTAATAGGGTTACACACAAAGACCCATTGGGATTTATTATTGGAGTGCTGGGATGGTTCAATATGTGAAAATCAATCAATGGAATACACTAGATTTAAAAAAGACAAAGAATCATTTAAATTGATGGAGAGAAAGCATTTGACAGAATTCAGCACCCTTTCATGATAAAAAAATTAAACTGGGAATAGAAGGAAATTTTCTCAAAATAGTAAAAGTCACATATGAAAACCCATAGCGAATGTCATACTCAATGGAAAAGACTGAAAGCTTTTCCTCTATATCAGTTACAAGGAACTGATTTGTTTAATAAAATCAGTTTTATTTAATATTATAGTACAAATTCTCACTAGAGAAAATAGACAAGGAAAAAATAAAGCATTTAATTTGGAAAGGAAATCATATAATTATTTCTGTTCACAGATAATCTGAAGTTATATGTAGAAAATCCTACAAATGTCACCAAAAGAAATGTTAGAATTAATAAATAAAATGAACAAAGTAGCAGGATACAAAACCAATACATAAAAATCAGTTGCATTTCTATACCTTAATGATTAACAGTTTCAAAAGGAAATTAAGAAAACAATTTCATTTATAATAGCATCAACAGTATAAAGTATTTAGGAAGTAATCAAGGAAGTGAAAGACTCTAACAATGAAAACTGCAAAGCATTGCTGAAAGAAACTGAGGAAGACATAACTATGTACAAAGACATCCCATGTCCATGAATTAGAAGACTTAACATTGTTTAGACATCAATATTACCTGAATGATCTACAGATTCAATTCAATCTATTTCAAAATTTCCATGACACTTTTTACAAAAATAGAAAAATTCATCCTCTAATTCATATGGTATCTCAAGGAAACCTGAAAAGCCAAAAGAAATTTGAAAAAGAAGAATGAAGCTGGAGAAATCACACTTCCTGATTTCAAAGCTTACTCCAAGGCCCCTGAATTCAAAGCAGTGTGATACTGCTGTGAAGACACACAACTGGATCAACTAAACGGAATATAGAAGCTGTAAATAAACCCTCACATATGGGGTCAAATAGTTTTTCAAAAGGGTGTCAAGATCTATAATTTATTAGCAATAATATCAAAGATTAGTGGATTGGTCTAAAATTCATTTGTGCAGGTTGTAATGACCTTAGATCACAGGTGGCAAACACAAGGCTGAATCCGGTCCTCCACCTCGTTTTATCTGTCCCTGCGCCTTGCTTCTACCTGGTGCCAGCCGGACTCTCGCTTAACTGTTCAGGAGTAGTTACATTTATACAGTCTTAAAATTACATTTGGCCCTTTGAAGGCAACCACGAGGCTGAAGTGGCCCCTGGTGAAAATGAGTTGGACACCCCTGCCTTAGACTGTATCCTAGATATCTGAAATAAGACTACTAGTCCCCTTAGAACTTATTCATAGGTCACTGATTCTGGGATCCTGACAGGCATATTTGAAGCAGATACTGCAGGGTGCTGCTTGAAGTTCTATTAATAATTAGGTTACCTTAAATTCTGTCTGAGATAACTTGAATATATTTAGTTCCAGCCTTATTGATTATTCAAAATGGCAGATGGAGTGGCATACTCGTGTCCATATTGGAGTTCAGATAAAAATATGTAGGGTAGTTATGGGGAGACTCAAACTGCCATATTCCTGAGCACCCCTGAACATTTTTGCTGGGCTAGCCAAGAATGCAAGGCCCTGACCACTCTTTGCCTGGCTATTTCTCAGGCTTGTGTGTGCAGCAAGCAACCTTGAAGAGTTAAGTGATATCTTGCTCTAAGAGAGAGAGCAGGCTCACTTACTGCCTCCTATAGAAGAGGTGGACTCCCCATGGTCAGTGTTCCTCAGATGGGATGCAAACCCACTAAACATTTAACATGCACAGGGCTCCTCCACATTGACCCTGTGGCACTACTTTGGGAGCAAAGGGATTGGTCACAAACATGATGCTTTTGCTACCTGCTGTGCTGTGACTAATAAAGTTCTTTGTTTCTGAAAAAAAACTCAACAGAGGGCAGAAAAGACAAAGAATAAATAATAGTAAAGAAATGTATGAAATGATAAGATAGAATTTATCTTATCAATAGCAATGCAAGTAATTGCTAAATATAGACTTAATTTATTTGATAAAATGTAGAGGTCCTGATAATGAATTCCAAAATGATCCATGTTATGTTATATACATAACATGGATCCAAAATGATCCAAATGTTATATACAATAAACTCATTACATAAAAAGAAATGATAAAAGTCATGGAATGGTCAAATGTTATATCAAACAAATAATTAGAAATACTACTGCTATTAAATATGTAATATGTGCCAAATATTTTGTTCTGTTATTTCATATTTGTAAACTATCACAAAATATTGAAATAATTGATCTTGCCCATTTGTTGGAATTCAGCCATATGACTAGAAACCAGATATTTTCAAAAAGTAAAAACTGAAGCTGTGACAGCTCAAATAATTTCTCAAGAACTTATGTATGCAGAACATACAGCCTAACTAGTATTTGGTCCAGGTGTTTTAGTCCTCCCTTCCTTCTGTCTGCTCACCCACCTGCCTTCCCTCCCTCCCTTCCTCCTTCCCCGCTCCCTTTAGCCCTTCAGTTTTTTTCTGTATTATTCCTAACTCCAAAGCTGTTGAACTTACAGGTCTATCACTGAGTCTCTTATTCACACACCAGATATGAGTAACTTATAAATAAGAGGTCAGCTGGCGACTGCCTAAGATATTATGATAAATAGAAAAAGACACATTGCATTGACAGCTCTGGGGACATAACCAAATTACGTCATCCTATTCATCTATTTGGCATTTTACAACTCACATTTTTAAAAATGATGACATTATCCAATATAATAACTGCAAATCATTTGTTGTGGCCTTGGGAGATATGTTTGTATGTGTGTGGAGAGGCACAAGCAGGTGTTGGGAGGGAAGGTGAAGAGGCATAGAAGTGTGCTAACACCCTTCCCTTGTGAAGTAGGGAGTTCTGTGTTCTTCAGGTTTTCTATAGCCTGGGGTCGAAAATTCCCCTTTCACAACCTTAGTATCTCCAGTTACAGTGAAGAGCCAGGTTTCAACTTTTTAATCCTCTGCGCATCTCAGTTGGGAAATAAGACAGGAATGAAGTTACCTGCTGCCCTTTCACAGTATTGGTACATTATATTCATTCAGTAAGTCTTCATCAATAAATAAAAGAATTAACAAAAACATTACTAAATAAGTATTTGGAGTTATGGATAAAAAATTGGCCAAAGTACAATAACATCCTTCCTCTCTGTGTTGTTTATTTTTCTGCTGATAGTTTCAGAACCTTCTATCAGAGCTATTCCTGTCCATGATCCTGCTTCTGTACCTCTGAGGCTCAAACTCCGTTGCCCTATTTATCAGTCTTACATCTCAGTCCCCTCAGGCTACCACTCCCTGCAATAACCATTGGTCATAGCACAACTTTTATTACTTCTATGACAGGAGAACACACAGATTGATACATCCCTCAACTCTATGTAAATTATGGGATATGCAAATTAGACAACTCACTCATGCAATATGATTTTTTAATTCTGAAATGCTAATATTAAAAAATGTGTAAAAAAAGAACAGTTTAAGCCAGTCCTAATTACAGCATAGTCTGAAGCCCAGAAGCATCCACAGGGAGCTTCTTAGAAAATATATTCTGAGTTACAACCACAAATTTACTAAATCAGAACCCCTAGAGTGAAGGCCATGAGTCTGTGTTTTAATAAATACTCCAGATAATAATCGTATAAAACAAATCATGTAAAATAAAATGTGTGAACAGGTGGCTTATTTTTTTTCTATAGCAAAATAGCAGAATGTTTCTGGATTCTTTTAAAGAGTGAAGAAAAATTTCCAATGAAGGTTAGTGTTGGTTACTGTTATGGATAAGTAATTAATTTTGTAAAAGAACAGATTAAGAAGAGGTGTGATGATTAAAGAATACATGTATGTTACTTGAATGCAACATTCTATAAATGGTTATTTTATCATCATTACTGTATTTCATTAATTCTAAGATTCTTCCTTTTACCTTTTAATATATTTAAAATCAGTATGAGTATTATAACCAATGCAATTAGAAATGTCTTGATTGACAGCTGTCCTCTTTCTTGATTGTCTTAGAGTAAATAACATACTGTATTTTTGGATAATTTTGCTATGTCATTCATTCCTTTGCTTTCATATTTCTGTTTCGGTTGTGGAACATCATAAAACACTGATTTGGTGTAGGGCTCAGCCCTGCCGTTGACGTATTATGCTACCTTAGGAAAGTTTTTGAAATTATGTGAAATTCAGTCTCTTCATTCAAAAACTAGATAGTCAAAACTGCACTATCTTCATCCACATATTAGAAAAGCCAGTTCTCTCTCCAACTCTAAAATTCTATGGATTTGATAAAATGTTATTTGAAACAGGACCACTTCATGGTGATGGATGTCGAGATTTAAGGTTGTAGGACTGACTTGAGTAAGAATCTCTTGGAGAAACAATGATAACGTTCTGGCCTAGACTCAAAAAATGAAAAACGAGGGGAAGAAAATTTAATGATACTAGCAAAAAATGATTAAGACCTATTCCCTCTAGCAACAGTGGAGATAATTTTGGAATCATGTTAGTTTCTAGGAGAGAGTTTGCCAAAGGGAAAATAATTACTCTGCCGCCTGTGGGTTTCCCAAAAGAGAAACATAGAGATCACAGTCTTGATACCCAAGGATTTAGGGGAGTCAGTATAAAGAATTGCTCATCTGGGGTTCATATCAGAGGGTTTTGGCTACTTTCAGATTTCGGAGTCTTCGGAAGAGTCCCAGCAAAACCGGGAGATTTAATAAAGAAGACAAATACACTTTCAGCTCCTATATGCCTGTTTGGAAACAGGAGTAATTAAGGCATAGTGTTATTTGCTTAATTTTATTTCCTATGTGCTTTATAGTACAAAATGCTTTCCTACTTCAAATATTCTCAAAAATACTAAAGGCAAAAATAAATTACTTCCAATAATTTCATCACATTGTCTTTGGTTGAAATCCCTCTGTAGACATCCCCTAGACTAGGATTTGAGCACAAGAAATTTCTTTGGGAGGTGGCTCTAAGAAACTTTTGATTTCAGTGTGAAATAGGAGAGGGAAAGGAAGGAAGCCAATAAATAGTGTTTAGTGAGCATGCTGCTATTGTAGGTAACTGGGGCACACATGAAACATACTTCAGAGTTGTCCTCCATGTCAGGAAAGCTGGGATAAATATCAGAAAATTTTTAGTTGTCATACTTTGAGGTTATTCCCAGAAGTATGTGCTTCCTACTACTTACATTCTTCCTTGTGCACAGGCACAGTACGTTCTTCCAGCCAGAGAAAGCTATCGGGGCTCAGCTCAAGATAACTTGGTGCTGCAAACAAGTGTTGGCGAGATGTGGAGAAAAGGGAACCCTAGTGCACTGTTGGTGGGAATGCGGACAGGTGCAGCCACTGTGGAAAACAGTATGAAATTTCCTCGGAACCCTAAAAATGGAACTGCCTTTAGACTCCAGTGAGTATCTGGGAGTATCTCCTAATGATCCCAAAACACCAATACAAAAAAAATATATGCACTCCTATGTTCACAACAGCACTATATACAATAGCCAAGATTTGAAAACAGCATAAATGCCCATAAGTAGATGAGTGGATTAAAAAAAAACAAACAGTGGTACATTTACAAAATGGAATACTATGCAGCAGTAAAAAAGAAGAAACTCTTACATTTTTGTGACAGTATGGATGGGCCTGGAGAATATTATGCTAAGTGAAATAAGCAATCAGTGAAAGACAACTACCACATAATTGCACTTATATGTGGAATCTAATAAACAATAAACTAATGAACAAAATATAAACTGAAGCATAGATACATGGAACAGACTGACAGCTGCCTGAAGGAAGGGGGTGGAATTGGGTGAAAGATGGTAAAAGAATTAACCAAGTAACATTTATGCATATGCCATGACTTAGGGAGGACAGAGATTGAGGCAGAGTGGAGGTGGGGAAAAGGAGAAAAAGCATGAAAAACTGTAAGCATAAACAATAAAAAATAGTGTATGAGTAGGATACAAGGAGTTTATTCTACAGTCTACAATTTGCATTCCTCAAATCCATCTGTATTTTAATTATGTTTTTCATGTCTTATCATTGCTTTTGTAAGATCGTGGCCAGTCAAAATTTTACCTACGTATTTATAAAAGAGTTTATGGAATAAAATTTACTGAACACTGCACAGTTTTTCCTGATTGCTTTAAAAAACTGTTTTGAAATAATGCTTATAAAATCACATGTAGTTTTAAGAAATAATACAGAGATCCCATTGTCACTAAATTTCCCCAACTGCAATTAGCTTAGAATCTATAATTAATAATTAATATTTCCTTTTTATATACAGATTTAAGGTTTTACTAACTTTTATTAACACATCTGATGATCTAGGTTGCTTGCTCAGCAAAGTAATCAAGATATTTAACCCCGATTTACATGAATATCTGGTTCCTATGCTATTTTTAGTCCACGGAGTCTACAATTTCTCATTTAAGGTCATCATTAAGCATGAATGCACCAAGATGTGTCCTAGGGAATCTCCTAAACTTAAGATTTCATGTGTATATATCCATATATATGTATACATATACATATATAGCAAAGATTTATATATATATAAATCTTTGTCCTTGCTATGTAACAATCCCATCTCCTAATCCTAAGGAGTAATTACTTCTGGCTGCATAGTATTTTATCTTAGTCACTTACAAGTCTATTGGCAAGAGAGGCCCTAAATGACTCAGTGGTTTTCACAGCATTGCACAGTAGTCCCTCTGATCTGTGGTTTTGCTTTCATGGTTTCAGTTGCCCACTGTCAACCTGGTCCAAAAGTATTAAAAAATTTTTCAGAAATAAACAATTCAACCCAGGATATGAATTTTTCCTTTGTCCAGTATACCCTCGGTGTACATGTCTTTTGTAAGCTGACATCTCAGCTGCATCTTAGAAGAGCCTTTTCAACATTCTATTAAGAAAAATGTTTCTGGGTGGTAAAATATATGCAAGAATCAGTGGATCTTGTTGTCATGGAAAGTGTGGGGATCTGAAAGGCATCCACTCAGATGTCCCTTGCCAAATCTCAAGATCTTAATACTCCTCTATCAGAGTCCTGACTTCAGCGTGGGCTACTGATTGGGGTTATGAGTTCATCCTCAGTGTATAACTCATCATTCTTACAATAAAATCTTAATCTTGATTGTCAACACATTCTGCTCTTTGGGTGTAGGAATAGGAAGTGAAGATATTTTTAAATGCTACTAAGGAGGACTTTTGTCTTGCAGATGCACACTAACTTAAAAGGCTAGCCTGAGCCTGTTGTTGTTATTATTATTATTATTAATTATTATTATTATTAAATTTTAGGGCTTCTCTGGTTTACAGTTACATTGGGCTTAAAAATCTATTTAAAAAACCCACTTTTTGTCCTAAAGATTTTATTTATTTATTTTTAGAGAGAGGGAAATGGAGGGAGAAAGAGAGGGAGAGAAACATCAATGTGTGGTTACCTCTCGCATGTCCCCTACTGGGGATCTGGCCTGCAACCCAGGCATGTGCCCTGACTGGGAATCCAACCAATGACCCTTTGATTTGCAGGCCTGTGCTCAATCTACTGAGCCACACTAATCAGGTGGCTTAAAATTTTGTAAGTTCTATGGCATCCCCTTCTTCCATACCTCATCCTAGTCCATTAGACATGAGTCTTAGAACTGAATTGCTGCAGTATATCATGGGTTAATACCATGCAACTTACCATTAGTAGGGCTAACCCTGTCAACATTTTGTTTGGAGATCCCATAACCCCATTCTAAAAAATCTGGTATCTAGGACCACATGTGGCACCAAGTGGTTTTGATTATGTTTTACTAAAAAAGAACCTGAGATATAAATTCGAGTGCAATTTGTTTATTTTGGAGATGATTTTAAGAAGCACTCTGAGGGATTGGGTAGTTTGAATAAGGGGAAAAAAAAGGAATCAAGTACAGGTATGCCAGTGAACATGCTATTTCCACAGGTGACCGATTCTCAGACTCTCTTGGGACCACAGGGAAATGGTATATACAGTTTTCTCCTCTCATGAGTGAGGAAGTTGGATCATCTTTATTGACAAATGCTTTCATAAGTATCAACATCTTGGCAGCTTAGAACTGTCTTGCATATATGCCAGGAAAATTTCTTTGATCAGAGGAAGTCATCACTCAACCTAGAAAGAACTACAGGTTCTTGCAGTGAGAAATAATTGATATGTATAGAAGAGATATGATTTTAGTATCTATTGTAATACCCTTTAAACAAATTAATTAAAACGTTCCTAGATTGAAAGTTATTTATTTTAAATATAACAAAAATAAGGGAGTTATATGCTTTATTTTAAGCCCTTATGAATTAAAGTACATTGTCCATCACGGCACTTTTGAGATGAGCTAAACTTTCTAGCATCACAAAAGAAAATAGTCTTAGGATTGAGACCACGTAGCAGAAGTATAGATTTTCACCAAAATTTGTCTGAACACAATGGCCAAACTGCCTCAGGTGGGAATCAGTTCAGACTCTTTTCATTATGTGATATTAAATTATGCAATTAATTATCAGACCCTTTTTTGAAAACCCTGAATACCATATATAACTAAGGAAAATAATGGTTTTCTGTCCAATTTCATAACAATCTGAATTTCAGACATTCAGTCTCAGCTGCAGATGGGTAATACAAGGTTCAATTCTTGTAAAAAAATATTCAGTCTCTACAACTCAGAGTTTTGTTTATCCACTGAAGTCTCAGACTTACCAAGGGAGAAAAGACCTAAGGAAATATCAAGTGTAAGTGAATGTGCAAATGTGTGCGTATTTACAATGAAGGTTCTGATAGATTTTTAAAAGTAATCAAAATATTCTCAGTCAAACAATCTTTCTGTACACATTTTCTAAATTTGGGAGCAAAACATTTTCAGGGATTTTCTCTTTATAAATCAAATCATTATCATCAATCATCATCATCATAATCATCATCATCTCAGCAAAATGCTCAAGTGATGATAAGAAATGGTGAAGAGAGATACCTGCATATGTGCAATTGAGTCTGTGGTTTAACAGCCAGCCTCTGAACGCTCTCTACCTGGATTTCTTATATCTTTCTTTCACATTTTCATACCTTGTTGAGTGTCTGTTGACTCTACCTCTGCTGGACAAATATGTGTTTATTTCTCCAGCAGAGGTAGTTTGGGCCAAAGAGTCATTTCACTAAGTTCCTTTTGTTTTGATTTGCTTAAGTATATTTAAATGCTGACAATACAGGTATTCATTCTTATAGCAAATTCAGTGCTTAATAAGTGTGATGCTCTGTTCTCATCACTTGGGATATAGTGGTGAAAGCAAAAAAGTTCCTGAATTCATAGCCATAATTTAGTAGAGGACACCAAGCCAACAACCCAGAAACATGAATTACAGTATCATATACTATGAGGGAAATAAGTGAAGCTGGAATTAAAGGGATATAATTAAACTTTTAATTACATAGTTGGTCAACACCAATAAGGTAGCATTTAAGCAGAGGCAAGAACAAAATGTGGCAGAAATTCAAAACAATGACTGATGGAATTAGTGTCCTAAAAGGTAGAGCCAGTAAAACAAAGACCCTGAAATAAGATTGTTTCTTATCTTTGTGAAATAGTTAGAAGATAGTGATGATTAAATCCAAGAGAGGAGGGAGGAGAGAAATATAGAATATCTGAAAAGAAGCTCACAGCCAGATCATAGGAAGCCCTGTATTCCATGATGAAGACTTGTTTTCATTTTGAGTGAGTTAGGTTGCTGGTAAGAATTTTGAGAAAGGGAATGGTATAATCTGACTCAAAATGTTTTTAAAAAAGCATATGGCTACTACATGGAGAATAAAATATAAGAGGGCAAGAGGGATAATACTTGGATTGGGAAGTACCATTGAAGGTGGTGATCAATTGTCATAGTTTGAGATTATAGCTGACAGGATGTACTCGTTCTTGGTTCTGGATGTACACATAGCCATATTAATGTTTTTAGAGTAAATTGAGGACCACTTGTGGTCTAGCTTTCTTTGAAAAAATTTTCTAGCCAGGATGTTGATATTCTTTCAACATGTCTCATGACACCAAGTGGCATATCTAAAATAATATCTATAATGAGGTAAAAGAACTGACATAAAGAAATAGAATGAAGTCTTTTTCAAAATTGAAAACTTTCTGACTGGAGAGAGGAGGATCCAACTGTTCTAGCCTAGGGCAGCCTCAGGTGGTGTCTGTCCGTCCCACTTTCCATCATTCACTAGAGATTTCCTTGTCTTAGTTGCCGGCAATAAAATTTGATGAGTCTATGATCAGGGGTACCTTTGCTTGATCTTGATATTGATGCACTGATAAAGAAAACTAGTGAGAAATACAGCCAGACAGGCATTTAGATAGGACTCTGTTGGGGTGAGAGCCTGCTGAAGTTCCAGACAGACTTAAGCTCCTTGTGTCTGCACTCATTAACATTGAGGTAGCTGATCTTATTGACATATCACATGCTTCAAGGAATATCTGCCCTTGATACTGAACAGCTCCAATATTCTGCGTCAGAGAATACTGGAATTTAAGAGCTGGGGAGTATTTTAGAGTGTTTTTTTCTCCCTTGATAGAGAAGAAAACTAAGATACAAATGTCAAAGATGATCCTCTATCACCACACAGTGGAGTAGAGACATAGCTGGGACCAGTTCACACTTTCCATACAGTAACTTTCCTTTAAAAGTGAATCTGAATTTGTAAAAGAAAATTAAAGTTAGAGTTGTAAATAGAGAACAATTGGGACTGATTTTCATCTTTAACTCTAGGAAATGTAATTAATTATTCATGTTGGTTTGTTATTCTTCACTTTGACAAGAACTGCGCTCTCTGTCTATTTTGGACACATGTCTGAAAATGTAGTCCCAGATGTTTCCCTTTTGATTATTTTATTTTATTGTATTATTTTATTTTAAACCATGATGGAGTACAGACCAATATGGTGAAATAAGAAGCTCCTGAATACCTGTCCTCCCACCAACACACTGAATATACAGATGCACATAGAGCAATGCCCTCTGAGAGAGATCCAGAAACTGAGTGACTAGGAGCACATAAATATATAATGTAAATGTGAATATATCTGACAGGAGAAACAAATAGCAATACAAGGATAGTAAGGAATTTCAGTACCCCATATACAAAAATGGATAGATCGTCAAGAGAGAGAATCAATAAGGAAAAATTGGACAAAAGTTACGTGCTAATCCAAATGGACTTGCAGACATATAGAAAACATTCCACCAAAAGTAAAGAAGTGTACATTCTTCTGGAGCACAGATAGAACATCTTTAGGACAGATGATCATGAGTTGGGCCAAGAAAGAAACAAGTATTAATAACCAAGAAAATTGAAATCATATTAATATCTTTCTGATCACAGTGGTTTGAAACTAGAAATCAAATAGCAAGAGCAAAAACTGGAAAATTTATAAATATGTGGAAATTAACCTTCTGCTAACAACCAATGGGTTAAAGTTGAAATCAAAAGGGAAATCACACAATATCTTGAGGCAAAGGAAAAGTGGAAATACAAAATACAAAATATATGGGATGAAATAGAAGCAGTTCTAAGGAAGAAGTTCGTAGCAATAAGTACCTACAATGACAAAAAAGGAAAGATCTCAAATAACCAACCATATGATCTTACCTATAAGTGGAACCTAATCAACAAAACAAATAAGCAAGCAAAATACAACCAGAGACATGAAATAAAGAACAAACTGAGATTAACCAGAGGGAAGAGAGGACAGGGATAATGGGGCAAGGAAGGATAAGGGTCATCAAGGAACATGTATAAAAGACCCATGGGCAAAGACAATGGTGGGGGGGAGGATTGAATGTGGGAAGTGGGGGTGGGTAGATGGGGGAGAGTAAAGCGGAGAAAATGGGGGCAACTGTAATTGCATAGCAATAAAAAATAAAGGAGAATAGACTTCAAGTGGTGAGCACACAGTAAAGTACACAGATATATAATATACATCTGAAATGTATGAAATTTTATTAACCAATGTCATCCCAATAAATTTATTTTAAAGTTAAAAAATAAAAGTATTGTGAAAAAGTGCAACAAACAAACAAATAAAGACCTTAACATGAGAATTGAATCCATAAAACTCTTAGGGAAAAACATGGGAAAACTCCTTGACATTGGTCTTGGCAATGCTTTTTTGGATTTGACACCAAAAAAACTGCAAAGACAACAAAAGCAAAAGTAAGTAAGTGGGACTACATTAAAACGAAAAGCTTCCACACAGCAAAGGAAACCAACAGCAACATAAAAAGGCTACCTATGAACAGGGAGAAAATATTTGCAACCCACATATCTGATAATGGGTCAATATTCAAATATAAAATGAACACCTATAACTAAATAATAACAATAACAGTAATAATAATAATAACCCAATAAAATATTGAGCCAAAGACTTGAATGGAGATTTTCAAAAGAAGAACTAGAAAATGGTCAACAGCTACATGAAAATGTTGTCAGCATCATTAATCGTCAGAGAAATACCGAACAAAATATATTGTACATATGGCATATCATATGCATATATCAAAGCATCACACATGTGTATTTAATTGTATTTGTCATTTATATCTCAATAAAACTGAAAAAAAGAGAAACAAAAAATAAGTCATAATGTTCAAATCATCCAATCTTCTAGAAAACTGTAAAGTTCCCAGAAATGTCACATTAAACATTTACAGATTATTCTTTTATTGTCTGAGGAGAATTGGATTGTGGATACTTTAGGGATCACTGGGTAGGACATTTCTGTTAGCACAATTTTTTCATGTCAACATTGAGAAATGAAAGAAATAATTATGTCAGTACAATTTGCTCAAACTCTCCATAAGAACACTTTACCCTCTAGGCCAGCATTCCTATCTACCAATAAAAAATTGCCTAAAAGATATTTTTTACAAGTATATTGTGTAGGGAGACATGACTGAGAGTTTCTTTATTTTTTGATGATTTATGTTCACTGTGGTTTGTCAGAGCCATTGTGTGCTGTGTGTACAGAAAGCCCCATCTGAGTTGTAACACCTCATATACAACTCACATGGGCTTTTAATTACAAGTTTTTTTTTTCACGTTTCTTTAACTCATATTTGCAACCACTGATAATGGCATTTGGTCTTGCTTTTGTGTGTTTGTGCATGATTTATATTCGAAATTGTAGTGTTAAGTAAACTAATTGCAAAAACCACATCCTTACAAAATGATGAATAACCATCATTTATAAAACAGGACTGAGAACGGAGGGAGCAGAAAGAAAAGCCACAGGACGGCAGCAACTGAGGCATGGCGAGAGTCTAGAAATAAGTACCCGAAACGGCGTGCTTCCTGTGTGATCTCAGGCAACTCACCGTCATATTTCTTCTTACCTTATTATCTAATTTATTCAGTAAATAGAGACCCATTAAAGCAATATGCTACGCCAAACACGCACTATTTTTTTCTTACTCAATAACATTACAAATTACAAAGGAATGTCATTTCTAACATTCATTAACTCATGTTAGTAGCTGTATTGTAGACACCTACTTTGATGAAACAAACACTGTGCTAAATACGTGGCATTTGTTTTATCTGTTAATAATTAAAACTTTAAGATATGGTGCCTGTATTTTAAAGATAGGGAAACTGAGGCTTAGAAATATGAAATAGCCTCTTCAAAGTGACTCCAGGTGATGAAGCAGGGATTCAAACTAAGATTTGGCTTCAGGTACCTAGTTTTTCCCCTTAAACTGTGGTTCCAATAGGAAAAAAAAAAGATGTTCTTTGAAAAGCTGATTATTCAGTAATTAGTCATATAATTTAATAGAACTATTAATAGTGAAACTTGCTTTCTAAACCTTCTTGAACTTATTTTGAGAAAAAATGTATTTTTTTATTGTTCTCTCAGGAGAAAAAAGACTAGCCACTCTCAGATTACCTCCCATGAATTTTCCTCTCAAAAATATAGTTATTTAATTTTTCTTGCAAGTTTCCAGCATGCCTGTGATTAAGGTGTTTACCTCATAAAAGCTGACAAAACAGCGAGGACTCAGACATTTGGTAGAATTTCCCCAAAGTCCTGAGAATCTGAGGTGTGATATTTAAGGGTGAGAGATGCTGTTTCTTCTCTGACCCCATTTCATCTACATCTTTTATATTGATGCTTTTATTTTTTTTCTCAAAACTTTTAAGAATAAGAACACTAACTTTGGCAAAATTTGCCCTATTATACCTTATATATATGAACATCTAGGAGCTGTGCACCAAGTAGTAATGAAGGACTAAAATGCACACTGAGGTACTTTTAGAAACCCAAAGATAAATCTACCTACTATACAATGGCATTTCTTGCTGTTCTGTGAGCCACTGTCCTGCTGAGGAAAATCTGGCTTATTATCATAAGCAAAAGCCAGGTGGGGAGGAATGTGAGGTCTCCCCCCCAAGTGACAGACCAGCTCGTGCTGCGCAAATGGGAGGCCCCTTCAGGTGAGCATAACTGTTGGCGCATTTGCGACACATCATCTCTGTTTTATAGTTGACCCAGCTCATTTGTATAGTATCTAGAGATATGTATGCTTGCTAGTCACACACGTGAATGCAAATACTTCTCCCAGTAGTAATTTATAAAAACAATGCTGATGAGAGATTACCCTCAGAATTGTTAATGAAGTTAGATACAGGAAATGTCGGTTTATTGTTTCCCTAAACTCTCCTTTTATTACAGTGCCATAAAGCTTTCCTCCAAATGTCTTGTGGCTAAATAAATACTGCAAAAATGGAGGTCATTTTATAAAATAAACTAAGTCTTAGCATACTGTGGCATTGTTTTTTAGGCTCCATTTTCTTCTCCAATATTTTCTACATGATTTATAAGTTTAAACAATGAGCTCCAGTAAACAAATATTGAGCCAAAATAGCCTTGCAGAAATGTGATTTTTAAAAACTTTTTAATGTTCTTTAGCCTTATTTCTTTTCCCATATCCCTTCCTAATCTAGGAGCTCATTACACTAAAATCCCTAAGTGGCAGTTCTGTGTTCAGAATTTCTTACTTTCTTCTCTTCCATATTTCTGCCACTAATACTGTAGTCCAGATATTTAAGCAAACTAACAAATAAAGTATAATGGCAAGACTACTATGAACAAAAATACAGCAAAAAGGAGGAAGAGGGAGGACCCTTGGAAAAAGGAGATTATCTTGAGAGGGGGAGGTGATTAGAAAAATATCTCAAATTTTGTTGTCCTAAGGAATGGGAAAAATAAAATTACCTCATACTGAGATGTGGAAGGATGGTGTGGAGTGGAGATCTGAGCCATTTATTAGGAGTTCTATATTGGATGTGTTATGTTTGAGATGTTAATTAGAAATCCGATGGGAGCGGGAAAGAAGGCAGCTGCATTTGTGAGTTTAGAGATGAGGGATGAGGTCTAGCCTGGAAATATGAATTTTGAATGCTCCTGTATATAGATCTGATTCTTAGTCATTAGGGTAGATATGATCAGCAAGGGAGTGAGTATAGAAAGAAAAGAGCAAAACCCAGGAGGACTCCAACATTTAAGACTGGACAACAAGAAAAACCCAATGGAAGAGAATCTGATTGTGAGACTGATGGAGGTGATAGTAGGGGAGGGGTTGTGTCAATGGAGGGTCTCTTCTTAAGGTTTTTATTTGTCCAGTGAAAATAGTCTCATCATCTTTTTACACCGTTGTCCATATATGTTGCATTGAGAAAAGAAAAAAAGTCCGAGGATGTTGTCTAGAGGAATCGTATTGCCAAAAATGTTGAACAATGCAATAAACAAGTGAAGGAAGGAAGGTTTATCATATTCCTATGGCTTCAGTAACAGAGCACCACAAACTGGGAGATGTATGACAATAGAACTTTGTTTCACAATTCTGGAGGCCAGAGTGTAAAGCCTAGAGGGAATGATCCCTCCTTGTACCTCTCAGCTCCTGGCAGCCCCAGGCATTCACTGGTTTGCTGGCAACATAATTTCCATTTCTTCCTCTGTCTTCACATGGTTTTCTCCCTTTGCCTCTTCGGCACCTTCTCTCTCTATGGGTGCATATCCATATCAAAATTTTCCTTTTCATAAGGACACAATTGTATTGAATTAAGATCCACTCTGATGGCTTAATATTTAATTTGATCACCCCTGTAAAGATCCTATTTCCAAATAAAGTCACATTCTGAAGTCCTGAGGAGTTACAATTTGAAATATCTTTTTTTTTGCAAGACAATTCAATTCATAATAAAATGGTACCTGTGAAATAAATAGTATGAATATTTTATTGAAAATATATGTATATCTAAAGTATAGTACTATATTCTTGAAAAGCTACCATTACTTAAAATATTTTAGGATAATTTTGACAATGCACAGAAGACACTTGGTTTCCTAGTTAAAGTGATACCATCCATTTGACCACAGTGTGAAACCATTTACAATTCACTTAATGTGGTGAAATTATATGATTGATGATCATGGGAGGGAGTAAAGATTTAAAAATATAACAGCTTTTGTATTAGATAAATTTTTCTTAATAGAAAATATTATGTTATATAGAGTTAACATAATGTGTTTGACATAAAATATAGCTACAAGTTTGTAGCTCAGGGGCAGTAGGCTATACTATATAGCCTAGGTGTATACTAGACTATTCCATCTAGGTTTGTGTAGACAAACTCTATAATGTTCACACAATGATGAAATCACCTACTTCTCAGAATGTATCACTGTTTAAGTGATGCATAACTATAATTTGGTACATTAAGGTTTAATTCACTTACCTATGAAAAGATCTAAAGATATACACTAAACTATTGGTTTCATCACTTTAAATACATTTGGAATTAAAGTTTATCATTGTTTTCTACTTGCAATTCCTGACTGGCAACCTAATTAGAGTGCCAAAAAATATAGTCATAAAAGTAAGCCCACAGGAATAAATAGAGTAACGCTTCTCTTAGAACCCGGGGACTGAATTCTGTTAGATACAAAAGAATAGAAAATTTAAGAATACATGATGGTAAATATGTTAGAACTTTATGGGTGGAATATTCTGAGCCTTTTACATAATTTAAACGTAAAAGAAGGTTGGTTTGCAATGGAAGAACTAAGGTATCATTTACATTTAAATTATTTTTAACAAATTCAGATGAGTCCAGGGTGGGGCAAAGGCTCACTGTGCTGGGGCACATTATTATGTCTCTTTTGTACCATTAAAATTATGCAACAGTCACAGATATATGAAGTGCATTGCTTTATTCAGATAAATTACAATGTAAGATATTTTGGCAGTTCTACAAATATGTATAAGGAGAAAGAAGCAAAATCAAGTAGAATAAGAGCTTAAGGAAAATTACTGAAATGTGGAATCTGCCTCTATGATGGTAGCTAAGTCATCTAAGGCTTGAGAAAAAAAGGGATGTGTGGGGTCTGAACTTGGCTGAGGATGTTACAGTGTTCTTAGAGGAGAGATGAGGAAATCAGACTTCATCAATCAAATAACTTGCCGTAGCTGAGAAGTTTCAGTTTAGCATCACGGTAGAAATTGTTCAGGCCAAGAGAAGGCCATCAACTTCATCCACAGTTCTTAGTGAGAAGTTCACACATACAGAGCTGATGCTACAAAATTGCAGGGCACTTGGACGCTAGATCCCAGCTAACCACAGAGTTAGTCTGAAAAGAGGCATCAAAAAAGGGGTACTCGAACTAATCGTAGTGAGACTGTAAGCAGGGGTTCTGTGGTACTCCTACCAAGCGTTAGAGTAAAAATGCCAGCCATACATTGTGAACATACTATAGCAGCAGAACTATGTGATAAACTTTGCATTTGCCTTGTTTAATCTTAACAAATTCCTCATTATAAGCCACACACATAGGGACTGCCTCAACTGGGATTGAGACTCAGGTCTACCTGACTTTTAAGACTATTTAATTTTCACTGTGTTTTATATATAGATTGACTCATAAGGACTAAAATAACAGTGAGGCCCCCTACCAATTGAAAACTACTTCAGCTGGCAAACTGACTTACCTTTGGAAGGTTAAGGCTACTCTGTCCCTCAGAGGGTGAGGAAAAGTGGTCTGCTCAAATAAAGAATTGCAACAGAGAAGTGACCAGTTAGTCAGCAAACAAGTAAGCAAACTAACTATCTAAATTAATAAGTAAATCAACAAATAATCTGATATACACAGAAAAGTTTAAAAATGTAAATTGTTAAATACAATTTACTTTTTATTTTTTAAATTTTAACTATTTTATTTTTATTTTTTAAAAGATTTTATTCACTTATTTTTAGGGAGTTGGGAAGGGAGGGAGAAAGAGAGGGGCAGAAACATCGATGTGTGAGAAACACATTGATTGGTTGCCTCTCACATATCCCCAACCAGGGACCTGGCCCTCAACCCAGGCATTTGCACTGAATAAGAATCAAACCAGGACCCTTTGGTTTGCAGGCCAGTGCTCAATTAGCCACACCAGCCTTGGCTAAATACAGAGTTTATAAATATATATGGATATGTAACACTTTTGCTTCCCCAGCTTTTTTTTTTTTTGTCTATTGCAGTCACACAGAAACTCTTTCAACCAGCATCATAATGATAGATTTTAGTGTATAGAAAAAGAACGGTAGACCTTAATTAGAATCCTGAGCTTAGTTTTAGATTTAGCTGGTTAAGTTGGTCAAGAGTCAAGCTCTCTTAGACATCATTTTTTAAATCAGTCTAGTGCAAATAACTATAAATGCCTCCATAATACATTTATTGAAAGATGGCAATTGAAATGTTATATCATTATTTTCATTATCATCCTTTTCTCTTATTTCAAATTTATCTGTTTTTGAATGTAGAATAATGTATTCTCTCTCCTATAACACGGTAAGTTACACCTAACATATTCAATCCATTTCATACTCCAATGGTCTTTTAAGATCCAACCCATCCCCAACCCCTGCACCAGCCACCACTGTCAAAAACTCAGGAACTTATTGAGGTACTTGTTCAGGAACCAAAGAAAGGTTTCAATATTTTACATAATCCCTTTTCTATTTTATGGGTTTAATGAAAACAAAGTCTAACTACTTTTCACTTAAACAAAAATTGATCACTTTTAACTTATCACAACAAGAATACGTTGCATGTCAAACAGAAAGTAATACCAGCTGGATGGCCTTGAAAGAGTGTCAAGACCTTGCGGAGCATCCGCCTTCTCTCTCAGTATTCCAAGCTCACTGACAGTCTGCCAGAAGCCTTTGGAGAAAAGCCAAGATAGGAAACAGGACTGATCCTAGAGATTCTTGTGTTTTTTTTTTGGGGGGGGATAATTTTTATGTATTCTGAACCTCTTAAATTCTATTACTAGAAATGATGTAGGGTTCCTTAATTTTTCATGATTCATATGCATGATTTTGTTGTACTTCCAATTGTTGGTAAGCAAGGATGATGGGAAAGTCAATTGTTGATCAAATGTCATGTGACAGAGTATGTAGGATCAATGTTTACTGTGCAACATTGATTAGCTTAACTAACTGCCATGATATTAGTAATAGAGAGTTAGGACTAATTGTTGGGAAATCATGTATCCTTGCTTTTTTTACATTTGTTGAGGTTTCTCTTAATATGTCTGGTCTGAGAACTAAGACTCTTACCAAGTTACAAAGAGCAAATTATTAGGCAAAAAAAGGAGAATTTGACAGTCACACAGAATAATAGATGCTAAGTTTTTATTCTTTTATTCACATATATTTTCTATGGTAAGTTATTTATATATAATTTTCCCTCTTTGGTTAGACTGCAAGATTTTCAAGGTGGCAATCCTTCCCTACTACTGTTTAATAATTTTCTCTGAAATTCCCATAATTTGGTGCACATAGACAAGATTCTAAGCACATATTTGGGTGTTGAGGGGAGCATTGCTAATGTACCAACACTCTTCTAAACAGTTTCCCATCTACTTTATGTGAAGGACAATTATATTCCCATTCTTACATAAGGACACTGAGAAAGAAGTTAATTAACCAATTGTAATGCACAGCCAGGAAGTACTAAAATCAGGATTTGAACTCACATACATTTGATTCTAAAAGCCATTCTACTAACCACTATATTATTAAGCTTTGATTACTATACTTAGTTGATGCACTACCAAGCATTTGTTAAATTTATTTTTGGCTCCTGTTGATGACTCAAAAGTACTGTGAGATCATTATAATTTTAATCAGCAATTTTCAACTGGTATGCCTGAAATATTTTTAAAACATGCAATACCTGACTATTTAGTCAGAGGAAATGAACCTCTTTTTCCTTTGATTGTCAAATAAAACAAAAATGACAACAGCTAACACAACAATAGCCGTCCAGTGTGAACGAATCAAAATTATACATACTTTTGTCAGGTTGGCAAAATATATATATTTTTTGGTGTGCTACAGAATTTTAGTAATTAGTTTATATGTGCCATGAAATGGAAAAGGTTGAAAAATCACTGATTTAAATAATAAAATAATGCACATGCCTATCAGATTACCTTATACTGAATTTCTTTTAAGCATGTTGTATTCTTTAGGGATGTACTTAGACTACTGTAGTCCTTGGTTCTTCTGTTCTCCAAATGGTCCATCTGACAAGTTACAGTCTGCAATGTGCTTGGGGTAACAATAGTTCACTTATGTAAAGTTTATGTCCTCATAAACTCAAACTTCTAAATCAGTTCAAAAATAAGAATGGTTGGAAAAAAAAGACTGGAAACAACAAGAGTAATTTTTCTAGTTTTAGTATTTGTGGACATCATTATTTAAGGGTGAGCTTGAATTTCAGTGCCATGTCATTATTTGGCAAGAGCGTAAGCCCAGGAACTGACTACAATGACCACACCCACAATTCAGTATTGCATTCCTTTTCTTTAATTGTTATGTATAGAGAAAATGATTTAGATTACACCTGGTCACATTAGATGTGCTATTTACTAAAGTGGTAACAAATAATAAAATTTACAATGGTATTAAGATCCATTCCCTAACAACATCAAGAATCTATTATGTAATGCATTCTCCATTGAAAAATTTTAATTGTTAGAATGGACATTAAAGATTTTTACCTTCAGTTATATGAAATATTCACAACTGTGGATTAACTCCTTATCCAAGAATAAAAGACTATCAATAAATATATTTATGCTATAATCATTAGATATATCAACCTCTTTTTAAAATTTCAGTGACTGTATTCCAGGACCAATAGCAAATTAATAAAGTATGGGCTGGAGGAATCCTCTGAAACTAAAATTGTAGCTACACAGGTGTGCATACATATACAGACCTGCAAAAACCATACACATAAACACATACATTAAAAAATAAAGCCACAGTAAATATACTGAAACAATTTTACAACTAAAACTGAATTGACTTTTCTCTTTTCTAAGAGTATATGAAAGATTTCTGTAAAAACAAGAAATCTGGTGTCCAGATTCATGTTTCATATTGTCAAATGTAAAACCTCCTCTTGACAGCTGGTGACTGCAAATGAGTTTAGGAAGCAGATGATGGCAGTAAGTTAACTTAGTACAGAAATTCTCCTAACAGCCAGCTATTCTAGCCATTCATGGTGCACTTCATCACCCACTGGGCTTCCAAACACAACAGAAAGACTCCTCAAGAAGTTTCACTTTCACTGAATTGAAATTAAATGATATATAAACAGTCAGTAGTTTTCACAGAAATAGCTCCCAGTGTCCCTATTGAAATTTAGGTCTGAAAGGAAAACTACGCTGTTTCCTTCATTCTTCAGGCTATACTTTGACAGCAGAACTTACTGATGTCATACAGAGAATACTCTGATTTGATTTTTCTTGAGCTGTTTCATTTTTGAGTGGGTAAAGTATAGACTTTGAGTATAGTGTGCATGTGTGTGCACCTGTGTGTTTTGATATATACTGCAAATAGGGCTGCCTGGGCATTGCTGGGCTGTGAGAAATTCACTGAATATGCACTCTTCTGAATTCAGAATTATAAGGAAATATGACATGAGCGCAGATCTGGCTTCTAGGCTGGAGGTCTATCAGACTGCCCTTTAGCCATTAACTTCACTCCCAGTTTTCTGCAACCACTCTCATCTATAAATGAGAGAGTGTTATATTATCTAAAGAGCGATGATATTAGACCTGGAGGCACCAGATTGAAACAAGTAATGCATCACCACAAATTAAGTGTTCCATTTTACTTCAGTCAAGTAACACATAACGAGTCAAAGTCAGTGTAGGCTTCTTGTGGGCAAGAACAACTTCGTGTACTTTCTATAAAGTACCTCAGCACTAAGTAACATGTTCTGCAAATCCTCTTAGGAAATTCATTCCTACTTGTTGGGCTCTTAATATAGTGCTGGAGACATAATGAATACATAAACAGGGGAAAAAACTCTGCCTATCACTTTGTTTGCCATGTTACATTTTAAAAAATTCTCAAGTATCCATACTTTGACCACAAGAAAATGTGAAAGTAGATTTAAAATTGTAGAGACATAATAGTAATCATCTGAAAACAATTTTAAGCTACCACAAAGAAGGTACGTAATCCACATATTTGAAAGTGTATCTTACTCTGTTTGCCCAGAAAAGCACTTTGCACAATACAAGGTACTCAGTAAGTTTCTGCTAGCTTAATATTTTATGTAATTAGTTGATGATGGCAAATATGTAATTAAGCAAATGAAGCCAAACTTAACCCCTGCAAGGTTATATAATATATATGTGGAGAACTTTGGAAACTTTTAGATTTAGCCTACAACTGAAAATATCAAGTGATCATATTTAATCTGGTCTTTTGTAGATTTTCTTTGTGGCCCCTGCTCCTGTATCATCCTGTGTACAACACAGCCAAAAGGACAGAAGTATTGAAGATACAATAAGAATTATGTTCACTGTGAAATACCTACTAACTTTCCTGCAAAGCTTTGAAACAAAAAAAAAAAACAAAATAAAACAAAACATCATTCTTTTAGCCTACTAACAGCTAGATACAACAATGTACAAAATACTCATAAACTAACATAGTGCAGCAATATAGGAACTGTTTTCTACATAGCATGTAAGCTGATACTTGAAAGAGAAAACTCTTGAAATGGTGTAGTACAATCATAAAGACACAAAGCATATTAAATGAATTAAATAGATAGTATAATGTAAATCTGAATAGAACTGTTTAATAAGTATAGGTAAGTATAAGTAAAATGACTCTTTCGAGTTACGGCCTGCACAAAGAATTCTTGCTGAGTGCTGAATGTATTAGGATTGAAAACAGAAAAATCTCATATGCATTTCTTTAAAGAGTGTGAATTAATCTGTATAATGATTACTCAGATGACTGCAAGATCCCAAAGTGCCTTTAGAAATTTAAAAAGAGGCGCAAACTAGATTTAGTTTCATTTCTGAGCTAATTATATTTTGTCGAATGCCAATATTTTGATAATCATCAAACCATGGAGAATGGGTAATGCTGAAGACATTTATTATTGGTTATCTTCTCAGCACAAGACACTGTACTATGTGATTTGAGGAAAAATATAAATAAGATACATTTCTCTTCCAAGTTGCTTATCACTTATTAGTGGGGGTAAGTAAACATTCAACTGTTTTATACATTTGTATGATAGTAATAATTTGAAATATTCTTACTTTTAAATAGGATCAGAAGGTTGGATATTGATAATCATTTCTGAGTTGTGAACTTTACAAAATATTCTTAAACAGAGATTTAATTAGGTTTCAAAGAAATCAAAAGTAATCTTCCCTGGCTCCCAATTGCTTTCAGAATTAATTATAGATTTTTCCCATTTGCTTCGAAAAGTGTTTTATCTCACAACTCATGCTATCTCCCATCATCTCCCAAGACACTTATGTAAATGCCCAATGAAATAGAATTCAGATTTCTATTTCCTTACCACAATCTGTGATTTCCTGGTGATAAGCCTTTGCCTATGCTCTAGGATATCATTCATACTACTAAAACTTCTTTCTCCTTTTCAAAGTTTAAGTCAGTGTCCACCACCTTCATGAATCTTATTTTAATATCTTGGTTTCTCCTTCAAGATTGTAATGATACTTTGCTTGAATCCCTCTTTCAAGGTACCAATTAGGCAAATTGAAAACAGCAGAATATAAGTCTGTATATAAATACTGATTTTTTCCTTTTCTGTTCTTTTTTAAAAGATTTTTAAAAATTTATTTTTAGAGAGAGTGAAAGGGAGGGAGAAAAAGAGAGAAAGAAACATCAATGTGAGTGAGAGGAACATGGACCAGGTGCCTTTCACATGACCCCAGTGGGGGACCTGGCCAGCAACCCAGCCATGTGCCCTAACCAGGAATTGGACCAGTAACCTTTTGGTTCAGTGGCCAGCACTCAATCCACAGAGCCTCAACAGTTTTTTTTATAGGTATAAATGGCCCTGGCTCCTCTCTTTTTTCCTTAACTCTTCAAATATTTGATAAGTAAACACATGCATCAAATTGTTTGCTTGTGTTAGGTATCCTTAAGCGACTTAAATTTAAAGGCAGAGAGAGGTAAGTAAATTAATATTCACAGTATAGAAGAATAAGGACTATGACAGACAATGCAAAGGAGGTAAGGAGGAGAAAATAAATTAAATTAAAAATTAGAGTTATGAAACCCATAAAGCCTTCAAAAAAATCAAGAAATAAGGTACAACAGGACAAAGGAATGTGTTTGAATGAATGATGGAAGATGAGTCTAATGAGAATGAAAGAATATTATGAACTGTTATGAGTGATAAACTAATACTTTTAAAGCTGTAAAAGCTATGATTAATATGGGAAGGTTATACACAGAGGATTAAATGTATACATATTATAGAGAGACCAACATGGCTTTAAATATTTTTAGAGGAAAAGAAAAAAAATATTTTTAGAGGGAGGAGATTGGAAAAAAAGAGTCCAGTTAGAAGGCGACTGGAGAACATTAAGAAAGACATAATAAAAGTACACTATCAGTGGGAATGCAGACTGGTGCAACCACTGTGGAAAACAGTATGGGGTTGCCTCAAAAAACTAAAAGTGGAATTGCCTTTTGATATAGTGATTCCACTGCTGGGATTATACCCTAATAACCCTGAAACACCAATTCAAAAGAACCTATGTGCCCCAATGTTCATAGCAGTGTTATTTACAATGACCAAGTGCTGGAAAAAGCCCAAGTGCCCAGCAGTAAATTAGTGGATCAAAAATCTGTGGTACATTTACACAATGGAATACTACACAGCAAAAAGAAAGAATAAACTCCTACCCTTCGCAACACCATGGATGGAACTGGAGAGTATTATACAGAGTGAAGTAAGCCAACCTGCAAAATAAAAATAACACATGATCTCACCTATAACAGAGACCTAATGAACAAAACAACAAATGAGCAAAATAGAACCAGAGGCATGGAAACAAGGAACAGACTGACAGTGACCAAAGGGGAAGGGAGAGGGCGATAAGGGAGGGATAAAGGGGAAGGGTCTAGTCAAGGGATAGGTATAAATGACCCATGGACAGGGACAACAGTGTGGGGATTGACAGTGGGGGATGGGTGGGTGGGATGGGGGAGTGCAACAGGGGGAAATTGGGACAAACGCAGTAAAATAACAATTAGGAAAACAAAACAAAACAAAACAAAACAAAACAAAACAAAACTAATGAGGACCTGATCGGAAGGCGAATGGAAAAAATGGGACAGGGATAGAGGCATAACTAGAATTACTTTCATGTATCTGTCCTGGGAAATTTCATTACCCAGTTTATGAAGGGAAAGTGAAGACATGTGGAAAAGCAAAGATCAAGGGGGAAGATGGTATGTTCTGTTGGGACACTGTACACTTAGGTGGAGATGGAGTGAGTAGTTGAATATACAAGACTGATACAAGGTTGTTACACAAACAAAATTCCCTGAAGGGTCAAATGAAGTTTAACATTGAACCTGTGATTCCAGTGCAAGGCATTTATTCCACCATGAGCTGATCTGCTCACATGGAGGGGTCATTTTTCTATTTCATATTTCAAGAGTTGAAGACCTTTTTAACTGCTCACAAGGAAAATCAGGCAATGTGAATAGATTTGCTCAGAGAAGTGGCTTTGGAAGGTAGAAATTCATGGCTATTATTTTTCATTGGATACTCTTTAGAATTGTACTTAAGAAAATAGTTTTCAGAGTAGTTTTTTCTCTAAATCCTTGACCGTTTTTACTAAAGAAAACCCCAAATTATTTATACTTTCTGAGAATTATGCTGCTTATTTTAAAAAAAGAACACTTATATAATAAGAATAACTGATCCTTAACTCACTGTTATGTAGTGCAGAACAAAAACAAAATGTATATAATATTTTTACCAGAGACACTGTCAAAGGTGACAAATAATATTAGACAGATAACCTTTCACTTTCTCACCATCATGATAATCTTTCACGTTGGATTCTTACCCAACTACGTGAGGGTGGGATACGTTGGCAGTATGAGCTGCTACCCCGTGTCAGTTAGAGCTTTTTCGTGTCTTCCAGTAAATGGTTTTGTTGTACACATTTCCTAGAATTTTGTTCTACCCTTTAAATGCATTTCCATTACCACGTTGTAATATTCCCTATTTCTCTAAGAAACTAGTCATTCTCTAAGAAACTAGTCATAATATGTCAAATTCAGAAAACATTTCAAAAGATTCCCTCTAATGTTCTTAATTTTCTCAATACAGAGATTTTAGACTATAATAATGTCCTTATTATATTTTTAAAATTTCTTTAAGATCTTTGTAAATTATGTCATTGTCCAAATAATTTGTCTAACAGGCCTAAATTCATTTTTCTACGTGTGTCTACCCCACTTCATAACAAATTCTTTTGCATTTCCAATAATGAAATTTAGTATTACAGAATCACTGATGATAAATACATAAATTGGAATTTATTAAAACTCATTACTATAATATATCTGTTCAGAATTATACTCAAAATTATGGAAATATCATACAATTTATATTACTAAAAATACAATTATCACACTTGGCTCCTATTTAAGAAAGAAAAGAAGAAACTTCATATTGAGATGGTGATAAGATTGATAAGGGTGGGAACTGTCCCTTGGTGTTGTTGACTGCTGAATTCGCAAACACAATTGCAATTACCAATAATTTTTTGAAAGAATAAATGGATAAATGAATAAAAGGACATATTGCACATAAGGATCTTGGACCTGCCAGAGTCATTTCTAAAGTTAGTGTTGTTGTCTGACTTTGATTTTCCTGTATATGGAAGATTTCTCAGATAATCAGATATAAGATGTACATTGCATTACAATTAATTAAAGCTCTATAGATACAAGTCAATGAGTTAGTTTTCTATTCCTATATAACAAATTTTCATAAACTTAGCTGTTGAAAACAACACTCCTTTGTTAGTTTATAGTTTTGTAGTTCAAAAGTTTAGCAAAGTGTGGCTGGGTTCTTTGTTCAGGTTTCACAAAGCCTATGTCAAGGTTTTCACCAGGCTGGGCTGGTATCTGCAGGCTCCAGGGAAGAATCCTCTGCCAGACTCATTCAAGTTGTTGGCAGAATTCAGTTCCTTGAAGTCCTAGGGCTGAAGCCCGCTTTATCTTGCTGCCTGTCAGCTGGGGACCCCTCTAAGTTCCTAGAGGCTGCTTTCAGGTTATTGTTCTGTGGCCCCCTCTGTCTGAGCAATAAATAATTTCCCTCACATCAAATTCCTCCTGTTGTTCAAATCTCTTGAACTTTCTTAACTGTCACCAGCCAGAGAAAACTCTGGTGGGAAAGGGGTCATGTGATCGATTGGTTAGCCCCACTCAGATGATCTCTCTATTTTAAGATTGACTGATAAATGACTTCAGTTACATCTGGAAAATCCTTTTTTCTGTTTTTGGCATGTACGATAATTAAGAAAGAAAACCACGGGGTGGAAATCATGGGGGCCACATTAGTAATCTGTGTATTAGACAATTAAGGTTGTCAATATGCCAAACACTGTTGCCATACGCAGTTTAATTTAGCTATAAAGATAATTAAAATTAAGCAACCAATGATTTTCCAAGGATATTTGTGATTTACACATATGTTCTCATTGTACTTATAACAGGCCATTTCACTATTTGCTATGGATCCACAATTATGTATAGCATATAGTGACCTATCTATAAAATAGCTTTTTTTTTTTAGTATAATGCCTTTTGTGGTTTTATTATTGATGACTGCTGACTTTTTGGATGAAAATAGTTGTTTTTATTTTTTTTGCCAGTAAAATTATAAACCTAATATTCAACTACATATCAATCAAGATAAGCTCTAACCCAATGTCTTTGACAGTTATAAAGTGATATATGCATTTGCATCTGTTAAACACAACCTACCGGATCCATCATTCTAAATATGAATAGTCTGTGTTAATAAAGCTACAGGTAAGCTGAGACTTAATTTATGTGACAGACAGGGCATATGGAATAAATGGCTTTATTTATATAAAATATGCGGTATAATTTGTTCCCCAAAGCACTGTGGTTCTTTGAGGTGTTTCTTATCAAGACCAGACAAGTGTTCAGAATGTATATTACTTAATACAAAGGTGTTGGTAAACAGTGTTGAAAAAGAGCCACTGATGCATGTTGTATTGAGTATGGGAATTTTTTTTTTTGGTCGCTTGTTTATTTGATAAAATATTCAGTATAGACTTTCTGTAAACCTGTATCGTCAATCTCTAGGATTAGGCTGCAGACTCTGAATTTAACTTGGCAAAGGAATAAACTCAGATTTCAAACCTAGAAAATATAAAAGCAAAACACATTCTATTGTAAGCCATATATTTAAAGAAAGAAAATACTAAAAATAAACATAAATTCATTATATTCAACAATAAGACTAAATAGTTACTCCTTGACTTAACTCATCATCATGTGAACCTTTTAAAAAAACCTAGCACCCAGTGTAGAAGCAGACTGTCAAAATGGACTTCAACCTGTATCTTAATTCATATACTTCAAAAAATGGAGCCCTATATATTATCAGGCACTTTGAGAATTTTTTTTCAAAATTCTTGAATTTGGATATAAGAATTTGTATGCCTGGAAGATTTTTCAACTAAAATTAGGTGCAGAGGTGTTTTACTAAAGACTGGAGCAATCCACAAGGCTTTGATTTTTCTTATAGACCTCGGAGGAGAAAGGAGTATTATCTGTATCACAGTCCTGAGTATCAGAGACTAGAAGCAGGTAGCTAGGCCCAGTGGAAAAACATGGCACAGGCAGTACAGATTCCACTCCATAAATTAGATTTGGGTGACTTGTGGCAGGTTTCCTATCCTGTCTGAACTACA
Organism: Trachops cirrhosus; assembly: GCA_028533065.1. NCBI lineage: Eukaryota > Metazoa > Chordata > Mammalia > Chiroptera > Phyllostomidae > Trachops > Trachops cirrhosus. The sequence goes on from CM052542.1 coordinate 122,608,072, forward strand.
ACATTTTTACAACATCTGTAAAAATATGATAATATATATTTAAAGAACTCTTGGTCTATAAAATGTCAAAATTTATATAAAGGAACTAGTAAAGTGCTTATAGAAAAGGAAAGTAAGAATAAGAACTTTTTCTCTTTTGCTGTCAAAAATTCTTTCCGTATAAGTAATGGAGTCTATTTCTTTTTTTAAAATAATTTTTTATTGTTATTCTATTACAGTTGTCTCCATTTCCCCCCCTTTGCCATCCTCCGCCCATCCCACCCCTGCTCCCATAGTCAGTTCCCAACTGTTGTCCACGTCCGTGGGTCATTTGTACATGTTCTTTGTCTAGTCCCTTCCCCTTCTTTCCACCATTATCCCCCTCTCCCCTCCCTTCCGGTCACTTTCAGTCTGCTCCATGTTTCCATGCCTGTGGTTCCATTTTGTTCATTAGTTTATTTTGTTCATTAGATTTCACTTATAGGTGAGATCATATGGGATTTGTCTTTCAGTGCCTGGCTTATTTCACTTAGCATGATGCTCTCCAGTTCCATCTACGCTGTCGCAAAGGGTACGATCTCCTTCTTCCTTTCTGCTGCTTAGTATTCCATTGTATACCAATTCAAAAAACCTATGCAAACCAATGTTCATAGCAGCACAATTTACAATAGCTAAGTGTAGAAACAGCCTGAGTGTCCATCAGTAAATGAGTGGATCAAAGAACTAGAGTCTGTTTCTGTCCTCAAAAGGCACAAAGAGAATTCCTCCAAAATTTGAAAACACCCATGTTCCTTAAATCCATTGTTGTATCTTTTAGCCCTCAGGCTACATCTTGAATTTCTTTAACATTTGAGTTGTCTTAAGATATTCAGATCAGTAACTCTTTTCATTCGTTACATTTCTTCAGTTTGTTTCAAAACAGAAGCTAAAAAGAACATCACACTAAAGCAATAGTTTTAATTAGTATGAGTTCAAAAGGTTTCCCTTTCTTGGTTTAAAACAAAAAAACTTCCATTAAAGATGTCAAAAGTAGTGAAAAAGGTTTTATCTTTCAATATGAGTCATACTGAGCTTGTCCAAATTTTCAATTTCTTTTCAATTGTACTGTTATTTGTGAAATGTCCACAGAATAATTTTTCCTATGATGCTTATTAAATTTCAGATAAAAATATCAATAAAAATTAACTCTTGTGATTCTATGTAATGAACATATTCCATAACGATAAATAGAATGAAGTATGATGGTGCTTTAACGTGTACGCAAAGGCTCAAGTACCTCAGACACATGAGTGTTCATAGTGCAACGCTGCTATCATATGCAACAGAAATACAGTATTGGATAGTTATAGAATTATCTTGTATGCAAAAGTACTACTATGGAAACAGAACTAAAATGATTCCAGGAAGTAATGTAGACTTTTAATCAGCTCAGGTAAGCTCTTGTGACTAATTAATTTAGAAAAAAAAACTAGATTGTCTTTGAATTTAGAATCATTTATCAGACTTCATAATTAAGATAAACTTGTCTCTCATTTGGGACAGCACTGGAAATCTAAGATTTGAATTTTACTTAAAATTACTCATTATTTCAAAAATGGTCAATAATTTTGATCTCCTATTGCTATTAAAGTACACGACGTTAATTCCACTGGAAGTTAGTATAAATTACTAAGGAACTTTTAAACAATCTAATAGTATTTGAGTTAATTATAGTGTAAATACAAACAAGAGACATGATCCACAGGTAAGAAAGGAACAAATAGGCCTACTACAGTTAAGGACTAAACTCTGGGAATCTGATAGAACATTCACACATTTTTATTTCTGTTTCATTTTTTAATGTCATTTTTAAGAGTCACATAACCTTGATATTAAAGAGTTAGAGTTTTAGATGCTTTAAATTCAAGTTATGCATTATTCAGTAAGCAAATAGTATACCAAATTAGCAATTAAAGCCCATGCTTCTATATCTACTTAGGTTTTTAACCCAAGGAGTGGAAATCCACATTGAAAAGAAAGGAGTTTAATGTGTTAAATTAATTTATGTATTTTATTTCTACCACCAGACAGTATAGGAATTTGTTTACATGATGGTTTTCTACTCTAGTCAGGCTCATTAATAGTCCACATGATCTTTTTTAGATCTTAGAGAAGACCTAATCACCTTCCTTATAAAAGGGAAATGAGAGATTCCATGTCCAGTGGAATCTCAGTTTTCTTACCCAAGCTGAATGTGTTAACATTTTTCATTTTTTAGTTGAGACAGCTGTTTGGCTGAGACTTCTGGCAGGTGATGTAGATGAGAAAAACAGCAACACACTATCAACAAAACTTCAAGAAATAAAGATGTTTCACTTTTCCTTTGGTTTATTATGTCATGTTATGAAAAATTTTACTGACTTTTTCAAAAGAGTATTTATAATATTCACTGAGATGTAATAGTGAAACTGTTCAACTAATACAACTTTAAAAAAGATACACTTCATTTATTTAGATGTAGTTTTAAAAAAACAAAGGAAATAACTAGATTATTGTTAATAGCTTTAATGTCTGAATTTATTTGGTATATTACAATATATTTACTCACATTTAAATACTAGTAATTGTTCTAGGAATAATGTACATAGACAAAATATCAATAAGCAATTAAAAACATTATCCATATATTATTACTATATAAATTATCTAAATTAAATATAGATTACTGATCTCATTTAATTGAATACAATTAAAATACAATAATTGCTTTTTACAAAGTTTGCAGGCTATAAAAATATGCACAGGTAGGAAACACACAAAAGATTTTTTGTAATTTGGTATATTATAAAGAATGAATCTAATTATATGATTCTACTTGTAAAATACACAATTTCTTGTATACTCATTGCAAGGATAATTATAGTTGAATGGTGGGAAATAGAAAAAAAAATAACTCATTAAGTTAATTACTTCTTCCTATCCCTTAGTAATACAATGGATTAAGGGAAGCTGCTGATCCAAAATATTTTTAAAGTGAAGTTTCTCTTAATATATTTACATTTTAAATGGAATCATTTCAAAAGTTTATCTTAGTTACAAAACATTGACAAATAAACTTACTTCCACTTGTGTAGAGATGGAATATTAGTACTGACTTTACTGGGTTACGTGGAGTAATGCACATGTTATATGACCTGAAGTTTCTCAAGATGGTATTAAGTAACAAAAGACAGTATTTACTGGGAGATGAAGGATGATAAACTCAGTGAGTTTTATGATCCAACTGAATCATAAATAAATGAGGTAAGCCCTATGTTTACCCAACTAGCTGCCATGAGAGAGTTTTCAGGTCAAGGCAAAAAGTGGAGGAGCCCAGACAAATCCAGGTGGACTCCTTGAGTTGAGAAGTCAAGAGCCAAGGGACTGAGGAGAACAAGGCAATTAGAGTTTGCTCAGCAAATTAACAAAGGAGAAAGCTGTATAAAATAATAAAATTCTACAGACTCCAGAGACCTCCTCAAATGTTTAGCTACAAGCTGATTAACATAGTCATTAAATGAAACTACCCAAAGTTATGGGAAGAACTACCAAAAAAATGGAGGTAAAATTCCCAGAGATGCAGAACTTGGTATAGTGCCTGTTTCTGACAGTCTAAAAGACCTTATGATTCACAAGGCACTGGATAGAAAATAAAGAAGGGTCTTGACTTAGTAGTGGAGAGTACTTATCCCTGAACAGAGAACAACTCCAGTCTTACCTAAAAATCTTAGAAACAATATTCGAAAGGGAAACTAGTGTAATTATGTTCAAGAACAAAAACTGTGGATATCCACAGGAATTCAAAAACAATCAGCAACCAATAATGTAAAAATCTCAATGACTAGCATCTTATAAAAGTTAGTAGGCTGCAAGTAAGGAAGAAATTAAATCCATGAAAGGAGAAAATTAGTTAATCAAAACTAACATAACTGGTCCTAGCTGGTGTGGCTCAGTTTGGTGGGCACTGTCCTGCAAAATGAAAGCTTGAGGGTTCAATTCCCAGTCAGGACATATGCTTGGGTTTGGTCCCCAGTTGGGGTCTGTGCAAGAGATAACCAATAGATATTTCTCTCTCACATCATTTTTTATCCCTCTCTTTCTCCTTCCCTTCCTCTCTCTAAAATCAATAAAAGAAAAAAAATTAATGTAACTGACACATGATAGAGTAATCAATCACATCAAAAACCCTTATGATAACTGTATTCCATGTGCAAACAGAGCATTTGTCAAGATAGACCATATTCTGTGCTCAAAAATAAGCTTCTATAAAATGAAAAAGATTTAAGCCAATAGAAAGCATCCTCCATTAAACAATGGAACTAAATTAGAAATCAATAGCTGAAAGGCCTCTGGAAGAGCTCCTAAACTTTGAAATTAAATGACAGAACGTTAAATAACACATTCACTGACATGAACAAAGAATAAATTAGAAAATGTGTTTGAATTTAATGAAAACATAGCATATCAAAATATGTGTGATGCTACTAAAGTGTTATTTTGGGTGCAAATTGTAGTGCTAAATGTCAATATTAGAAAAGAAGGGTCTTAAATCAATGATCTTAGAATCTACCTCTAAAGAACTAGAGAAAGATGAGCAAATTATAACCAAATAATTCTGGTTATAGGTAAGTAAAATAAAGGAAATAGTGAAGATCAAAGTGGAAAGCAATTAAATATAAAACAGAAAATAGGAGAGGAAATTAATGAAACTAAATGCTGATTATTTGAGAAGATAGATAAAATTGATAAATCTCAACTTCTGGTCAAGATGAAAGGGTAGGTAAATGCAGTACTCAAATCCTTCCATGACCACATCCAAATTACAATTAAACTACAGCACAGCCATCATTCAGAACTGCCTGAAATCTAGGTGAATGGAAGTCTTACAACTAGACATTTATAGAAGAAGCCACATTGGGAGTGGTAGAAAGGGTGGAGATGCAGAATGGGCTGATCTCACACCCACATGTGTAAGAAGGGAAATCTTGGTGGCAGAGGTCACCACTGAAGAGCAAGGTAGGGAGTACCCATCCCCATACCAGGTCTCCCAGCCCAGGGTTCCAGTGTCAGGAAGAGAAGTCTTCTGAACTTAAGTCCATAAAAACCAGCAAAGAGTGTGGCTGAGTGAGACAAAGTGCTTCTGGAAGTTCCTCTTAAAAGGCCTGCATACACAAACTCACTTAAACTCACTTACTCTGAGCTCCAGTGCTGGGGCAACAGCTTGAAAAGAACCAGGGAATATGGGGAGGGACCGAATTGTATGGCAACAAGGCAAGAGCTGGGGGGCAGCTTTCTGATAGACAAAAGTCCATTGTTCCTTTTCTGAGACCCCTTTCTCCCCACAGAACCCACATAAGGGTGTACACCTGGAGTGCCCAGGTCCGGTGAATTAGGAGGCTGTGCCACTTGATCTTACAGAACATCTACTACATCAGGCTACTCTACCAAGCTCAGGATAACATCTCTGCCTAATACATGGGAACAAACACAGGGAGCCTGCCCAAATAAGGAGACAAAGAAACATGTCCCAAATGGAGGAACAGAACAAAATTCCAGAAAAAGAACTAAACAAAATAAAGACAAACAAGCTATTAGATGCAGATTCAAACAACTGGTTGCTCAAGGAACTTAGTGAAAACTTCAGTAACATAAAAAGAGCACATGGAGACCATAAAAAAACAACCAGTCAGAAACAAAGGATACACTAACTGAAACAAAGAATAATTTACAGGGAATCAACAGTATAGCAGATAAAACCAAGAATCAAATCAGTGGTTTGAAATACACAAAAGCAAAAAACAAAAAACATCCAATCAGAACAGTAAAATGAAAAAAAGAATCCTTCAAGATGAGGATACCACAAGGAGCATCTGGGGGCAACTTCAAGCATACCAACATTTGCATCACAGTGGTGCTAGAAGAAGAAGAGAGAAAGAAATTAAAAACCTATTTGAAAAATAATGACAGAAAACTTCTCTAACCTGGTGAAGGAAATACACATACAAGTCCAGGAAGTGCACAGAATCCTAAGCGAGATGAACCCAAAAAGGTGCACTCCAAGACACATCACAATTAAAATGTGAAAGGTTAAAGACAAGGAGAGAATCTTAAAAGCAGCAAGAGGAAAGCAGTTAGTTACCTGCAAGGAAACTCCCATAAAACTGTCAGATTTCTCAAGAAAACTTTGCAGGCCAGAAGGGATTGGCAAGGAATAAAGAAAGTGATGAAAAGCACAGACCTACAAACAAGATTACTCTACCTGGCAAAGCTATCATTTGGAATGGAAGGGCATATATAGAGCTTCCCAGACAAGAATAAGCTAAAGGAGACATCACCACTAAACTAGTATTACATGAAATGTTAAAGGGTCTCTAATAATAAGAAAAAGAAAGATAAAAATATGAACAATAAAATGTCAAAATCTATCAGAATTAGATAGATCTAAAAAAAACAACAACAACAGACAAGCAGCACAGAAACAGACTCAGATACAGAGAACACTTTCATGGTTGCCAGATGAGGGGGAGGTTTGGGGGAATGGGTGAAAAAGGCACAGAAATTAAGAAGTATGAGTTGGTTGTTACAGAATAGTCACGGGGATGTAAATTACAGCATAGGGAATATAGTCAATAATATAATAACTATGTACAGTGCCAGAGTGGTAAAAGATTTATTGGGATGATCACTTAAGTAAGTTATATAATGTCTAATCACTGGGGTGTACACCTGAAACTAATATAAAGTTGTATGTCAATTATAATTGAAAAATAAAAAAAACTGATTAAAAAACAATGATTTAAAATGTCATAGTTTTCCTAGAACAAAAAAATACTTACAATATATTTCTAGAATCACTAGATGATTCTACCACCACATATAAACCACCACATATAAAGTCTCTGATATTTAATTGGTATTAAACTAAATTATTTAAAAATAAACCTAAGCCCTGGCTGGTATAGCTCAGTAGATTGAGTGTGGTCCAGTGAATCAAAGGGTCACCAGTTCAATTCCCAGTCAGGGCACATACCTGGGCTGCAGGCCAGGTCCCACCACCCCAGTTTGGGGTGCATGAGAGGCAACCATACATTGATGTTTCTCTCCCACTCTTTCTCCTTCCCTTCCCCTGTCTAACAATAAATAAATAAAATCTTAAAAAAAAACCCAGCTATACCAATATAAATTCAGAAAGAGTTTTTGATCAGGAAAACAAATAAAATTCACTTTGACCAATGAGCATCATGACACCACTATAAAATACACTTTTATTAAAAGGAAATAAGGAGCTCCTACCCTTTGCGACAGCATGGATAGAACTGGAGAGCATTATGCTAAGTGAAATAAGCCAGGCAGTGAAAGACAAATACCATATGATCTCACTTATAAGTGGAACCTAGTGAACAAAACAAACAAGCAAGCAAAATATAACCAGAGACATTGAAATAAAGAACAATCTCACAGTAACCAGAGAAGGGGGAGAAGAATAACAGGGGAAAGAAAGGAAAGGTTTGTCAAGGAATAAGTTTAAAGGACCCATGGACAAAGCTAAAGGGGGGAAAGACTGAGGGTGGGAGGTGGGGGTGAGTGGGGCTGGGGAAAGCGGTGTGGGAAAATGGAGACAACTAGACTTGAGCAACAATAAAAAGGTACAAGGGAATATTTTTAAAATATTTATCTCAATACATTGAAACATAACATTTGTAAATTTCTCAAAAGATACAGATAACCATACTCACTTGAAAAAATAGGTAAACTGAACAGCACTATGTTTATTAAAGATATTGAATTTGTAGAAAAGACACCTTCAAACAAATATGACACAGATTGCCTTATTAGTAAAATCTATCAAACATTTAAAGATGTAATACCAATTCTACAAAAACCTCTGGAAACTTTTAAAGGGGATACTTCCCTGCTAATTTTATGAGACTAGTATTATCCTAATAACTGAAACCAGAAAAAGACATTACAAGGAAGAAGTGTATAAATCAACATACCATTGTAACATGAAAAGATCATAAACAGATTCTTAGTCCCTCATATCCCACAGTATATGAGGCATAATGCATCATAATAAAGTCAAATTTATCCAATGAATGCAGGGTTGGTTAAGCAATTAAATAAAAATTAAGTTATTTACCATATCCACAAACAACAACAAAAGGTATCTCAATCAACTCCAAAAGGTAAGTAAATAAATCCAAAGTTCATCAGTGATAAAAAAATTTCATCAAAAAAGGAATAGAATGGAACTACTTAAAATTGATAATGTACATCTAACAAAAGCTATAACTGATATATTTAATGGTAAAGGATTGAATAATTTCCCCCAAAGAGATTTGAAAAAAAAATTTCTGGCTCTTAACAATCAACCTCTAAGTAAAAGTATTGATAACAAACTAACTTAAAGGAATTGTAATGTCCTTGTTTCTGGAACACTTTGGCTATTTGGTCCATCATGTTCATCCTCTCATGAAATGGAATGGAGTGTTGAAAAGCTTCCAACATTATTAATATAAATAATGACTGGACACAGCCAAAAGTGACCTCATTCTTAATAGACTGTGAGTGGGTTATCTAAATAATTGTGCAGACTATTTTCAGTTTGACTTCGTTGTATCACTTCAAGAAAAGATTAGAATTAAAAGTGTGATCATTAATAATCATACCTTTGTTATTACTTTTTATGGGTTATCTAATTTGATCAATTAACAGCAGAAGTTAACTAAGCATTATATCAAGGCTCACAATTGTTTAGAGTATGCTTTGATAAAGCAGAAACAACAGGACTGGTTACAGCATTACAGAGTAAGGCAATACCTAGAAATAGAAGCCACTGGTGTTAGAGATTCCAAAATCAAGGGAATCCAATGTAGAAGAAAAGAGCAATAGGCAGAGGGCTATCCGAGGTACTCAAGTGTGGCTGTATAAAGGGAAGGGTTTCTGTGATCACACGCAAACTGAGAGAAAGAAGCCCAGGCAATCTAGTTGTGGAGTGATGGAGTTTAACCAGGAATGATGTTAATATAACAACAATAAATAATGAAAGTTGTTGGTGAGGCAAAATTTCTTTGATCTAGTAACTCATTACAAAGTTCCTTCTTGGGTAGAACAGGTGTTAGGAGCAGGCACTGCCTAAAAACAATGATTTTCTATTTGCAGATGGAATACACTGTTGATGGAATAGGTGGTCTAACATTGTTGGAGAGTGAAATAACAAAACTCCATATAGAACTGACAGCCTGTATTCTCATGGAAATACCTGTCATGATGGAAGGGACACTTTGTATTGTTCAAAATTGTATTCCCTGCCTCTAGCACAGTGCCTGACACATAATAACCACTTAAATTTTTATTGAATTTATCAGAATGGATGGAAGGGTGGTTGACTGGTTGGATAAGTAAGTAAAGCTGAATAAATGTCACCTGAGAGTTAGGCTTCCAAACACAAGAATTGGGAGGGAATTTGAATATTCTTAAGTTCAATAGTTTCATTGACCAGATAAAGAAATTGTGTCTTAGAATGGCCAGGATTCAAGTTCCAGTTTTCCTGTGAAGTTGTGGTAGTCTTGAGAGTATTTTTGCATCTTGTGATATACGAGATAGTTTCAGTGTTTCTAAGTTTCAGAAAGATTCATTTTACTTATAGAATATTAAATATTCTATATTTTAATTGCCACATAACAGTATGTTACTAATGGCTATTATTATAGATTATAATAAAACTAAGTTCGATCTAATTACTTTAATTTTGTTCAATTACACTCATTTTTGTGATAATTTCTATGTAGGGTTTTTATAACTTGACTCATTGGCAAAGAACCTGACCATGCCTCTAAAACCTGACATGTGAAAGGCTACATTTTTTAAAACCTTCAATAAAACCATTTAAAAAATAAATTACATAAAATTACCTAAGTGAAATAAACATCATCCAATTGTACAAGAATTCATTCAGGCACAATGCTTTTTTAGCAACATAGTGATGGCATTTTACAATTCACGATAGTTTTCCCTTTCATGACACAAAAGCATATATGAAAACTGTATTCCTATACAGACTTTTGACACTAGAGAGAAGTAGGGAAATACAACTTAAACATAAAACATTTTATGCCTTAACTTTTAAAAGTGACATTTAATAAGCTATTCCATTTTCATCATGTAAATGCTTTTGTTATTAATTTCTTGAGCAATTATTACTTTAATGCTCAATTGAGTCAAACTTAGGGTGGTGTTCCTTAACTAGAAGTTCTTTATTGACTGGTAGATCCTAAAATGTGTGGCTGTTATCCATCCACCTGGTTTTATTGCCACAGTGCAATCCCTGACACTTGAAAGATTCCTGCAGACAGTGAGACAGAGGTAGGAATAGCCCTCTGCTCCATGTTCTTCCCATCTTAACCACCATCATCCTATCTTCAGCCCCTGCCATGTAGGGGAAAATATCTTAAAGTAGTTTATTCTATTATGTATTTGTATTTTTAAAGTAAATGCTTCAAAAAGATTTTCTGGATGAATGAATGGATGGATAATAGGTTAGAAATTTTCCTTTCCAAATTTATGAACATCCTGTAAATGGCCAAGCAAAAATTTCGGTGACATCTAAGATGATTCTCTTTAAGAGCATATGCCTTGGCATTTGATATCTACACTCATCAGTTGTCAGACATGGGCCGATTTCTCTTATGTGGCCTTGACCTATGAATGACTCATATACGTGGGTGATAACTAGGTCTATTTCTTAAGTGTATGTCATGGAATTTGCCTACCACTATAGTCTGTATTTTATCCACCCCCTTTCAACATCCCATGGCTACACTAAATGCCAATAAGACCTTTATTCCTGTGTGACATTCAGCTAAATGAGAAACAATTGGGGGGAAAATTCAATTTACAGCTAATATGATATTCAAGATTTCACTTTTGAAGATAAGGATATTACCTATGAGCTCCCTAAAGCAGGGTTCGGATCCTTAGAGGTCCATTAATAGACAAGATTAGGTAACTCATTTAGGAAGAATGGCTTTCTTTTCACATGCCCTGGTCTAACTTACACTTGGTCTTTGTCCACAAACCCTCACCCCCACAAAAAAAAGGCCTGTGTTTAATAGAACAGGTGCACTTTTTTCTTAATCTTAAAAGGAGAATTTGCACAAGGATGCAAACAATTCAAAGTAAATGAATGCAAGTGTTTCATAGGCATTCAAGTAAAGGAGATTCATTTTCTGCAGGGTCAGATCAAATGCCTCATGCTTTGCTTTAGTGATTCTGTTCCTACCACTCCTCTCTACAACAAATACAATAATAGTCCATTTTACAGGAGGTCACCTCCTAAAATTATTGATTTTTCTAATAGGAATCCAGGCAGTCTTTATGCTGTAAATACACATTGTATTTCTACCTGTGATACTTACATTTTAAGGGTCCAGAAAAAAATCTGTCTTTAGGGAATAATTCTAAATATCATATTCATTTTTCAAATAATGCCAAATAAATTTGTTGTCTTCATTATTGAAAAAATATTTGATGTATGAAAAAAATACCATACCATCTGCATATCATAGAGTCAATACCTATAAAAATTACATGTTATCTTTATTCCCATTACCCAATCATTTTTCTTCTGGAAGCTCTTTGTCTCTTAAGACTACCACCATCATCTCAGTTTCACTGTGTAAGAAGTAGAGAAATTCTTTTCTCTCTCTCCATCATATCAATTCATTTACATCCAAAGACTGTTGATTTAATTATTTAATTCCAGTGAGAAAGGGTTAGTTAGGTCACCCCAAAGAATTGACCATAATAATCCAACTCTCCACTTATCCTGTGGTTCATCTTGTGTTTCTTGAAATGCTATACTTACTTTATTAAATAACTGTAAACTTCAAATTTTATAGTCTTTGCAAAAGCATTAGCATTCAGAAGAGGAGGATTTGAGGCATAGCAGGTGCCTCACACCCTGGCAGTTCTCCAGGTCATTCCTAAATCATCAAGATAGGTCATTTCTCCAGAGTCAAAGGCTTCCAATCCAGACTGAAATGAAAGGAGCTCCAATTGTTTCTCATTTTAGGGCAGAACGGGGAGGTGCATTCTAACAGACAGGTGAGCAAAGGGTTTCATAGCAGATTGAGAAAACAATGCCAAGGAATTCGATGAATAGAAGGGAACTGAGCAAAGAACAATAGGGCTGGAACTGGCACTTGCTTCATCCCTCAACCAACACTCTGGTCAACCTTCCCAGTAAATGGTGTGCTAAAAGCCACAGCATTTCAGACCTCTCATTATAAGTATTAAGAAACCAACTGGGGTAGAAAATAAATTATATAGTGCTGGATAGTGCTGCTTCTAAAGTATGAGGTTAAATAACATCTTATTTTTTAAAACTCAGGTGCAAGGCATGAGATGCAGAAAGTGGATATGATTCTTTCCATAGTTCTCACTTGGAAGAGCCACAGTCTGAATTCCCAGTCTCATAAAAGCTCATGGAAAATGTCTGGTCACATTTTACACCAGAATGATTAGCTGTAGAAGACTAAAGCATAATAGTATATTCTCTTTGTGCAGTTTCTGTGACCTTTCATTTGAAAGGAAGATTATTTAAATAAGATCTGAGATTGATTGTTTATTGAACTGCGGGGAATGACAGAGGAACAAAATGATTGGATGGTTTTCCTTCTGTGTAAGAGCCAAGGTGCTATAAATATCATCTATAGTGATTTGGGGGATTAGTTAATTTGGGGGTAGAAATCAGGGATAGTTAATTATCTGAACAAAATTTTCTGTATTTCTCTTTTGTCTCATAAAACCAGGCTTCAATTTTGCTATGTGGAGTTATAAACTTCACATATAGTAGCTAATCATTGAATGGTGAGAAATGTGAAAAGTATGAATAAATCCCATATATATATATCAATTCAGTATATTAGCACAAGAACAATGAGAAGTTTAAAAATAAATTTAAGATATTATACTTAGCATGTTTTTGGCCATTCTACTGTACGCTCTCAATGAAAGTGGGTTGAGTATCCAAAAACAGTAACTAGGATAATGCAAGATCAGCCTGAAACAAAAAGGTTTGTCTTAATTCATCAGTTTTATGTTACTGTAGGTTTTTAAATGTAGATGTGGAAAAAAGTACCAGAAATGGTGAATAACTGAGATTGCTAAATTGTAATAAGAAAACCAGCAAGTCTTACATATTGAGTATAATATTTAGAGAATAGTCTCTTCACTGGCAAAATTATAATTTATCTAATAAATCTAGTTCTGCAATTCAATTTGGATTTAGAAACAGATGTTTTATGTACATATGCACTTAACAGTAGATCACTAGCCAGGATATGATTTATTATTTTATAAATGTTTAATATAAATAAATAAATACTTTGGAGATCTTTTGTAATTAAGGTAACTGTGAGAATTATACCAGTTTAACCCTCTATAAATATGACCATTGAATTGATTTCTTCTCTATTATTTTGCTCATATAAAAGCACATATGTATATTTTCCTGAAATTTCTGCATAAAGGCACATATGTAAATTTTATAGACAAGAAAATGTTACACATTTTTTGTGACAGAAAGTTATTCTGACTCATCACAGGAATCATCCAGAAACAATTATTGCTTTTTAGAAGGATATAATGGCAATGCCATGTTATATTTACTGTCATTTTTATAATGTATTTCCATTTTCATGTATAATTTTGTAGCACTCTGTTGTAACAGTAATAAAAGAAGGGATATATTTGATAGTAATGTGAGAAATGCTGATTTATGCTATGCCAAGCCATTCCAAATCACATAGGGATTATTGTGTTAAAGTTAGGTAGAATGTTAGTTTCTTCTTTGCTTTAAGAGATCACTTTTTAATTCTTCAGTTCTCCTATTTCAGTGAGCTACCTCTTTTTAATTTAGTGAAATATGGAAAATCAACTATCCAAGTTTATTAGCACTATATGGAAAGTAAATGTAAGTCAGTACTATGAGGTCTGTATATATTTTAGTTGTAAAAAATACTTCTCATTTGCATTTTGCAGTGGATGTTGTGAAATCTGTCTTATTGAGTCGAAAGTCTTCTCAGCAAAATAATTTCCCGAGTTTTAGCAGTTACAAACATACTATGCACTTACAGTTAGCTCTTTCAATATTACCAATTTATGTGATCACATAATATTTATCATGTATCCTTTAAAACATATTGTGCAGCCATATATGCATGACAATCTAAGAAAATCATGTCCATTTGCCAATATTATGGTTATATGCTCACACGGCAGGAGATTCATTGAATTTACATGCTAGAGATAAGGATTGTTATCAGTATTTTACTACTGCTGAATATGAGAATCACTAATTAGTCAACTTACTATGTTAAATATTATACTAGGGTAAATAATTTTATTGATAAGATATTATTTAGTAAATGTCAGCTTATGCCAACACTGCATTATTTTATTAACGTTTTTTACAAAGTAGTATGAAATGAAAATATTTTCATCAAATTGCATCATGTACATTTGTCTAATGTAAAATATTTTCAGCAAACATATACCGCAAATATTAAGGGAAATCATAAAAACAAGACATGTGCCCCACTTGGCCGGGCGTCTTCCCACTAAGCGAAAGGTCACCCGTGTGGATTCCCGCCCAGGCATGTGCCTGGGTTGCAGGCTTGTCTGGTGGGGCCTGTGCAGAGGCAACGGGATCCACGTTCCTTTCACGCATCGATGTTTCTCTCCCTCTCTTTCTCCTTCCCTTCTCCTCTAAAAAAAAAATAAAGAAAATCTCTAAAAAGAAGGAAGAAGATATAGAAAACATTTATGTGCACTGTACAAATAATTCAAAATATGTGTAAGTTTATTAATAAATATGATATAAAGCAATAGCTTTATATCAGAAAAAAACCTTCAGTCTTAAAAAATGCCTTTATGACTTGATCTTGTGGTTCTGGAAGAGTAACAGGGATGACCTCCTGCCTTAAGCAATTAGAAAACAAGAAAAAATATGGAATAAGTCTTGAGACCTTTGGAGATTGCCAATTTCCGCCCCCGCCACCCTTTGTTGGAGGAGCTGGACCCTTCATTCAAGTGCCTCCATCAGGATGTGTTCCCGCAACCCAGGCCAGGCCTGGTACAGGGTGGTGGAGTGTGGGGTTTCCCAGGACGCAAACAGGGTGCAGATGAAGTCCACAGTGGGCCATGAGACTTGGGGTTTGTAGGGGGAAAAGTACAGTACAGATGGAGGGTCAGGGAGACGATGCACTGGGATATCTGGGTGGCAGGGCTGGCCCCGAGAACAGCGGGCACAGCTCGAAGCACAGCTGCAACCGGCCACTTGTTTTTCAGAGGAAGCTGGATCTCACCAGATCTCGGGAATTACCCGTGCATGAAGGAGTTGTTGCATGAGAAACACCTGGGTGCCCCAGCTGCTGGAAGCCCCTCAGCCCAGGAACCTTGATGAATTGTCTGACTCTCACTGCCTGTGGAACAAACCGCAATCTTTTACCATGCAGCCCAGCCTCCCTGCTGGAGTCACACAGCACAGTGCTGCCTGCCCCAGGGGCCCGGTCAGGTCTCCCGCACAAAAGCTGTGCAGGACCTGGGCCACCCTACGCCAGAACAAAGTGAGTGAACTGCATGGGTCCCAAAGCTATAGTTAGTTTCCCAGGAGGCTGAAGGCCCCGGAACAGTGACGGAAATTTCTGGAGCAGAGCCCTGGGGCCCCAAAAGGACATCCACAAGGCCCAAGGCTGCAACAATCTGAATGTGCTGTTCCATTGCACACCTTTGATCCAGTTTTTCCTCCGTGCAGTCGTGAGCTATACAGACTTTGGCCCAGGATACCATCGCTGTATGTCCCTCACTCTTTCCCCTGAATGTCTCAGGGAATTGCACTTTCTGGCCCAGTCCAACACCCAGGAAATTTTCTCTTTTGAGCACCCCGGGGGATGTCCACAGACTGAAGCCCGAGCCTGGTACCGGTGAGTGGCGTGTGGGGTTTGAATACTTGGCACTGCAGGGTGTACTATGTGGCTTTGGGTGTGGGGGCATAAATGAGGGTCCTGATAGAGGGGCAGGGTGAGAATGGTCTGGAACAGTGTTCAATACAAAGCAAAAGATAATAGGAAGTAAATAGGAAGGAAGTAAATGAATAGATCTCTTCCACTTCCCCAGCATAATGCTTGGTAAAGGTATCCAGGCTGCATTACACAAAGTGATAACTGGAATAGAGCCTGGCAGTGTCACTGAATTGGAGAAGCAGAGTTTGGAGTTCAGGGAGCCCAGGCAGCTAGAATTGCAGACAGAAGAATGGGAAGGAGACTGCACAGAGAGAACTCTAGTGATTTGCACAGGGTTTCTTTTAAGTCTACTGCTTAGAACTGAGCTATGCAGGTGTTTCAGGCAACTACCAATGCCAGGCAAAGAACCCTAGAAAGGAATATTTAGAAAAATCTCTGTATATCACACATACCCACAATTAGCCAAATCACACTGGTCATAGTGCAAAGACCTCCTAGTACATGGAGAAATGGAGAAACTGTGCAGTGGGTTGAATTGTGCCCCTCAGAAAGTTATGCTGAAGCCCTAACCTCTGGTACCTGTGAATGTGACCTTATTTGAATGTTGGGTCTTGGAAGATATAAGTTAAGATTAGGTTATTATACGTACAGTGGGTCCTTAGTTTAATACAATTGGTGTCTTTATAAGAAGAGGAGAAAAGGCACAGAGACAAACACACATACAGTGGAGAATGTCATGTGGGAACACAGCTGCACTAGGGAAACTGGCCATGTGATGATGGGAGGAGAACTTGGAGTTTTATTCAGCTCAAGCCAAGGAACAGTAAGAATTGCCGGCAATAGGCAAGGGCCAGGAGGTGGAGCGTGGCTCTTATGACACATCATTTTTGACTTCTAGCCTCCAGAACTGTGACAGAATACATTTCTATTGTTTTGTGCCGCCCAGTTTGTGATAGTGTTTTATAGCAGCCCTAGAAAAGTAGTGCAGATCAGCAGAGTCCTTAGAAAGAGAAGCAAACTAGCCATAGACTAAAGACTGTCCTAGGCCCACACTAGTTAGATTTAGCCCACACTAATTAGGTTTAAAGTTAAAAACAACAGTAAAATGGATTAGACTAATTTGAGGCAATTTAACTATATCTGAGAGCATAACCTAAATCAAAGTAATATAAATAGAAAAAACCCAAAACCTAAAATTCAAAATGTGTTATTCTAGCAAACATTTTCAGGCTTGCAAGAAGCAGAAAAATAGACCTCGTAACCAGGAGAAAGATCAATCAGAATTAGAAAGGACACAGCTGATAAAATTTTTGAAATAGGGACATTAAAATATTTTAATAAGTACATTTCAAATATTTAAGAAGGTAGAGAGAAGCATTAAGCCTGATGAAGAGAGAACTGCAAGATATGAAAACAACCTAACTCAGACTGAGAGAACTTTTAGTGAAAACACTTTCTATGAGAGAAAAAATAGAGCTGTACTTGAGCAACAATAAAAAAAGGTTAAAAAATTAAATAAAAAAGACAATTTAAATTAAACACACACACACATTAGGGAACCTGAAGATATAACATTAGAATTTACCCAAATGAATCACAGATAGAAAAATACTGGGAAAAAATCCTGATCAGTGAGTCACAGGAAAACAGCAAGTGGTCTAATACATGTGTAGCTGGGTTCTCAGGAAAGGGGTAGATATAGGGGTGAATAAAAACCATTTGAAGAAATAATGGCTATAGTTGTATACAATTTCATGAGAACTGTAAACTCACAAATTTAAAATACTCAAAGAACCCATGACAAAGGAAACTTGAGGAACATCACACCAAGGCATTCTATTGTCAAGATGTTAAAACTAGTGATAACAATAAAAATCATATAAAGAAACATTGTATGTAGAGAAACAAAAATAAGAATGACTCTAGATGTTTTTTAGAGGCAATGCAGCCATGAGACAATGAATTTCTATCTTTTAAGAAAAAAGTGTTATTTTTTTCATTTTTTCAAAAATAAAGACAAATTGAAAACTTGTACAATTTAGAATTAGAAAGTAGAAAGAATTTTTTGCCAGCAGATCAACTCCTAAGTAGATTTTAAAGGAAATTCTTGAGAAAGGAGCAAAATGATACCTGCAAGTATTTGGATCTATACAAATAAGGGAAACAAAAAACATATGAATAGGAGGGCTACATAATTTTTCATATTTATATTGTTTTAAAATATTTTTATACTTAATGTATATATAATAACAATGCATTGTGGACATATAAAATATGTACAAGTGTATACATGACAAGATTTTATAAAGGGAAAAAGGAAATATACTAGTGAGCTTCTCATGCAATTATAAGAAGGTAGAACATTCAAAGTGCACAGTGATAGGTTAGCCTCTAGATTGAGTCGATTACATTTTTTATAAAGATGGCAACACAAATCAATGGGTGAAATAAATAATCGTTCCAACAAATAGTAATGGAAAATTATATAACTACATTAAAAAAAATAAAAACAAGCACCTATCTGGACCTGTACTTCATGCCATATTTAAAAATGACATGGACCAAAAAGACAGGATTAAAACTATAAAATATCTAGGAGAATAGAATCATAAAGTAAATGACTATGAGTTAAGCAAATGTTTAATAAAACATAAAAGCATGAACTAAAAAGAAAAATTGATAAATTGAGCTTTATCCACATCAAAATCTTCCCTCTTTAAAAAGGCACATTAATAAAATGAAATAGCTATCCACATCCTGGGAGAAAATGATTGTCAAGCATATCTGTGAAAAGTCTTTTATTCAAATATATAAAGAATATTTTCAGCTCCATAATAAGAAAAACAATAAAAAGGCAATGAATTTAAACCAGACTTCACCAAAGATCCTATGTGGATTGAAAATATGTGAAGATGTTTAACATCTTTAGTTACTAAAGAAATAGCTATTAAATCTACAAGACACTACTGCACACCATTAGAATGGCTAAAATTTAAAGACTAGCAATGCCAAATCATGGCAAGAATGTTTAACAACTGGACCTTTCATACATTTTAGGAATGCGAACGGTACAGTTGCTTTGGAACACCATTTTGCATGGTCTGTGATGGCAAATATATACTGACTCCTCATCCTCTCCTGCCCCTCTCAAAGAAAACTCCTCGAAAACCTGACCTGTTCATCTATAAACTTACCAGTTTTACTCTTACTAGCCTCAAACTTGCAATAATGCAAATATCCATCAAGTGGCGAATGCTACTCAGCAATAAAAAGGAATAATGTACTGTTACATGCAACAAAATAGATGTATCTTTACAGCATTGTGATGAGTGAAGGAATCTAGACATAAACCCCAATCTCCGTTTGTGCAAGTGTAGAAAGGGGAAGACTGAAGTGATAGAAAGGCAGAGTAAGAGATTTAGCAAGGCGGGCCTCTTCCTTATGCCATGATCAGCTAGAAATAACTCAGATGTTTTCAATTATGCCTTTACTTAAATTTGGCAAATTCTAATTTCACCTTTGGTGTTTTAAGGGAGATGAAAGAACAGATGAGAATTTTAAGCAACATGTTATAAAATGTCATCCCCAAATGGATGCTGCTATGATACTATTTAAAGAATGTACTTCCTGTTTCTTCATGATTACTTGATCGTTTAGGAGCTGACAAGTGAAGCATACTAATGCTACCCAGAAATACAAGCACAATTTCTAAATAAAACCCAAAAACTCAAAAAACAAAAGGTTACTGTAAAGTATAAACAAGAAGAAAAAGTAACAGATGTCAATTGGATTCTAAGAATTTCCAGCAATTAGTGCCCAGCCACACTCACCATATTTTTGTGTTGATTAAGGGCAAGGTAAAGAAAATGAAGATTTTTTTAGTCTGGAAAGTAAAAAGCTGTTAACCTGCTTTAGACTGAACCTAATAAAGTAGTTTTTAAATATTCCCATACACCTGAAACTGTAGGAAAGAAGATGTACTATTGAAATTCTGATGACAAAGATGGAATGATTATTAGTGGTACAAATTAATGTGAATATTTGGGAAGGGAAAAAGTAAGATTTGCAACACTTTGGTAAATATATCAGCCAGGTAATCAAAAGGAATGAAAATGTTGATAATAGCATTTCTTAAATAAAGAAATGAGGGTGTGTCATTTTCTAAAGTAGACTAATACCTGGAATCTCTCTCTTTTTAAAAAGTTTTACTTATTTGTTTTTGGAGAGGAGAAAGAGAAGGAGAAAGACAGGGACAGAAACATCGATGTATGAGAGAAACATCAATCCATTGTTTCTCACACATCCCCAACTGGGGACCTGGCCTGCAACCCAGGCATGAGCGTGACCAGAAATTGAACAAGCAACCTTTTGGTTTGCGGGAGGACACGCAACCAACTGAACCACACCAGTCAGGGCCTACCCCCTGCTATCTCTTGGACGAAATGAAATTATCACAATCAACTACTCTCTAGAAAAGTGTACCCAGCATCCTCATTCTGTCCTACTTTCATCAGAGTCTGCTTTTAAAAATGCTTACCCATTGTTGGTGAAACAAGCACCAGAAATCCTGTACAGAAAAGCATATTTTTGGAGAGAGAAAATGCAAATAAAAACATTTCTAAATAAAAATGCAGAACAAAACTGTCTGAGTAAGATCTGCAACACTTTGGTAAATATATCAGCCAGGTAATCAAAAGGATCACATCACAAGGAAATGGGGGATGTAGGCATGGAAATAGGCATTTTGGGGAAAGATTTCTAACATAGGACTTAAATTGTTCAATTACTGAGTGTTTGTAGTTATTGACAGAGCTTATCCATGGTAATGAGTCCTTGGAAGTAAATATGCTCTTTAGTACCCAAAATAATTTCTAGTTAATATATAATGCTATAGTGAAAGGAAATTTTGTGTTAGTAACCAATGCAATTGTGATGAGAGAGAAAATCTTTAAAGTCAATTACCGTGAGATAATTTTATCGTGAATGCTAGATTTCCCGACAATAACTGATAAACAACAGGAGGTACTGCACAAGTTCTTTATGTGATATTACTGCTCATCTCTTATCTTTGGAATTGCAGGTCATATTCCTGGGCAGGGTTGGTCTGTCCACAAAAATAAAATATAATGTTAATATCATTAAGTGAACCAATCTTGGGTAAATCAATTACTGCTCCACAAATTGCTCTCCACTCATTTTCTAACCAGAAGTTCTGATTTTCATGGAAAACAAATAGTACTCCTTTGAGTGCTGAATCATAAGTAGCTCAAATATGGACACTTTATATTAACCTTATGTGAGCTTAGTGTATTAGTTTTCTAGGACTGCTATAATGCAGTACTGCAAACTGAGCGGTTTAAAACAACAGAAATTTATTTTCTCATGGTTATGGAAGCTTGAAGTCTGAACTCAAAGTGTGGGCAGGGCATGCTCCCTCTGAAGTTTGTAGGGGAGAGTCCTTTTCTGTCTTTTTGTAGTCTCTGGTAGCTTTATAAGTCCTTGGAATTCCTTGGTTTGCAGCTGTAGCACCTCAGTTTCTGCCTCCATTGCCACATGATTTTTCCCACTTGCAACTGTGTCTCTGTATTTCTTCCCTCCTGGTAAGGACACAAGTCATGTTGGGTTAGGAGGCCATCTCACTTCGTATCTTAACCTAGCTAACTACACGTGCGAGACCTCATTTCCGAAGAAGGTCCTGTCATGAGGTACTAATGTTTAGGACATCAACATATTTTTTGGGGGGGGCACATAATATAGCCATAACAATCAGCTTAGAATTTAGAATCATTTTTGATTCTAAATGGTCATTAGAATCATTTTTATGGGACTCTTATATAACAGCCTTCACACAGTATAAGTTTGTGTGCTCTATGAAAGTCAGAATTACTTATTCACTTTTGTATCACTATCTCTTGGGCTCAAAAATCCATTTGGTTATGTGAATATAGAACCTGGACTACAGCATTATGAAGACTAAATAGGATTTCCTCTTCATCTTTTTAAAAAAATATTTTATTTATTCATTTTTAGAGAGAGGAGAAGGGAGGGAGAAAGACAGGGAGAGAAATATACATATATGGTTGCCTCTCACCACCCCCCCACAGGAGGACCTGGCTCACAACCCAGACATGTGCCCCAACTTGGAATCGAACTGGCATCCCTTTGAGTCACAAGCCTGTGATCAATCCACTGAGCTACACCACCAGCTGGGGCATCATGGTGTCTTTTACTAGTGGTTTTATATCCTTCTATATTTTATTATGATAGTGTATATAAAGTGCTTAGCAAGTTGCCTAGAGACAGAGCACCAAATAAATAATCAGCTTAGTATGATTATAACTTCATTCCTATTTATTCTTCATTCCCTTACTTTCAATACCCAGGTCTTCTACTAAAGTTACACAGCCTGAGTTTAGACTACTAAACTCTATCTAAAGTTACATAGTCTATCGATAAGACTACTTCTGTCGATAGTAGTCTTATCTCCAAGTATAGGAGATAATCATAGGTGAAACTAGAATTTAAACTTAAGGGTTGTGTTCTTGTAATAGAATCAGTAAAAAAAAAATTACAATGAAATTTATGTCCTTTAAAGACATCACTTTTCTCTAAAATATCCTATCTGCTGGCAGTGTACTAAGAGAGGCACTTGTACCTCTGTGGTACATTTTATGATAAATATAACATACTTCCAGAAGACATTTTTAAAATTAATTCAATAATGGGGATGAAAGCAAAGGCATCACAGGGTTACATTTCAGTTAATCCATGAAATATGAGGAAACAAGAGATAGTGATATTTCATCACAAAGGCATGGAAGTTGTGTAGTTACAGAATCATCAGCAAACATGAGGGACCAAAATACAGGGTTGGTTAAGGGCAGAAACGGGGAGATGTCATTGCTAAGATGATACAGGCCATGATGCAGAGATGCCAGTTGCTATGCTGACACTTGTCCTTGAAGGTTTCAAAGCCTACATGATGAAATCTGATTTTGGAAATATAATTTGTGGGAAAAATTCATTTCAGTGGGAGGAGGATGTTTGCAAAGCTATTATATTAGTGTAGCAATAAAATAATAGGGCAAGCACTGGAATAATAATAGTGGGTATGAAAATAGCATTCATAAAATTTAGAGCTATTTCCTAGGTATTGTCTATGGAACACAATTTTAGGTTTGCGTGTGGGGAGAGATGTTTTACAATGATAAAATAGGAACAGAACCCAAATCTCATTTGATAATTTTTAATATTATCAATTTGAGCTTTGGCAAATATTAAAAAGTCTGTACTTTCCTTGAGAATTTCCAGCACATTTTAACATAAATGGTTCTGAGAATTCCTTCAGGGAAAAAGAAAAACTCCTTAAATGCTTTTTTGTAAACTTAATTTCTATTGTTGACACTATTGCAGATGCCCCATTCCCCACCCCCTTGCCCATCTCCACCCAGCCCCAAACCCCTCCCTCTGGCCATGGCTGTACTGTTGTCTGCGTCTGTGATCAGTACGTGTTCATGCATATATGTTGTTTGGCTTATCCCCTCATCTTGTTCATCCAGTCTCGCCCCTCCCCTCTGACAGGAGGACACTTTGTTTCCTGTGTCCATGCCTCTGTTTCTATTTTATTTATGTTTATTTTGTTTATTAGATTCCACATATAAGTGAGATCATATGGTATTTGTCTTTCACAGACTGGTTTATTTCACTTAGCATAATAATCTCCAGGTCTATCCATATTGTCACAAATGCTTTCCTGCAAAATTTCCTAAATGTATTTGGTTATGGGGCCCTTTTTCACATATGATATAAAATATTTCAAGTAAAATTGTTTACTAGATGTTGATTAAACACATAAATTCTCTATAGAGCTGTAAACAGTATGTAATATATAGCTCTAGTAGGAACACAATCTAAGCTGAATTTAAGAAGAGACTGTTGATATAATGCTATCTTATTAACATAGAATTAACACTAACTGCAGTTATATAAAATAATAACACTGTAAATGAATATTTATCATTGGAAACTTTATTTCAACTTTATAAAATACTAAAAATAATATATTTTTTTATTCTTGGGTATCATTGTCACCTTAAAAATAAAAATTAATTTCCATATCAGATCTGCAAAGCTACACAAAATCATATGATTGACATGCCTCTAGACTAGTGTAGTGTTTAATAATATAGCATCTTCTAGTACATCTAGTTCTCATATTGTGTGACATAGACTCATTTCCCCAAGTTACATATGTTAACAGCCTGTATCAGTTTTTGACCATAAAAAGATTCTCCCCCAAGCAAACCTCTTGAAATTTAAAGACTCATTTAAATATGTCTACTCTGTTATTAATTTTGTAAAATTAGAGATTGTATTATATTGCCAGCATAACATTTAACTACCAGCTTCAGTTCTACATTATAAAACAACAACATTTGAGAGATGTATTAAGAAAATGAGAAATATAAATATTTGTTTTATTGTGTATCAGTTTCTGTCTATTATCAAACATCTCTTCCACCACCAAAGTTTTTTTCCTAGCTTCTTATTTTCCTGTTTCTCTACTACTTCACCATCTCAGACCATAGGATTTTGTACAAGAATGTAGGTGTGATAATTCTTTTTTTCTTTTTTTTATTGTTGATCAATTACAGTTGTCCCCATTTTCTCCCTGCCACTCTCCCCTGCCCTACCCACCCTGACCTCCCACATTCAATTCTCCCCCTGTTGTCTTTGTCCCTGGGTCCTTTATACATGTTCCTTGACAACTCTTTCTCTTCTTTCCCCTGTTATGCCCCTCCCCGTCTCCTGTAGTTACTGTCAGTTTGTTCTTAATTTCAATGTCTCTGGTTATATTTTGCTCGCTTGTTTGTTTTGTTGATTGGGTTCCACTTAAAGGTGAGATCATATGGTATTTGTCTTTCACCACCTGGCTTATTTCACTTAGCATAATGCTCTCTAGTTCCATACATGCTGTCATGAGGGTAGGAGCTCCTTCTTTCTGCTTCGAGTATTCCATTCTTTAAATTCTTTTAGTATTGGGGAAGAACTAATCATAGTTAACTACAGTATAAAGTAAGGCGTTCCTTTATATGTTTATTTACCACTGGTATCCTTGAACAGTCAAGCCTTAGTTGAATGCTGATGAAATCCCTATCAAAGGCTCACATAATATTTATTACCATTCTGATGTACTCTGTAAATTCTGTAGATTGTAATTATTAGGAAGGGAAATCTATATTACTCCTTACTCTATGTTCGGTTATGAGTAACCTGTGGGTTATTCCATTTGTCATTATTGGAAAAGAAACTGCTTTGGGCTGTATTATAAAATAGAACAAATAGATGAAAAGTGAATCTTGTCTACTAGATGTCTGACTCTATTCATAGTTAGAAATTATTTTTAAAGCAAAGCTTTTGTTTTCTTCCCTTCTTCCCATCGCCCTCCCTTCCTCCTCCTTCCTTCCTTCTTTGTTCTTTTTAACACACAGGCAGCTCTTTTTGTAAGTATGTAATAAAACAGGAATTTTCATGCTTTTTCTGGTAAACAAAATGGCAATGTGAATCCAGAATTTCATAAGTTCAAAGGCTTGATGCAGTGGTATCACTTCTGGGAATGCACCTGTATTACCTGGTTAAGGCTGCCTACACAAAATATTGTAGACTAGGTAGCTTAAATGATGGAAATGTATTTTTCTTACAGCTCTGGATCTTAGATGTTGGCAGCTTTGGTTTCTTCTGCGGCCTCTCTCCTTGGATTGCAGATACCTGTCTTCTCACTGTATCCTTACATCACTTTTCCTCTGTGCACATGCATCCCTGGTATCTCTTTTGTGTGAGTCCAAATTTCCTCTTCTTATAAAGACATCAATCAGATGGTTTAGGGCTCACCCTAAGGGCCTCATTTTAACTTAATGGCCTCTTTAAAGGCTCTATTTCCAATATAGTCATACTCTGAGGCAAGTGATTTGGGCTTCAGTGTAAGAATTTAAAGGAAAAATAATTCAACCCATAATAGAACTGTAACAAAATATCAGAAAAGTTTGGTATATTTTATTATGTAAATAAAATTTATTGCAGCATTATTACTATTTAAAGACTTGATTTTTTAAGAGAAGTTTAAATTTCATATCAAATTTGAAAGAAAGGAACAGCAATCTCTCACATATCCCCCTGCTCCCACATACATGTAGTCTCCCCCATTATCAACATCCCCGCCAGAGCAGTGTATTTGTCACAATTAATGAACCTACAGTGACACATCATAATCACGGAAGTTCATAGTTCACATTAAGTTTCACTTTCGATGTTGTATGGTCTGTTGGTTGGAAAACATATAATGCCACATGTCCATCATTATGATATCATGCCCGGTATTTTCAATGCCTAAAAATTCTCTGTGCTCTGCTCATTTATTTCTCTCAATGTTCCGCAGCTGGCAGATCTTTTCACTCTCTCCACGGTTTGCCATTTCCAGAATGCTATATCATTGGAATCATACAATATGTAGCCTATTCAGATTGGCATATTTCACTTAGTAACATGCATTTAAAGTTCCTTCATGTCTTTCATGGTTTCAGAGCTTGTTTCTTTTTAGTGCTGAATAATATTGCTTTGCCTGGCTGTAACAGAGTCTATTCCAAGTTTTTGCAATTATGAAGAAGCAGCTGTAAATAATTGTATGCATACTTTCAGGTGAACATAAAATTTCAACTCCTAAATTTAGGTAATACCAAGGAGCACAATTGCTGAATCATATGTTAAAAATATAATTAGTTTTATTAGAAACTGCCAAACTGTCTCCAAAGGGGCTATATTGTTATGCAATCCCAACAACAAAGAATGAGTTCCTGTTACTCCACATGCTCACCAGCATTTGCTGTTACCAGTGTTTGATATTTTGGTCATTCCTGTAGGTGTGTAGTGGTATCCAGTTGTTTTAATTTGCCTTTCCCCGATGGCATAGGATGCGGAGCTTCTTTTCAGAAGCTTGTCTGCCATCTGCACATCTTCTTTGTTGAAGTGTCTGTTAAGGCTTTTGGCCCATTTTTTTAAACTTGTGTGTTTCATTATTGTTGAATTTTAAGAGTTCTTTGTATATTTCAGATAACAATACTTTATCAAATGTGTCCTTTGAAAATATTTTTTCCTAGTCTGTGTCTGGTGTTCTCCTTTATTTGACACTGTATTTTAGAGAGCAGAAGTTTTTAATTTTAATGTAGTCCTGCTTATCAATGATTTCTCGTATGGATCATGTCTTTAGATTGTA
The DNA here is from genome assembly GCA_028533065.1 of Trachops cirrhosus. Classification (NCBI taxonomy): domain Eukaryota; kingdom Metazoa; phylum Chordata; class Mammalia; order Chiroptera; family Phyllostomidae; genus Trachops; species Trachops cirrhosus. The sequence goes on from CM052542.1 coordinate 122,635,363, forward strand.
TCTAAAACATTGTTGTCATACCCACGGTAACTGCTTTTCTCCTATTATCTTCCAGGAGTTTTACATTATATATTTATATCTGTGATCCATTTTGAGTAAATTTTTGCGAAGGGAGTAGGTCTGTGTCTAGATTCTTTTTTATGTATTTACTTTTGCCTGAGGATGTCCAGCAGTTCTGTACCATTTATTGAAAAGACTGTCTTTGCCAAATTGTATTGACTCTGCTCCTTTGTTAAAGATCATTTGTCTGGGTTTGTGGGGATCTATTTCTGGACGTTCTGTTTTGTTCTGTTGACCTATTCTTCTATTCTATAGCCAATACCACACTGTCTTGATTACTAAGTAAGGAAGCATCAATCCTCCAAGTTTGTTCTTATCCAACACAATACAGTCAATATTGTGTTGACTGTATTCTTTAAATGCCAAAGCTCTGTTTTTACGTTGTGGTCTTTGCTTAAGTATGCTTTTTAAAAAGACCTTCATAACACACCTCTTTCAAGAGATAACAGTGTCAGTTCAGTGTTGAAGTTCCTAGAGGAAGACCTCGAGAGAACAGGAAGGTCAGTTAAAAAGTGAGACTCCTTACCTTCTGGCTGTTAGTGTGAATTCTATTATAGTCTCTATTATAGCTTGGTAATGAGAAAAGAGAACAAGAACAGAGATGTGAGGCAGTGGGTAGGACGGGGCCTAGTCAAATATCTTAGTTCTTGGAAATGATTTAATAATAAGTTATGTCTCAGAGACATGTATCCTGTGGGTCTAGACTTATAAATATTTAAATAAAATAAATTTTAGAAAATGTTATTTAGGCTAGAATCTTGCAAATCTTTTTTTTACATGAATGTATCAGAACTATCTTAACTCTTTAAATTATAAATCAAAATATTTTTTTGCATTGAAATTGCATAAATTTGTGACCACTGGTGAAGAGAAGGGCAGGGCTTAAGCTAACACACTTGCCTTTACTTTCTAGACTTTCTCTCTCTATTTTTTAACTGTAGTATCTGTCTTGCTGTTGATCTTGAGTAATGACAAAAGTAATGATTTCCTTCCTACATCAACCACACAGTGTTTTGTGAGTCATACATAAACAATGGTCATAAAGTGTGAAAACATAGATTATAGTCATCCCTCAGTATCCACAGGGAACTGGTTCCAGGAACCCCTGTAGATACCAAAATCTAAGGGTGCTCAGTTCCTTATATAAAATAGTATAGTATTTGCATATGACATACACATATCTTCTTGTATAATTTAAATCATCTCTAGATTACTTATAATGTCTAATATAATATAAATGCTATGTGAGTAGGTTAAATACCGTATTGTTTAGGAAATAATGACAAGAAAAAAAGTCTGTACATGTGCAGGACAGATGCAACCACCGTAGACCTAACTACACAGTACCTGTCAGCAGCAGTGTAACATTTAAAAAATCATGTTTTGGTTCACTGTTGGTTGAATCCATGGATGAGGAACCTGTGGATACCAACTGCCAACTGTATATTCTTTTACATTTTTACAAAGTGAAGATTCTTCTGGACTTTAGTTTGTATAGTCACCCTTTTTTTCTTAAGTTGATGGACACATTGTAGTGGTATACTTATAAAAATAAAATGACCTTATGAACAAAGCTATGAAAAATCAATATATTGCATCAGTGGGACAGGGATTTAACATCAAAGCTCTCTATTGAAAGATATAAGATTCCATAAGTGCTTTAGAAATTTCTCTTAGTGTAGTACTGCCTGATATTGCTATTGATTTTCTAAAAAAGAGCTTTAGAAATCCAAAGTCCTTGGAGTATACTTGTCCAATTTTCCTAAGCTAATGAGGTTTTTTTTTCATGCTTTTTAAACTGAAGCTTAAAATTACAGCATGTTGACCTCCTCGGCTATATTTACAACCTTTGTGAAGGGGGCTTGACCCTCCTTGGCAAAAGCAAGAAACAGGAACACCACCTTGTGCCGTAGCCTGCGACATTTGCTGTGCCTATTCAACAATGTGCACAGGCCCCCGATGGGTAATCTCATTTGTGTTTCAGACTATGTTCCTTCCATGTACTAAGACTGATGGGAACAATATTTGGGCTAACAAGGACCCACAAAATGGCTCATTGTCTTTACATTGACTATGTTCAGTCAGTGGAAGTGTTGTCGGTGGAAATTAGGCTCTTCCATGCGACTGCGAAGAAAGCATTCCAAGGACCCATGCAAGTGCAATTGTGTTGTGACAAGATGGTTAATTCAGGTGGAAATAGAAGCTGTCCTTGGGTTTCCAGTGCCCTGTCTCTGTCCATCCAACCACGGAAAAAGTCCTCCATGTCCTTAGCAAGGCCAAAACAAATGCCAGTGCCCAGAGTTTCTGCTTCATGTTAAAACTCAGTCCTTTTGATTCTGCAGGCGGCGTCTCCTGGATGGTCTCCGTCACCATCCAGGTAGCTTAGCTTGTTCCTGGCTATCTCAGTGACAGAATCCACGTGGCTGCTAGCCATGCGCTGCTAAGGCCATATGGCTATGGAGAGAGAAAGCGTGAGCACGCGGGGTGAGCATGGGTTTGAGAGAGAGAGAGAACAAACTTTTTCGTTCCCCTGGGATTATATTAGCTTGGGTTTGGGATGGATCAGGTGCTTTTTCAAAGTGACCCATGAACTTACCAAGCTTACAAGGGCTTTTGTTAGGTTACACCCCCTAGTTAGACTGACGGGCCTCTATGGTCCAGCACCTCCTCCTGTGTGCCCCAGCCAAAAAAATCCACTACCATAAGTAGGAAAACTCTCAATCTTGACTTGCCCTTCTTGAAAATATTGGGTATGGATAGGCATACCCAATGGTCTTTGTTATGGCTCTTTGAAGCTATCCTATGAAATGTATAGCATGACTCTCATTATACACACAGAACTGAACAATATCTCATAATTGCAAAGTTTTGACAGTCTGCAGTAAAACCAGAAAAAAAACATTTTGTAAGACAGTGATCTGCTCCATAGTTATTAACTCCCGTTCATTACTGCATCTTAAATTTCTGAACAGAATATTTTCTCCACATTGTGAGGAGAAAATTCACATTTACTAAAGCATACGGAACCATCCTAGTGAAGTCTAGTGACTTCATTTTCAGGCACCTATAGACATTGTTTAGTGGAAAAATGAAACAACAACTTCCCTAAATCAGTGACTGCAGTGGCTTTTCATAACCAAGACTATATGTGTCAATGTAGGAGAAAATGTAGTAGCCAATTTCTAGTGCTCTTGCTCATTATTTCTGAAAGTTGCTATATTTTGTTTACTATTAATATTTAATTTACCTCTGCTGGGATATGACATCATGAGGTTTTTGCACATATAAAATAAATGTCTGTATCCCAACTTATTTCCCTGAATTGTACAAAAGACTTCAAATACTTCTTTGACCAAATAATTACAGAAATGAGAATCGAGAACAATAAGACTGCTTTTACTGCTTTTGACAGTTCACTAGCAAATTCACAAATGGATGTAGGTATGGTGACAAATAATAGCATTTACCTTTCTTATTACTTTCTTCATCCCCTTCATTTTATGTTTAATTGCAACTCCACTGAATAACTTCCTTTGAAATATAATGCATTTGTTTCATAAACCTTAATCATATTAAATTATGCTATAATTTAATTAAAACAATGTGAAGGTGGCTGCTTCTAAAAACACCTTCATGTAATGAAAAAAGTAGTAAGCACTCTATTCTGCAGACCACTAACACATCTCACCAGAGGATTACTTACAAGTAGCAGTGATTGCTCAGCAAAAAATAGTTATTGACAGTTTAATAAAAAATCCTTACAGATGCTCATAGAAGTTATTAAATCATTTATATGATGCATTTTGGTTGCACTGTGCTAATTTCATAAGACATCTGGATAACTCTAAAATAATATCTTTATATTTGATATTCTGGTATCTCCATGAATTATGAGTCTTACAGAAGTGACCCACTTAGAGTTCACATTATTAGTGCTGCTACATTTAGAAGTTTTTATTTCAGGATTCCTGGATGTACTCCAACATCCTTCCCTACGACTGCTGCTCTGCTATTGCTGCATGAACACTTTATTCACCTTCTGAAAGCCTTCCCAGACCAGTGCTCACAAGTTATTTCTTCCATAACTACTATTTACATCCAGTTCTCTACTTGGAAAATATTTCCTTGTATGTCTTTATTCCTCCTAAAAAAGGAATTAATTCCCTGCTTTTATCATGCATTCTTCATATTTATATTACAAGTCCCTAACACAGTATATATTATATCCTTGTCAATCAGTAAATATTTTTTTAATGAATTCACCAGGGAATAAGAGTAATGTAATAATTTTCTCATATATTTTGTTGCATCACTCCTCTTGTTGAAGGAACATCTCTCAATAATCCTTCACTGAAAATGTGCCCAGAGGCTTTTATGCTATGGCAGATACTAGTTAATAGTATCACTGCAAGGACCAGCATATTTAGGTGTCATTAGGCTAAAGGCTGATGATTACTTAAAGAATTGTTGAAAATAGCATTCTAGTGCTAAGGAATACAAATATAGATAAAAACTGTATTATTTTTAACATAGAAAACTTATTCTGCAAAAAATGGATTCCATGACTATGTAATGAGGAAACTGAAACTGGTTGACAAGTTTCTTTCAGACTATGAAATAAAATATGGACGAATGTGTTTGCAACTTGTTAAACAAAGCAACAGCCAGGGGAAATAAGGCCACTGTCAAGCAATGTTTATTGCTGGGGTACAATAGTTACGTGTAGGAAGATGCAGTTGCCCATGTAAGTGAAACATTTATAACTCAGCAGTCCATAGGAGAGTTTTGTGATGCTTGAAACAGGATAAGAAAAAACAAAAGTAACTTCACTGCAACTGTTCTATGGTATATCTTATTTGCAGGAGCATGAATTAGGCATTCGCTGAGATGTACTCCCAGTAGGAACACAAAAGTATATCCTTATTTTTTAACTTAAGATGCTAGTCCCATGGGTTTTAACAAAACTATCATTACATGGATCTTTCACTGAGATTTGTGGATTGCATATCGCCTTTCCAATGGATAAAGTAATAGTTCATAAAACTAGTGATAGATTTAGAGAAAGAAAAAGATATTTTGTCCAGTTTGGTGTGAGAAGAACAATTGTGCCAGATACTTTTTAAACTGGCTATATTTTACGTTGTGATTCTGTAGTCTTGGAGAATGTCAGGGAACTCGTGTGGCAAAGATGAAAGTCTCTAACTCTAAATTTGTGGTCCCCCTGCTAATATTCCCCACTGTTTAACCTTACCTTAGGTTGTGGCTCCGCCATTTATTGTATTCCTCCTCATTTAAGTGTTTTTGCTTTATCTAATTCTTGTCAAAAGAATATGGGAAAGCAATTTGCATGTCTGCAAGTTATAACAAATTTAACATGTCTTTCCCTTTAGTATCTGTTGGGATTGCAGGCTATGTTTTTAGTGTTTATTTTTTCCCATCTGTTGTTGACAAATCACCATTTTATGAGCCTCTGCTTTTCTTCCTTTAAGTAAAATGGATGGTTACTCTTTTTATACATTGTGATTTTTGTATTTTTCATGCTGAAGGCTTTTTCTTCTCTCTAAATGTTATTTTAATGAGACTAGTCCTGGAACTCTCTAAGCCCTTATTATTTCCTTGATTTCTCCAAGTGAATGCAATAAGCGATAATAAACTGAAGAAAGAAATGTCTGTTGCCCTGGTGGAGGGTGATTTCATAGCTTAAGGCATCTCTCAAGGTGTCTCTGTGTATTCCTCTGCAGTCTTGATATATGAACTTGCTCAAGTTTACCACTTTTGGCAGGTTCCTTGTTAAGCTGTTGAGAAGCTTGATTCACCTGTAAGAAATAGCTGCCAGTAGTGAATAATTCACTCTAGACTCAACATATCCAATTTCTGTTGTGAGACATATCTTTAGATTTTCCTCTTACCCAGTTTCAATACTAGGAGCTCTCACATAGGCTATTTCTTGGGGAAAGAACTGATGGTAATTCAGTTCTTTTCTTTTGTGTGTGTGTGAAACTAAAATCATATTCATTTGTTTAACTTGCATATAATTCCTCTAAATTCTGAAGACAACTTTATTTTTTGTTCCTAAGCTCGCCTCACTGTTAAAGAATATGTTAGCTAGCTTGAGAGTATTGAGCTAACGTGGCTCCAGGGAATGACTGTGAATGTCTCTGAAGGACGACAGACCTGTAAAACAGCACCAAGGCCAGGTTTCACTATTGGAACTCAAGAAAATAAAACATTTATTTTAAGGCCCAGTGTGTCAGATGTATATATTTAGGAAATGATTTAACACAAGCTTATGATGTCATTGCAGTTAAAAAGTAAAAATAAATATTTTGAGAGCTGATGTCCTTATGTAGGATTAGTGGTTCAGTTATTAGTGAATGAAGTTGTTGATGCAGATCGATAATATTTAGTAACAAAGGGCTATGTGCTTACCAGTACTAAGAGTGATGAGAGACTCATGCAATTTATGAGGTAAAATTTGTACTTTTCATGAGTGTTACATAGTTGTAAACATTGGACACATACCTGAAAGAAAAAGGTGAAGAATAAGAATAAGGGCTGCCATTGTTTTTTACCCATACTAAGCAGGTGGCATGCTCTGTTCTTTTATAAATATTCAATGGCCATGCACACAGAGAGCATAGTAGACATGATCCACATTTTATAGGCATGAAGTTTTGAGGCAGAATGATAAGGACAGCAGGTCTCCCAATAATATGGCTTTGTTATAACATTGATGAGGTGCCTTAGATACTTAACTTTTATTTATATCAATTAGGCCATGGGAAAATGGGTTTTGTTATATATGGTTTTGCAACAGTTCCAAGAACCCATTTACAGCCTTAAGCAAGAACTTACTGTAATTCACCCAAAGGTGCACAGCCGATAGGTGTGGAGTTGACATTTTCAACGCCATTAGTACAGCTTCACAGTCAGTGCTCTTAACTGCAAGGCTATTCAGTGTCTGAAAATTGTGAGACAGCAAATAATGATGCAGTATGAGGAGCTAGCAGCAAATGAGGGCGTGAGGATGGTTTTGGAAGCTGAGAAAACCTGAGTTAGAAACTGGGCTCCCCTACTTTTCTGTGTATCTTATACTCTCTGCTCCTTCCTATCTGTATTATATTGTACAGTTTATAAATAGCATTAACTGAGCACTTACTATGGTCTATAATATTAACTAATTTCATAATTCTCTAAGATATGAGATAGAATGTATTGGTTTTTTCCATTTTAGAGATGAGAGAATTAAGTTTTGACAATTTAAATGTTTGCCTGAGGTCACATAACTAGTATATCCCCAGAGAGTCTGATCCATTTCCTCTCTTAACCTATGATGGCATGAGTCATGGATTAATAAAACAATTTGTAAATCTGATTATTATTTCCATGCTTATATTATATAATATATAATTTAAATTTCTTTATTTTTTTTAGTGTATAAATGTAGGATTTCAGTTTAGTCCAGGTGCTCAGTGTAACTTCCCCAGGAAAAGTAAGACTTGAGTTAGCCATACATAAATATATGATGTAACTCATTTTTTAATATAATGTTTGGAGAATCAGAATATAAACTCAACCCAATGTCACTAAAGTGTCCTCATAACTTCATGCTGATTGACTGCCTCTCAACTGTTTGACCTAGGTCCCATAAAATGATAATGATGGTTTTTATATGCATTTGTGAATGCAACTGACTTAGAACTGGAAAAATAAAAGCAAACAAACAAACATTCAACTGAGATCCATTTTTTAAGTCTACCATATTATAATCTATATTTTCTCATGTTTTATATTTCTTTGGTTTCCCTTTCTTATATTCTTTTTGATTATTTGACTTTTTCTTAGTATTCCATTTTATTGGTTGAATTTTATAAAAATGTACTTCTTTGAAAATTGTGGTTAATCTGAGGTTACAACATGCATATGTAACTTTTACAGTTGACTTAAAGTTAGTATTTTATCACATCAAGTAAAATGTAGAAATCTTGCACTTACAACCATACAGTTTCATTTCTGTCTTCCCTATGTATTACAGTTGCCATATGTTATACCTACATTCATCGAAATCCCTTCAGAAAATGCTATAATTTTTGCTTTCAACCCTTTGAGATATTTTGGAGAACTTAAGAGAAAACTGCTGTATTGTGTGTGTAGGTAAATGTGTTATATATATATATATATATATATATATATATATATATATATATATATATTTGTTGTTCTTCATTTTTGAAGTTCTGCATTTCCCTGTATTATAGTTTCCCTTCTTACCAAAGATCTTCCTTTCAGAAAGGACTAGTGGCAACTTTCTTATTCTTCTCTCATATGAGACTGTATTTACTTTATGTTCATCCCTGGAAGATATTTTTACTAAATATTGATACTAGTTTGAAAGTCCTTTTCTTTCATCACATTAAAGTATATTCAGTTGCCTCTGGCCTCATTGGTGTTTGATGAGAAACTTGCAGTTGTTTGAATCATTGCTTCTCTACATTTGATGTGGTTGTTTTGTGTTGTTTTGTTTTTTCTGGTTGCTCTCAAGATTTATCTATTCCTGGTGTTCCGTGGTTTCATTATGATGCCTCTCAGTGGTATTCTTTGAGTTTGTCCTGTTCGGGGCTTGATGAAATTGTTTTGTTTTGTTACTGAAATGTATGTTTTTCACTAAATTTGGGAAGTTTTCAGCTACTCTTTCTTAAATAATTTTAGTTTACTAATGTCTTTTTCCTCTTTAGAAAAATCTAGTAATATGAATGTTGTAAGTGTCTGATGGGCCTCCAAGGTTCTGTTCACTTAAAAAAATACTGACTATTCCTCAGAATAAATAATTTCTATTGATTTACCTTTAAATTTACTGATTCTCTCCTCTACAGACTTCATTCTGCTATTGAGCCCATTTACTGAGCCACTCAGGCCCCTCCCACCCCCAGCCCCACTGTTTGTTTTATTCTCAGTTATAAAACACTAGGTTGTTTTTTCTAACTTTGTTTCTGAGAAATTCTGTCTTTCTGTTTATTTCAAGAATGTCTTCCCTTGCTTCATGAAACCTGCTTATATATAATAACTGTTCTAAAGTCTTTAATTCCAACAACTATAATTCCAGAGTTGACATCTTTTCATTATATGAAGATCCAATCTCCTTTATTTCTATAGGCACAGTCAGTGATTTCAACAGTTTTTAAATGGTTTCTTATTTTCTCACTTCTCTGCCATATCTACTATTGACAAGTTAATCTTTATTATATGCGTGTGTAAGTTTTTATACATTGTATTATATTTCATTGGTTTATGTAAATACTAAAATATGGTGTTCATGGTTTAGGAATAAACAGAATTGAATAATTCCATATTATATATATATATATATATATATATATATATATCCCTATGTGTGTATAACATTAGGCATATAGAATAAACATGATTATATACAGATAAACAGTTATATAATTTGTCTATATAAAATAAATTTCTCCCCCTTTATAGGTCATTCTTGACCATTTGCCCCTTTTGTACTTCCACATAACTATTAGAATGAGCTTGTCTTTTTTTAATGAAAGAAGATCCTGTAGAATTGGACTCAATTTTTAAAGCACACTGGGTATAGTTGCATTTTTAAAATTATGTATAATTGAAATAGAAAAAAATAGTTTTTTTCTTTCAGAGGTGTTTCCATAAACAGTTATAAATTTCTTCACATAAATTTCTTCACGTAGAGCTTACACGTCTTGGCAGAGTACGTCAAGTCAGGTAAATATCTAGTAATGGTGTGTTTTATGTATTCTTAGTATTGTTGGTTTCACATTACTTTCTTAAAAGAAACCTCCCAAAAATTCTACAAAATGGCTTCATCTTTGAAAATATAACCAGAAAATAAACCTCTGTGTACCAAAATTTTAACTGAAAATGATTATCAGCAATAATGTTGCATCCATTTTCTTGATCCTCACCTATTTCATTCTATTTCCTTCACTTAAATAGGCAACAGTTGTCCTGGATTTTATGGTTCAAATCCCCCAGTTACTTTCGTAACCTTACCATATATGATTATTTGCATTATGTTGTTTAGGTTTTCAGTTTCATACACGGCACCACAGTTGACGTAGCTGTCTGGTAGTGCTGTTTTCACTTAACATGTTTGTTCTCAGACTCATAAGTGATGCAGAGATCCATAGTTCGTTCATCACATTGTTGTATAACATTTCAAATTATTCAACCTTTTTATTATTTGTTTTACAGAAATATTTTCTGACTTTAATATTTATATATATATGCTTTTTAAAAATAAAGAGGAGGTTTAAGAAAACTCAGAGACCTTGAATGTGAATATGAATCACATGACTTTGAGTTCTCAATCCCTGTTTTCAGGCTTTTACATATATTCCTAGATGTTTGTCAGGTATTTTAAAATACTATGCTAAGATTTATTGGATATACAACAGGAAAATTATACTTTGAATCATAGAATATATTTTTTTCTACCAGAAGTGATTTTAGAGTCATATATTCAATAGCCTCATTTAACAGTTGAGAAAATTCATGCCCAGACAGATGAAGATACTTGGTGGAGGTTACACAGGTTGTCAGCAAGTTTTCCAGCTGAATAGTTTAATTTTTTTAAATGTAATGGAGACATACCACAAATCCATGAGAGTGGAATATAATTCTATAAGCAACATTTATTTTGGAAAAGCCCAAAGGCTGTGTTAACAGAGGCAATCAATAGAAACATGGGTTCTATACACACACACACACACACACACACACACACACATATTTCTATACTACAGCATACACTATGTCATTATAAAATTCATACAGAAGTCATTATAAAATTCAGGAAACAGTATAGTATGCAGAGATTCTTTTGAAGAAAACATAGATTTTAATCATGTATTTTCTACCTATCTTATAAGTATTTTATTTTGTATCTTCAAAAAAACAGCAATTTATGTCATTTATCTCTATGTCCTTTTAGACATAAAATTAAATACTGAATGTAAATATGAAAATATATATGAGGTCTATCCAGAATGTATCCAGCCATGTAAGATGAAAAATAGAGACATTTATTGAAGAAGATACAAGATAAAAGAAACACTGTACATAGGACAATGACGCCTCAGTCCCCTTCAAAGTGTGAGACACCTTGCAACCGCACACAGTTCTACTATCTCTTGCACTATTCAAAACACTCTGTGAAATCCTTTGTTGGAATTGCCATTAGCTGATCCATTGTATTTTCCTGAATCTCAATGATGGTCTGAAATCTCTTCCTTTCAAAGGTAATTTTAGTTTTAGAAAAAAAACAGAAGCTGCAGGGTGCCAAATCTGGGCTGTAGGGGACCTGAGTCACTTGGGTGATTTGATGTTTTGCCAAAAAACTCTGCACAAGATGTGATATACGAGCAGGTACATTGTCCTGAGTGGGCACTGTGCCATAATGAAGGTGCCAGTCACCAGGTGCCCATAGCCGTGGCCTTCTGAATCACCCAAATAGTTTCTGTGGAAGAATGTTCAAGCTTAACACAAAATTGATGCGGATTCATTACTCTACTCACTCAGTCATTTTGAATGTGATGGCCACACAGTATACATGCTCACTCAATGGCGTCTACCACACCTCCTGACCAGTACAGTGAAGCTGTCATCGTTCATGCCTGCTCATTCCTGTCCACTCTCCTTGGCTGCCAGGTTACATCAACGTCGTGCAAACTGTTCTTGTTATATTAACAATGGCTGGACTTTTTCTGGACAGACCTTGTCATATACATATTATGTCATATTTTCAAAGATTAAAAGAATGGAGTGTGTGTGTTCAATAGGATTTGAGAAAAAAGTTTAATCCCTGAGGAGCTTTAAAATGAAACAATATTTCTCCATGAAATTTGGCAATGTTCATCAATATTTTAGATGTGTATTTTGATACAAGAAGTTTCACTGCTAGGTTATGTGTGCAAACATGCAGATGCCTACTTAGGTACATATTTATGAAAGTATTGGGAATAAGGTTCAAAACTGAAAAAATCTCTTGTCTGGCTATGAACTATAAATTATGTAAATTATACTATATTGATATAATAAAATAATATTTAGTTTTTAAAAATTAAAGTGATTTATTCTTCTTGATTGAGAAAAATGGATAGTTAAATGGAAATGGCAAGTTTCAGAACAGTGTGTAAATATTTATTTCTTCTTTATGTTAAATATATATAGGCATTGAAAATTTTTCGAGGATGTAAATTGATGTCTTTCCAGGGTGCCCATTGGGGGCATAATTCTGGGAGGATGAACACTTTCATATTTAACTTTGTGTGTTTGAGTTTCCTGATTATTCACTACAATAAAGGTTTATAATAGGGCAACCCCAAAAAACAATATATTTATTTTGGAAAGAACATACTGAAAAATCACTGGATTCTTTTAAGCTCAGTACTGCCACCTTTTCAGAAGTGCAGAGTCCTGATGAAGGAAGGGCCAGAGTTTCTGTGGAATCGTGTATCAATCCAGACATGCTATTATCAATGTCTGCATTATTTCCATTAGGTTGCTTTAAGAAATACAGTCTCTGATTTCTGTATTCCAAGCAATAACAATTTACTTAAATTGAACAAAAACACTTTTTTTGATTAGTTGAAAAGCACAAAACTTGTTGATATTCATGACAATCATGCTGATATTTTTCAAAATCTTCAATGGCCTATCACTGCCCATAATATTCTTTCAAAAAATATTGCTTGCTCCCATTGACCATATAGCAAACTTTTAATCTGAGTATTATGTGGGAATGTGGGTGTTAATGAGATCAGCACCTTGGATGACAGAAGCAAGGTATCAAAATTAGGATGGATAGAAGATAGATAAGAAGGAAGAGACGAAAAGGAAGAAAGTCAAATTTTCAGGATGATATCCAGGGACACAAATACAGAAGTGGGCAAAAGTAGGTTTATAGTTGTAGTATGTGAAACACAGATATTATTCTTACATTATCATTTATTTATTGTTTATTCTCTATTTGTATTACAAGCATAAGCTGTCTTTTGTCCATCTCTGTATTCACCAGAATAAAGTAAGGAAAATTTTTCTGTGGTTGCACAACACAGCTGAAGTTGCTTCCTGACTGACAGTCTCTCTGTAATCAGGTCCCAAGAGGACTTCTACTTGATTAAACTTCAGTCAAGCTCCTTGAGCCCATTTCTCAACCAGGCCTGACCTTTGCCTGCTCAGCCCAGTTTTATGGAAGCAGAATACTGCTAAGCCACTTGATCAGCAATCCCCTACCCTTGATTTCTAAGTTTTTGGTCTGTCTTTAGCAAGAATTCTATTAAGCCAGTTTAGAAAGCAACCCTCTACTCTTGATATCTAATCAAATCCCCTTAGTTATTTTCTAACCATCAACACTTTTATTCTGTTCCTTGACTATGAATCCCCAGCTGTCTTTGCTATATTCAGAGTGGAGCTCAGTTCTATACTGAACTTTCTTTCCCCTTCTGCAGTAACTCAAATAAAATCCGTTTTGTTGTTTTTAATAATTGCCTGGTGCAAATTTTTCTTTTATATTATGCTTCCAAACTCATATATGATAATTTTACTAAATAACCAACTTATGCTTCTCTTCATAGATTTGTACTGTTATTCTTTTGTCATTGCTCATAGTTCTCCCCAGATACATTGTTCATAATCTAAATATAATGCCTTGTAAATTCATCCAACAGAATTTTAGCAAGTCCTCCAGTTCACACCATTCTCTTTCTTCCCTCACATGGTCCACATAACCTTGCAGTGTTATTCTGACTGAATCAATAAACTTAATACAGTTGAATCTTCTTGAACAATGTGGGGGCTAGGGGGTGCCAACCCACTCTGCAGTAAAAAAATATGCATATAACTTTGGACTCTCTGGAAACTTCTAATAGCCTACTGTTGACCAATAACAGTGACAACTGATTAATGCATGTTTTGTATGTTATATGTATTATATACTATATTCTCGCAATAATATTTGTAGGAAACTACAAAAAATAAAATGTTATTAAGAAAATCATAAGGAGCCCTGACTGGTGTGGTTCAGAGGGTTGACTATCATCCTGCAAACTGAAAAGTCACCAGTTTGATTGCTGGTTAGGGCACATGCTGGGGTTTCAGGCCAGGTCACTGGTTGAGGGCATGCAAGAGGCAACTGATCGATGTTTGTCTTGCACATTGATATTTCTCTCCTCTTTCTCCTTCCCTTCCCCTCTCTCTAAAAATACATAAATTAAATATTTAAAAAAAGAAAATCATAAGGAAGAGAAAACACATTTGCAATACTTATTGAAAAAATCCACATGTAAGTGGGCCCACACAGTTCACACCATGTTGTTCAAGGGTCTAGTGTAGTTCCCTCTTCATGCTAGCCATGTCCATGAGCACATTTGACAATAGCCTGCAGCATCACCTCAACTGGCAGAATTCCCCTAGGCTCCACTTCGTACCCTCAGCTTTGATTTTCTTCGTTGGTCTAGATTATAGTATTTTTTAAAATTTTCTATCATATAGAGAAGTCACTTCAAAGGCATATTTAACTTACTTGTACAAATGAGGCTATACATTATTAGCCATAAAGAAAAAAAAAGGAAAATTAAAGATGAAAAATGTGTTAAATCATGTGGGTAATTCCACTCACTATTCTACATAAAGCATTTATGCCCTAGAATGTAACTTTAGTTTTTAAATCAGCATGACTTCTAAGAACAAGCCGACTACTTTGTGTGCTGACATGTGAAGAAAGAGTAAACCTCAGGTGCTGGTGGGGGTGGGGGAGGGAACCACACTGGCTGTGTTGGGCTTGTTGAGAGATAGCACAGAATACTGATCTTCAGGATTTTCTAAAGTATTTTTAGGAATAATTTTGACATATACAAAAATTATCTTATCAAAATAAATTTAGAACTTGTCCCCACAGAAGATATGATGTTGTCACTAAATTATCCCCCTGCCCAGTCCTTGTCCTAATGTCACATGAATTGAGAGTCTGCTCTAATTCATATCTTGCCCTGGTTTTTTATCTAGTCTTTATCACAGATTGATAAAAAATAATGCTTTCATATTAATAAAAAATTCAGACCTACACACTGAAAGCAGCCATAAATAAGCAGGCTCACTCCTGGGGGGTGGGCTCTGGGCACCAAAAACCCTGTGGAGGAGATATCTTTGCTCTCCTTTTAAGGACCCTGAGAATATGTCACTCACCATGCAAACCCCACCCCAAACAAACATTGTGAAAAGTAAATAGTTTACATTATATAAAAATAAAAGATTAAAATAATGAGATATGATGAATAAAACATCTATTAATGTCCATGAAAATCAGATATTTATATTTGTAGGTTTATTAGCTGGTGTCCAGCAGCAATATTATCACTATAGTAACAACAGTAATGATGAAAAAATTTCAGATTTTAAAACAATGGCTGTCTAAGCAAATCAATTTTGCATTTCATATAGCCCTCATAAAACCTCTGGAGATTATATATATATATATATATATTTATATTTATATTTATATCTTTTACTTTTCTATGAGGGAAATGAGAATCAAGAAGTGATGAGAGTAATGCTTCAATATGTGTTTTTTTAAATTTAGACCAATGAGCTTTCCAAGGAATCTCTACAGATGAATTCAGAATTCTGTTATCCAGATCTTCCCTCATCATTGAAAAAGAAATTGGTTGAAGGTTAAATACTCTCGTTAGAAAATCTTAGGTTGAGTTGACCTTTAGTCTTTAATCTTCTTATCATTCAAAAACAAACACAATCCTGGGCTCCATAAATCCTGGCAAAAGTTTCTGCTCTGGCATCCAGTCTCATGAGGACCATAGTCTGATTGTGCTGCTATTGGCTATGAACTAGCTTCACAATGGGTTCAGGTCCCGGAGGGAGACCAAAACAGACCTATCTTTTTCCCTACAGATTCTGACAATGATGTGGACAACCAGGCTACTGCATCTGATGTCTAGATATTGGCGCCTGCCCATATTATGCATCAACATGCCCTGCTACTCACTGCTTCTGGTAATAGAGCTGTCCTGGGGACAGTCACTTTCTCTGGCTCTGGTCCTGGTCCTGATTTATTCCAATTCATACTTCCACTGTGGAAACTCATAAATGCTCAACAGGTAGGCCTGTGGCTTATGAAAAAACACACTTGGATTATCTCCTTATCCATTACTGCTATATAACATAAAAACTGGACATACATGATACTAATTTTTGTGTCTGCAAAAAGTGTGATATGAAGTAGTTTTAAAAATAAATTGTATTTTAATTGTATTTAAATTTCATTTGAGAAATTTATGTGAATGTCATTTCTTAGTGTAATGATAGGGGCTTTAGTAGTATGCAAGATCATTTTCAATATAAGATAATTATATCTGAATTTGCTTTTTGGCCTCATGGAAAAATTGGCTTTTTTGCTATATATGTGTATATATATATATATATATATATATATATATATGTCTATATATATATTTAAAGTAGCAAATTTGCTCAAGGTAAAAAGAGTTCATGTTTAAATTGAATATTCTTGACATTAGCCCTGTTTATTAACATAGGTTTTTATTTACCTGACTTAGTTATGCTTCTATCATATTGATACCCAGCTATGAAAAACCTCAGCTGTTTTCCTGTGGATGTAGAATCAAATTACGAACTGCTGGCTATCAGAGTGAGAAAAATCAACCTGCTACATGTTTCCAAGGATGTGAGAGAATACATGTTACAGAAAGAACACTGAGATGAGGAAATGTGCCACAAAACCATGAGAAACAAAATGTTTGTACCTTAACACAAAAGCACATAATCCATAGCTGTGTAAAAACATAAAAAAGCCTCTTAAAAGGCTTTTTCTAAAATTGATTTTCATTGGTTTTAAACTGTATTTTTCAAGGCCAAATGAACTGTATCTCTCACAGTGGAATTCAGTTAAAGCTAATGAGAGTTTCCTTCTTCAAGGCCTAAATTGTTCTTACCTAGATTGAGTTATACATAGTATTTGAATTGTTATTCTACATGTTATTGATATCTTACATTTCTGGATTAGACTCTCTCAGGATTCTTATGATCCATTATGGAACTTTCCATCAGCATCCATAGTTTAACAAAAATTCAATAAAAATATTTTCAGTTAAATTTTTTGATTTTAGTAATTTAAAAAATTTCATATATAATTAATATTACTTGTTCTTTGAACAATTATAAAATACCTAATTTTTAATTTGTAATTGTTAGGATAATTTTTGGTAAATATGTGCATTTCTAATAAAATATGTATATATATTGTATATATACATTTTATATGTAGATATAAATATTTATATCTACATATGTGTATATACAATGTATATATAATATATACACATATTTTATTTGAAATGTGCATATTTACCAAAAATTAAAAATATTTATTATATATATATATATATATATATTCCAGTTTTGTTAAAATAGATTTTGAATGGGGCCAGTATTATAATATATACAATTTTATGTTCTTATTGATACTTTAAAGTACATCTGAGAGCAAACAAATTATTTAAGGAAAATTTACTTTAGAAGGTTGAGTCTCTCTTTAGCACTGTCAAATAGAAATATGATACCAGCTGCGTATGTAATAGAAAATTTTCTGTGGTATATTAGAAATTAAACATATATCTATTCAAATGCATTTTTTAGTTCTTTTTCTTTACTGAATTTATTGGAGCGACACTGGTTATCAAAGTTATACAGGGTCCAGGTGCACAGTTCTACAACACGTCATCTGAACACTGTATTGTATAGTGAAGTATATTTTGAATGAAGGTGAAATGATATAATTAGTTTTTTTACTTGAAATAATGATGGGAATTTAATAAACAATAAAATACATGCTTCTTCCTCATATCAGAATATCTATAGAACCTTGGGTAATCAGATAAATGATCATCCTGGTTAGATTAGAATGAATTCAGTGAATGTATTAAATCAAAAAGGTGAGAAGTGAAATATGGAATAAAGTACTTGTAAGAAAAAAATAAACATACACCTAAAACACTATTATCTTTCAAAAACATTAGCAATATAATATTATTAGTGGAAAATTATGCATTACTTTTAGTACTAAGTCTTCAAAAGATAGTATGTATTTTACCCCTAAAGTATATCTCAATCCATATTGTTTAGTGTTTAAGTGCTCAATAGCCATGTATATCTAGTGGTTACTCTACTGGACAGATCAGCTATAAACTGTGAGATACAATAGAGTGAATCTGGTACCATTCTGAGAACTGTAATCACACCATTATCTGAAAATGCTTTACGCTTTGTACTAACTTTCTGATCTGGTGGAAGTACTTGTGGACTTACACCCACATCAATCTTGCATATTTGCATTCAACCTCTGACTCCTTTATTTCAACTATTTTCTCCAGAACTGATTTCTTGGTTTACATTCTTCTCTGATTACCAATCTCTCCTTTAAACTTGTTTCTTGTCTCTACCTTTCATTCAGGTTAAATGCTGTAGTAAGTGACTACTATGTAGTGGTAGTAGATCATTTTTACATGTCCTTTCTGACTTGACCCTTAATTTAATTTGACCTGTGAATCATATGAGAAGGTATGATGCTGAGTTTTAAGGACTCCCTGTTAAGTTTATTTTGAAAGGCAAGTTTCAGGTTAGTATTCCAGAAATCTGCTTTTCTTCTTATACAAAGCATTGTGTGTAATTAAGTAATAGAATGATAGGAAATCTGAAAACAAAACAGAACAAAAAGACAATTACTCCATATGTAAATAGTGATGAGTTAGCATTAAGATTTATGTAATAACAAAAATTTCCTTTTCAAATGTTTCCAAAATTTGAACTAATACAACATGTATAATTTTTTACTCTTCAACTGTTTTAGCATACCTAGATCATAATGGGTAAAACTTACTTATGTTTAGCATTACATGACATTTGTGTACAAGGCAGGACCCCAAAACACCTGGAATTTATTTATTAAAAATTGTGTGTTTATTCTTACATGTTTAAACTTCAGTCACCTTTAAAGTATTCTCCATTTGATGCAAATACACCTATTGAGATGTTTTTCCACTGCTCAGAACAGTTTTTGAACTCTACAATTTTAATACCTTTTAGTGCTTTCACTGTTTTTTGTTTCACCTCTTCTGTATGAGCAAAATGGTTCCCTTTGAGGACTTTTTTCATATGGGGAAACAAAAAAAAGTTGCTTGGGGGAAGATTAGGTGAGTGGAGAGGGTTGCGCACAGGGGTCATGCCATTTTTGGTCAAAAACTGATGAGTGCTCAGCACAATGTGGGCAGGCGCACTGATATATCACCCTTCATGAAGTGGGCAAACACATGGAAAGAGTCTTCAAAAAAAATCACTGAAGCTGAACATAGCCTCTCAAAACAATACCAGCTGGTACGCTGATACAGATGGGTTCCTAGAACACTCATCCAGCAGGGGAAGCCTGTACTACAAGGGGTCTGCCCTCCAGAAGATAATTCCACTTTAGGACCCCCCCTTGTATATATCTGTGGTTTCTTATTAAGTTTTGTAGTTGACCATTTAGCACATAGACAAACAAGGTATCTGTACAGACAAGTCTCTTATTAGCTTACTGTAAGGACATACAAAGGACTTAATCCTAATGGAAGGCATAATTTAAGGTGAAAAACATTACATGGACAAAATAATTTCTGGCACCAAAAAATCTGATAATCTTGACAGGTCATAAGTAAGTAAATTTACTTGCAATTACAAAATTGTAAGAATATTTATGAAGACATAAGGTAGGCATAGGCTAGCTAGTAATCTTTTCATTTACTCATCATTTGTTATTGCTTTGTCTTTAATTGTTATATATTGAATAACTGTTTTGGGGAAATTGAAGCCTTAAATAAAATTGCCTATGTTTATGGAATGTAATACTTTGAAGAAAGCTTGATATTTGGTCATGCTTGACATAGAGGAGCAAAATAATTTGTTAGTTTTAAAGTGTCTGAGGACTCTGTTTTGCAGTTTATTTTATACGTTACAATCAAAGGAGGAGACATAAAGACAATACAAACTCAGTTCAGGTAACCATGGACCTTTGCCAAGGAAGATGCTTGCCTAGGACAAAACTACCCACCGTGACTCGCTTTTAGTTAAGAAATTTTAATCTCAGACCATCCTATGAGGTTACTTTTGGTCTGAGTTTTAAGGCTGCCATGCAGGCCTCCCCTGAGCTTGTCAGGTTTAGCGCGTGGCCTTTTGTTGTAGTTGTTGTTGCTGTTCACAGCCTGGAACTCAACAACCTCTCCAAGCCAGAAGGCTTTGTGCTCATATTGGTGAGGTTTGATTACCCAAGTGTATCCTTTTCTTTACGAGGGTTCATTGAGACCTATTATTCATTATGCTGACATCTAATAGACTCTCAGCATTATTCAGAAGATGGTTTTGAGAAAGATGAGAGGAAATGAGAATGTAACAGAGAGCAATGGGAAAGGATACAATTTGTTTGAGTACTTTAAGAGTTAAGGTATTTCATTTTAGTAAATTAGAACTGCTCTACCAAACATAGTTTGAAAGAAAATTAACATTGCCTTAATTTATTCACACATTCTAAAATGAGACATGATATGTGACATTAAATGAACATGTTTTCAAAGGTTATTCATTTTTAGCTTTCATCCTGACGTTCACTCATGTGATCACAGAGAATTAAAAGGATTATATGTGATTTAGCTCAGAAAATATACAGAATAATAAGTGAAAAATAAAATCTGTTTAAAAGGCTCTAAGTATATAATGACATAGAGATGGGCACTCTGAAAAGTGCAGACATTGCTCTTATGTGTCACTGTTTGGTAACCGAACAAAGATGCCTCATATTGAACAAAGAAATGGGTTTGGTGGAAGTTGAATATCTTCCTGTAGAAAGACATATGGCAAAAAGCATGAAGAGAGGTCCAGACATACAGACACATTAGTATGTTCTTTTATTATAATCATGGGTACTTTATAATTCCCGGGGAGGAAAAGATCTATAACCTAAAAGAAAAGGAGGAGAATTTTTCTGAATAAAGGCTAGCTGTTAGAAATCCATACCTGGTAAGTACATCACATGATTCTTTGCACCTATATGCTGAACCAGTTACAGATTTCCATGGTACCCCAGCAAATGTAGAATATTTTTTATAATTTCATGGAGACATAAATTCTTTCAAGAAGAAGTAGCCATCTGTTAAAGAAATCAAATTTATAGTAAAAACCTTACAACAAGACAACTTCAGATACAGATTTCTTCCAGGGACAAATGTCTAGCAAATATTTAACGAAGAAGCACTCCTTCTCCAGTCTCTTCCAATGACTAGAAGAGGAGGAAAACACTTCCAACTCATTTTATGAGGCCAGCATTTTCCTAATATTTTATAAGGCAATATAAGAAAATTACAGAGCCAAATCCCTTACCATCAAATATACAAAAAACTCTCAACAAAATTAGCTACTTAAATCCACCAAAATGAAGAAAGAAAACATGGGGTTGTCTAAAGACAAAAGTTTATTAAACATTTGAAAATTAATCAATATCACTCAGAATATTAGCAGACTAAAGAATAAAAATTACCATATCAATATCTGCAGAAGAAGCACTGAACAAAAGTCATCATTAATTCAAAATATCTCTGATTAATTTGGATATCAATGGAAGAAACTTGGAATCAAAGAGAAGTCTCTTAGCCTGGTAAAAAATTTGCAAAAAGTCTATAATTAATATATGCAAAAGGGAAAGATGAAATGATTTTCCTTAAGATTCAGAACAAGACAAGGATATTTTCTCTCACCAGTCCAGTTTCACATCTTACATAAAGCCCTAGCCAGGATAAGGCTAGAAAAATAAATGGAAGGCATGACTGTCTACACATAAACTACTGGAGAATCTAGAGAAAAATATTAGTTATACATTATCAAATTAAATATTTTGTTCTGTGAAAGACACTGTTAAGACAAGGAAAACAGTTGCAGACTGGGAGAAATACTTGCAAATAACATTTCTAACAAATAAACTGTACCCATGCATATAAAGATCTCTTAAAACTCAGTAGCCTGACAATAAATCCCAACTGAAAAATAGGAAAAGATTGGGAAAGATACTTCACACAGAGGATATACAGATAGCAAATAATTATATAAAAAGATGGTCAGCATCTTTAGTAATCAGGGAAATGTGCATCAAAAACTCAGTGAGATACCAAAATGAATCTATTAGAATGACCACCTACACACTCACATACACTCACACACATACACAAAATCAGATTTGGTAATTCCAAGTTTTCATGATGATGCAGGCAAATCTTAACTCTCACACTTTGCTAGTGAATGTGCAAAGTTAATGGTCACTTTGGAAGGCAGTTTAGTGCTCTGTTATGTGGTTAAACATACAGTAACCTCCTTCTAGAGATATGAAAACTTTGTTCACAGACATATCAGTATGTACATGTTTACAGTAGCTTTATTCATAATCATGAATAAGTGGAAACAAACCAGATCACCTTCAATCAGTTTATATAGAAGCATCCATTGTTCACCTATGAAAGAATGAAGTATTGTTTTGAAAAACAGTATTAATAAATCTTAAATGATTTAAGTGAAAGAATCCATGTTTAAAAAGCTACTTATTATAATATTCTATTTTTGAGAACTTCTGGGATAGGAGAAACCATAGGGTGGGGCTGACTACAAAGGGGGACCCTGAGGTTTTGGCAGTGATGAAACTGTCCTATGAGAAATTATGATGTTGAATACATGACTGTATACAATTGTCAATACACAAGTGCATGCTGCAGCATACATTTCATACTGTATGTAAATAAGACCAGTGCAGGTGCCCCCAGGTAGCAGAGGGCATGGGCATAGGCACCAGAAGTGGGTAGAGATGAGGCAGGGCAGGGGGAGCACCCCTACCCACCCCCTCCCAGACACTGCTACCTCTTGCTCATGCCTTGGCTCTCTCCACAGCTCACCATGGATGCTGCTACTATGCTGCTGGTCGGCAACACACGGGCCTGTGCAAGGCTGGTTGCCAGGGCAAGAATCCCTCTTCCTTTCTACTATGGGACACCTGCTGCACCAGGTAGGACGGCCAGCCTGGGGTCTAATCTGGTGAGTGGGACCTCTGCTCCTCGGAGCACATGGAGGGACGTGGCCTGGGTCCTCTATAAGAAAGGTCTTAATTAAAACTATGCAACATTATAAAAATGTATCAAGCAGGATGTAAAAAGAGTGTAGGTGGAATGCAGAGTTATATAAGATGAACTGCATAACCATGGGGAAGAATGTGGAGAAGAAACCTAAACTAAGTAACTTTAGAAAACACTTCAATTAGTTATTTTGAGGCTAAAGGCAAAAATTAACTTTATACAAACATTGCACTCTAGTAAATTTGTTTTTCACAGAAGTCTGTGTCAGTGTTTACAGAACTAATTCATATTTATGCTATAGTTGATAAAGTGTGTAAATATATTGTACATAGTGAGAGACTGGTTTCTCTTTGACTGAAAGAGAAAGAAGTTATAAACAAAAGGGGGATGCCAGAATCTATTCTGTGATGTTGGATTGGAGTTAGAGGTTACAATATGTAGCCTGTGTATATACAATATGTCTGTGTATGTGAATCTTATATATAAATATACACACTTATACAGACTGCTACATACAAAACAGATGTATATTTAGTTTCAAGATATTGTATTAGTATATATGTGTGTGTGTATGTGTATATATGTGCATACATAATATATAGTGTGTATATAATATATAATGTATAATATATATTATATATAGTATATATAAATATATACCACAAATGGTTTAATGAGTAAAAACTAATGGATCAAATGCTGATTTCCAATAAAATAAATCAGGCCTCTATGGAGAACATAATTGATTCCAGCACTGGGTCAGAGAGAATACAAAATAACATGGAGCATCTCATGATTTCTGAAAATAAGGAAGTGATCAGAAATGAATAAAACGATGCCATCAATATCAAATGGCATAAGCCAATGTTAAAGAGCTCCCAGTGGTCAATACTGGAACAAATATATTTCCATTGACCGCACCCCTTTCTCATTCTTCTCTTCACACACAGCAGAGGATTCAATGATGAGGGTAATTTATTATTCAGTTTAAACATAAAAATATGTAATAACCTCTCTATGTAGATAATACTTGCAAGAACTACCATTTATGGAATTTCTCCAAAATGGCAGATTATTGATAGGAATATAAAATATCCTCTGATTTAATCTTCAACAATTGTGTTACAAAGTCTCACAATTTATGGAGAAGGGAACAAAGATATGGGAAAGTTAAGAAATTTGCTTAAGTCACTTGGTTGACATGGTAGAGTAAAAACTCAAAGTTTAGATAGTCTCTACTCTAAAATGTACTTTCAACATTTAAATTCCAAGATTTTAAATGATGAAGGATTTATCTTATGTATAGAATGAAAATCTCTTTGGTGTTTTCCCTAGCAGAGCATTCATCTAATCCATTATTCTCTTTGTAATTATGTGTGGTAAACCTAATCAACAAAGAAATGTATATGATCAAATTAAAACAAATGTAATATTAGCAACAAAAATTAAACATTGGAATTAAGCATTAATTGCTACTATAATGAATATTTACTCAACAAATATTTCTTATACATTTATGTACTTATCATTGTTTTAGGAAATAGAACATATGAATTTTTAAAAATTAGAAATTTCTGCCTTCATGGAGTTTACCTTCTAGTTGGCCTATATAGGCAATAAACTAAATGACCAGTTCAAAATGATCCTGATGAATTTTGTCAAAAATGTTAAATGTAATCTCTTTATAGTATCCACATTTTTTCATAGTATAAAGCGCCTGTTCCTTAAAGCAATTTGCTTTGTCTTGTGTAAACTATCTAGATACTTTTCTGAACTTAATATTTATAGACTTTACATTAATAGAGGTTTGGGCAGTATACCTATTTCAGTCTATATTTGTGGTGTCAAAAAGGATGTCTCCACACAGTTCTGTTTGTTGAAAACTAGTAACTATCATGAAACAAGCAGAAAAAAAAGACATCTCACAATATTCAGTGCTAGTAGGATTGATGGTATAGAGAAGTAAATATATGTGCAACATTGAATAGTGTCTTACCATTAAGGGGAAGTCTGTCTTTGTTTTGCAGTGTTTCTTTCAAGTACTTGAGGTATGATTTGAGAAACAAGGTGTTGACTGAGGAAGGTGTTTCAGAAGAGGATGAACTGTTTTGCACTGAAATAAGGGGAATATTTAAGACATTTTTACTCAGGGGTTGGAAGGAACAGAGAAGATAGAGAAGGTGAAAATAATCGCTTGAACAAGATGACCTAAATGGATGTTAAG
>CM052542.1:122661362-122723463 GCA_028533065.1 Trachops cirrhosus
TTTTTTATTTTGTTTTTAACCTAAGGGGATCTATTACAGTTCTCTTGTTCTTCTCTCAGTATTTTAAGGGCTTTGATCCTGTGCTATTTTAAGATGTGTAATATCTTAAAGTATTCTCTAGCCCCACTGTCTGTTACAGTTAGTTCAAAATTGGAACTAACTTATGTTCAGTTTTTCACCTTGCTCATGCTTTCTGGGAGAATATTCTACTCATGAAAAGCTGGTACAACCTGATGGGGATAGCTCTTAGCAGACTCCCACAACCCTTGACTTTAGCCTAACTACCCTTTTCTACTTTGCTTGGTGAAGATCCATATTTATTTAAGAATTGAGCAGGTAGGTGCACTCACTTTATTAACGAGGATCTTCAGGATTCTAATATATCATGGTATTTCACATGTGGTAGTTCAAAGTTCTTAACAGTTTGGGTGTTTTGGCCCCACCCCATTATATGGCAGAATTCTCCACCTCACAAATCTTCTAGGAATGAAAGTCTATAAGTTTCTTCTGTCAGATGAAAGGCTCATTGCATTCTGACGTTTACTTTTGTTATGTTTCTTTGTGTCAGTAAGTGTCTGAAGAGATTTTTTAAATTATTATTTTGGGGGCTCCCAGCCAAGATGGCGGCATAGGTAGACATGCTTTACTTCCTTGCACAACCAAAAGAAAGATAACAACCAATTTAAAAACACAAAGAAAACCCAGAACTGCCAGAAAATCTAGCTGTACAGAAGTCTGACAATGAAGGAGTTAAAGAAACATTCATCCAGAATGGTAGGAGGGGCAGAGATGGCACCAGAGTGGAGAGGAGGCAGCTGGCAGACCGGGCTGGCAGGCAGTGGTTGGTAGACCAGGTGATTCCACATTTGCGTGCAGATAAAGTGGGAGGGACAAATGGGGAGTGAGATAGACCATGCAAACCAGGGTTCCAGTGCCAGGAAAATAAAGCCTCAAAACCTATGGCTATAAAAACATGAGAGGGTTGTGGTGGTGGCAGAAGCTGCCAGTCTCACAGGAGAGTCTGTTGGAGGGGCTCACAGGAACCTAGACTGTACATAAGCTCACAGAACTGGGAATCAGCACCAGGGAAGCACCTGAAAGGATGCAATTTGCATGTGGGAAGCAGGGGAAGTGATGGGAAAGCAGGGCGAAAGCTGAGCAAGCAGCACTGTTCCCTTGCTAACACTTCCCCCACATACAACACCACAGTGCAGCAAAGTGGGTTGCTCCTCCCTAGCAAATACCCAAGGCTCTGCCCCTTACAACATAACAGGTACACTGAGATAAAACAATATGGCCCAAGTGAAAGAACAGATCAAAACGCCAGAAAAAGAACTAAGCAGTGAGGGTAAAGACAGCCTATCAGATGTAGAGTTCAAAACACTGGTAATCAGGATGCTCATAGAAATGACTGAGTATGGATGCAAAACAGAGGAAGCAGTGAAGGCTATACAAAGTGAAATAAAGCAAAATATACAAGGAACCAACAGTGAAGGGAAGGAAATCAGGACTCAAATCAATGATTTGGAACAAAAGGAAGAAATAAACATTCAACCAGAACAGAATTAAGAAACAAGAATTAAAAAAAAAAGAGGAGAGGCTTTGGAACCTCTGGGACAATTTTAAATATTCCAACATCCAAATCATAGGGATGCCAGAAGGAGAAGAGAAACAGCAAAAAATTGAAAAGTTATTTGAAAAAATAATGAAACAAAACTTCCCTAAGCTGGTGAAGGAAATAGACTTCTAGGAAGTCCAGGAAGATCAGAGAGTCCCAAACAAGTTGGACCCAAAGAAGAACACATTAAGACAATCAAAATTAAATTGCCAAAGATTAAAGATAATGAGAGAATATTAAAAGCAGCGAGAGAAAAGAAGAGAGTTACTTCCAAATGAGTTCCCATAAGACTATCAGCTGATTTCTCAAAAGAAACCTTGCAGGCAAGGAGGGGCTGGAAAAAAGTATTCAGAGTCATGAAAGGCAAGGACCTACATCCAAGATTATTCTATCCAGCAAAGCTATTATTTAGAATGGAAGGGCACATAAAGTGCTTCCCAGATAAGGTCAAGTGAAAGGAGTTCATCATCACCAAGCCCTTGTTATCTGAAATGTTAAAGGGACTTATCTAAGAAAAAGAAGATCAAAGCTATGAACAATAAAATGACAACAAACTCACAACTATCAACAACTGAACCAAAAACTACAAAAAGAGAAAGAAAACAAACTGGAGCAAAACAAAATGGAGAATACATGGAGGGTTACCAGTGGGGAAGAAGAGGGGGGAGAATGGAAGAAAAGGTACAGGGAATAAGAAGCATAATTTTTAGGTACAAAATACAGGGTGAGGTTAAGAATAGTATAGGAAATGGAGTAACAAAGAACTTAATATATATGACACAGGGACCTGAACTAAGGGGTGAATGGAGGTACTGGGTGGAGGGGTATAAAGGCGAGAAAAAATGGGACAACTTTAATATCATAATCAATATATTTAAAAGTAAAAATAAATTTGAAAACAATTATCATTTTGTATCTTGTTTAACTTTGTAAAACTATTATTAAGATGCATACAATGATCTCTTCTGAACTCCTATGTCTGAAGTTAAGGTGTGCTCTAATATATACATTTTGGCTATGCATCTCAGGGTACCAAGTTCAGCTGAATGAATAAGTAAGTGAATGTATACATGAATGAATGAAAGATGCATTACTTCATTACCTTACTCAACACTTATGCTATCCAAAAATACCTCAGAGTTTATATAATCATTTTCAGTTTTAAAAGCACATTTGTACATTTTACTATACTTAAGTAAGTAATAATAAAACTAATGTTTATTGAATCTCAACTCTGTGTTCATGCTGGACAAAGCACTTCACACAGATTATCTCATTTGGTCCCCATAATCTATGTGTCTTCCTAATTCACACATTATAGAGCAGGAAAATAAAGAATATGAATGTTAAACAGAGGTAACAGAGCTAGGGTTTTAAATTATTAAGTGCTAAAATACTGCATCTCTCTTATTTGTACATTCTTCTCCTCAGAAGAAAATTGTGTGTGAAAGATGATTATATAGTTTGAACTAGAAAGTAGGATTCTACGTCAGGAATTAATAATTCAATTTTTAACAACATACTTCTAACTTCTATATACAAAAAAAGACTTAAAAACAACTGTATGACACCATTGAGAATAATGACTATCAAAATATTCTAAAAATCACGGGAGTCAAATTGAAATCATACCCTGGGACTTTCTTCATTGTAATTACATTTTAACATAATAAGTTTTCTTTCCTCACTAAAAGAGGCAGAAGAAATGGGATTACAAAATGAAGATTGAACTTCTGTAGGTATAAGCTTTAATATTTAAAATGTCATAAAATAGAATAAAATACTGAGATCATTATTGAATATATTTATTAGAGATTATGTTTTTTCATTTTCCCTATCATGTCATTGAGTTAGAAAAGTAGAGCATGTGCCCATAGATTTTACTTAAGCAGAAACACTGGTTATGATCAATGGAATTAGTCACCTCTTAACTGAATGAAACCTTTGGCAGGGCAGGATTTAGGGGAAAAGAAAACGTCATGAGAGAAATACATGATATTTCTGCTAATTTGGAAATTTTGAATGAAAACATGGAGGATTTCCATGTAACATAGTATAGGCTCCATACCCATTGCAACATTTTATTTTTACTATAGCTTTTATCTTTACCTTATTTGTCACTTCTTATTTTATAAATATATATCTCCCAATCTAAATATATACTACCTATAGAAGACAGCTTATTTCTCCTCTTTAGCCTTGTTTCTGCAGCACAGCCTAGTATCTTGCATATGGTACATGCCCAATAATGAATACTAAATGAATGAATTATGTGTACAAATGCTATAACATAATACTATGCATGTAATTAATGTTATGTTAAATAGTAACCACTCCTCTTTTTCTTATAAGATCCAAAGATTGATTTTGGTATGTTGTAGGGGAGCTTTGCCCACAGAGCCCCCTGTCTGCCATGGATAAGAATAAGTCCACCAAGACATGATCTGCTTGGGGAGGAAAGGTGGCTAATCTCTCAAAGGAGAAGGACCAAGAGCCTTTTCCTCAGTGGGCTTTTATTGGGTTCAGTTTGCACTGGAATACAGGTAAAAGCTCATCAATCATTGTCAGGTAGTAATGATCAAACAATAGATAACATTCAAAGAACTATGATGGCTTATGCTGAGTCAGGGTCAGATAGCTAAAGGGCCATAAAACTTTGGGAAACAAACTCATTTTATGCTTGGACCCTCATCAGAAAATTGAAAACATTCTTAGCAAAGCAGGTTTCACAGGAATTTACGTATTTTTTCTCAGGCCTGATCATCCAGGGAACCCACCCTTTCCAGCACAGGGCTGCACCACCCTCTGTCATTGTTTCAGGCTTAAATCAGGCAGGGGAAGTAAGGCAGACAAGAGATTAGGAGACTTCTCACAAACAGTATGAGGACTTAGGCTATGTCAAAGCCAAGGGGCAAGGGTCCATCACCCCCTTTTTATGTAGCCCCCAAGTCCTTCCCTGGGAGCCCCTTCATGACTGTGCTTGTCTTAGGTTATTCCTCCCTTCAGGAATCTTACTTGTCATTGACTAACTGGGCAGGCTCGGGGGACAAGCAGGGTGAAGTAAAAGGGGCAGAGGATTGCCTCTGCCAGGGAGATAAGATTTGTTTCCTTAGTGACTTTTGGTCCCAAGGTCTCTTACTCAGCTTTGGCCCTGCGGGGCTACAGCTTCTGAAACTAGGCAGGGCAGTTCCCAACAGTATGTAAACTATTACTAATCAATTCAAAAATATTTAATGTTATAGAATGGAGAGGTTTATGGGTTGAGGATTTTAATTCAGTGTGCAAAAATTGTTAGGAGTTTGTTGTCATTTTAATGTTCATGGTTTTGATCTTCTTTTTCTTAGATAAGTCCCTTTAACATTTCATATAATAAGGGCTTGGTGATAATGAACTCCTTTAACTTGACCTTGTCTGGGAAGCACTTTATCTGCCCTTCCATTCTAAATGATAGCTTTGCTGGATAGAGTAATCTATGTTGTAAATCCTTGTTTTTCATCACTTTGAATACTTCTTACCAGTCCCTTCTTAACTGCAAAGTTACTTTTGAGGAATCAACTGTTAGTCTTATGGGAACTCCTTTGTAGGTAACTCCTTTCTCTTGTTGCTTTTAAGATTCTCTCTTTATCATCAATCTTTGACATTTTAATTATGATGTGTCTTGGTGTGTTCTTCTTTGGGTCCAACTTGTTTGGGATTCTCTGTATTACCTTGACTTGCATGTCTATTTCCTTTGCCAAATTAAGGAAGTTTACATTCATTATTTTTTCAAGTAAGTTTTTGATTTTTTGCTCTTCCTCTTCTCACATCCCTATGGTTTGATGTTGGTGCTTTTGAAGATGGCCCAGAGTTCATTTTTTAGAATTCTTATTTCTTCATTCTATTCTTTTTGACTCTTTATTTCTTCCTTATGTTCCTTATCTTCCTTATGTTCCAAATTGTTGATTTTGGAAAATAATCAGCTTCCTTCCCTTCACTTTTGGTTCTCTGTGGATTTTTCTTTATTTCACTTAGTATAGCCTTCATTTCATCCCTTATGCTTTTGCTGTACTCAGTGAGTTCTGTGAGCATTCTGATTGCTAGTGTTTTTGAACTCTGCATCTGACAGGTTGGCTATCTCCATTTTGTTTAGTTCTTTTTCTGGCATTTTGTTCTGTCCTTTCATTTGGGCCACATTTCTCTGTCTCCTCAATTTGTTTGCCTCTCTGTGTTTGTCTTTGTGCATTAGGTAGAGCTGCTTTTACTCTGTCTTAGTGCACCTGTTAAGCTGTATGGGACAGAGCCTTAGGTAATTGCCAGGGTAGGGCAACCTAATATATTACTTTGTGGTTCTGTACGTTGGGGAGGAATCAGAGAGGGAACAGTACCACTGCCTGGAGGCTAGAGGTTTGCTTGGCACTTGTCCTACTTCCAGTCACTTTACCCACTTCCCATGTGTTACTGGCACCCCTCTAGCTGTTGTCCTGATGTTTGTTCCCAGAGTGTGTGGGTTTGTGTACATTCTAGGACTGTGTAGGCCCTTTAAACAGACTCTCCTGAGAGACTGGCAGTTTCTTTCTCTACCCCATCCCCCACTGGTTTTTATAGCCAGAAGTTATGAGATTTTCTTTTCTTGGTGCTGGAACCCTGGGCTTTGTGGTCTGGCCTGGGGCTGGGATCACTTGCTCCCTAGTTATCCTTCCTGATTTTTATCTACTGCATGGAAATGTGGGACTGCCTCTTCTGCCAGCTGCTGCTGCTGCCTCACCTCCGTCACCTCGCCACTGTCACACCACATCATCTCTGCCTGGCTCCCCTACCTGTCTGGATGAATGTAGCTTCTTTAAGTCCTTGGTTGTCAGACTTCCATACAGTTCTATTTTCTGGCAGTTCTGGCTGTTCTTTTGTGTTGAGGTTAGTTGGGGTCCTTTTATAGTTGAATAAGGAGATGCAGCATCTCTACCTATGCCTCCCTCTTGACCAGAGTCCTCTAGTATTCAAAAATAAGTCTGTGCTTGGAGGGAGAGATCATTCGAATAGTTAACTTTGGTTGTTTCAACTAATTAATTTGTAGGGGGGAAAGTAAAAACCCAGTTGTAAACTTTAAGTGGCTGAGCATTGCCTTACTTATTAGTTTCCTATCATAGAACTTAGGATCGTGCCTGAAATACAGAAAGCAGTTAGTGAATATTTATTTACTGTGCAAAGAATTATGGATATGTGTGTATAGTTTGTATATACATGCTTGTAATAAGTAACTAAAACAAATCAAGTTATCATGAAAACTATGTGTCCTTATCCAGTCCTTGTCCAAAGACAGAGAGAGAGAATCTATTTAAATCATTTCAAACACCTCTCATGGCCATTCCCTAGACCCTTCCCAACCTACTCCTAACATCTCCCCAACAATATCCTTAAATTCAATACATCATCCAAATGGATTTGGGGAGACAGACTAATTTTAATCATTTCACTATAATTTTAATCTAAAGCAAACAAGACACCAATACCAAATAATCAGAACATCCAGAAAAGCACCATGAAACTTGTATATAATTCTCTTTAATTTTGGATATTTAACCTGGAGAATAAAACCGATAGTGTAACTTCTGCTAATTGATACACCAGAGATTTGCAGATCTCAGACAATGTCATTAATAATATCCCGCCAGCAGTTCATGGCACGATCATTAGTAGCAATGCACTTCACACTGAGGAGCCCTGACAGCATCGGTCAGGTTGTGCCAGCATTTCCATTCAGAATCCCATGTCTCCTGTTGAGTGTGCAAATCTGGACAGAATGCAAGAGGGACCTGTCACTGTTCAAATTGCTACTACTGGGTAATATGTTAACTGATGGTATTGTCACTGCTCACATTGAAATAGCTCCAGGTATAGAGAAGGGCCAGATAATACCACAAGTAATTAAGATAACAATTGTTTTGTTTCCTCTTTTTTTACATGGACCAAATTAGGTAGGATAGGCATACTAAAAATATGTTATAATAGTAGTCTGCCTTGTTTTTTACAGAGGCAGATTGTGTGAAAGCTTTTCTAGGAATAGTTTGCTTTGGTTGATATCTTCATCTTAGTTACAGAGTTAATCAATTTGAGTATTTATAACAGAGTTATCCAACTGGAGTATTTATAATAAGAGCAATTAACATGTTTTAGAGATATTGACCCCTTTATTAGAGATCTGTCTTAGCTGGTAGCTTATGAAATATTTTTTGAAATTCATTTTGGCTTTTATATGAAATAACCATTCAGATAAAATTATATCTCAGCTTCTCAATCTTGTACTTATTAATATGAAAATCTACTAGTTTTGGCCATGCTGCTTTATATTCATTTAATTTGCATAAAGTTATATAAATTTGGCGGGGGGAAATTCTCATTCTAGTTGAGAATACCAAAGTGAAGTTGTGGCTGATGTGAGATATATTTTTCCTCTGATAACATTTTATTGTGCATCAATTGTTTTTATTCCTGAAAATGGAAATGTATAACATGTCATTCACCAGTTTATAGTGATATTGAATGCATGTAAAAAGAGCTATATAAAAATTTTTTGCTATTTCATAAAGGGAGGGAGACATTTAATAACCCTTGTAAACATTTATATACCAAACTTAGGAGCACCTAAATATATAAAGCAAATTTTGATGGACATAAAGGGAGAGACTGACAGTAAGGGATTTTAATACCCCTTTGACATCAAATAGATATTCCAGACAGAAAATCAACAAGGAAACAATTACCTTAAATGACACACTAGATCAGATGGATTTACTAGATATCTTAGCATTTCATCCCAAAGCAGCAGACTATACCTACTTTTCAAGTGCACTTCAAACATTTTCTAGACTAGACCACATGTTAGGACACAACAAGTCTCAAAAATTTAAGAAGATTAAAATCATATCTAGCATATTCTTTGGTCATAATGGTGTGAAATGAGAAATCAATCACAAGAAAAACAAAAACTGAAAAAACACATAAAGACATGGAGGTTAAATAACAAGTTACTAAACAATAAATGGGTCAACAATGAGATCAAGGAAAAAATTGGAAGTTACCCTGAGGCAAATGAAAATAAATATACAACAATCAAAAATCTATGGGACACAGTGAAAGCAGTCCTATCAGGGAAATTCATATTATAGGCCTACCTCAACAAACAAGAAAAAAATCTCAAATAAACTATCTAACTTTATATTTTAAGAAATGAGAAAAAGAACAGTCAACCCCAATGTGAGTAGAAGGAAAGAAATGATAAAAGATCAAAGGAGAAATAAAAGAAATAGAGTCTACAAAAACAATACAAAAGATCAGTGCATCCAAGTGCTGGTTGTTTGAAAAGATAAAGAAATAACATTCTTCAACATAATAAGGCCATATATGACACAAACATTTAACTAGACTCATCTAGAGAAAAAAGAGAGAGGGCCCAAATAAATAAAATTGAAAATGAAAGAGGAGAAGTAGTAACTGACACCACAGAAATGCAAAGGATTATAAGAAAATACTAAGAACAACAATAGACAAACAAATTGGACAATTTGGAAAAAATGGATGAATTCCTAGAAACATCTTGAATCAGAAAGAATCAGAAAATCTAAATAGACAGGTTTCAACTAATGAAATTGAAGCAGTAATCAAAATATCCCAACAAACAAGAGTCCTGGAGTATATGGCTTCACGGGAAAATTTTACCAAACATTCAAAGAACTAACACCAAACCTTCTCAAACTATTTCAAAAACTTCAAGAGGAGGGAAGACCCCCCAAGCTCATTTTATGAGGCCAGCGTTATCCTAATTCCAAATCCACATCACAACACTACGAAGAAAGAAAATTATAGGCCAATATCCCTGATGAACATAGATGCTAAATTCCTCAGCAAAATATTAGCAAATTGAATACAACAATACATCAAAAAGATCATATACTATAATCAAGGGGGATTTATTCCAGGGATGCAAGTTTGGTACAATATCTGCAGCTCAATAAACATGATATGACACATAAACAGAATAAAGGGCAAAAATCACATGATCATATAAATACATGCAGAAAAATAATAAAATCTAGCATCCATTTATGATAAAAACTCTCAGTAAATTGGGAATAGAAATAACATTCTTCAACATAATAAGGCCATATATGACAAACTCCCAGCCCACATCTTGCTCAATGGGCAGTAACTAAAAGTGTTTCCCTTAAGATCAGGAACAAAAGTGGGATGTCACTTTCACCACTATTATTTGAATAGTACTGGAAGTCCTAGCTACAGCAATCAGATGAGAAAGAAAAGAAAAGACATACAAATTGGAAAGGAAGAAGTAAAACTGTTATTATTTATAGATCATGTGATACAGTATATAAAGAACTCTAAAGATTCCACTAAAAAATACTAGTAATGATAAATGAATTAAGTAAAGTAACAG
Organism: Trachops cirrhosus; assembly: GCA_028533065.1. NCBI lineage: Eukaryota > Metazoa > Chordata > Mammalia > Chiroptera > Phyllostomidae > Trachops > Trachops cirrhosus. The sequence continues at coordinate 122,671,406 of CM052542.1, forward strand.
GATATAATTAAACATCCAGAAATCAGTTGCATTTCTATATATCAATAATAAACTATCTGGGAAACTAAGGAAACAATCCCATTAACAATTGCATCAAAAAACATGAAATATCCAGGAATAAATTTAACCAAGAATGTAAGAGTATACTTTTTTTCTAGTACCTGGAAAAGTATAAGAAAGGGAAAAAAGGAACCAAAAAAGATACAAGTAAGTGGAAACACATACTGTGTTCATGGATAAGAAGAATTAACAACATTAAATTTTCATACTCCCCAAAGTCATCTTAGATTCTGTGCAACTTCTATCAAGAAATCAATGGCATATTTAGAGAGGTAGAACAAAAATTTGTATGGAACCACAAAAGAACCTGATTAGCCAAAACAATCTTGAGAACAAAGAAGAAAGTTGGAGGAATCATGCTATTTGATATCAAACAATACTGTAAGGCCATGGTAATCAAAACAGCTTGTTACTGGTATAAAAACAGTCATGTAGATCAGTTAAACAGAATAGAGAACTTTGTAATCCACCCATGGCTTTGTGGTCATTTAATATTTGATAAAGGAGGCAAGAACATACATTGGGATAAGGATAGTCTATTCAATAAATTGTGTTGGAAGAATTGGAAAGGTATGGTATGGGCAATAAAAATGAAATTAAACTACCTTATTACACCACACACAAAAATAAACTTAAAATGGATTAAAGACTTAAATATAATATTTTAAATGATAAAAATACTAGAAGAATACATAGACAGTAAAATCTTACACATTTCTTGTAGCATAATTTTTCTGATATATCTCCATAGGCAAGGGATGCAAAGGAAAAAAAAAAAAAACAAATGGGACTAGTAAACTAAAAAGTTTTTGCACAGGAAAGGAAACCACCAACAAAATGAAAAGACAACCCACTGAATGTGTGAAAATATTTGCCAACAATACATCTAATAAGGGGTTAATACCCTAAATTTATAAAGAACTTATAAAATTCAACACCCCAAAAGCAAACAATCCAATTAAAAAATGGGCAAAGGACCTGAATAGACATTTCTCGAAAGAGGACGTACAGATGGCCAATAGATATATGAAAAGATGCTCAGTGTCACTAGTCATCATAGAAATGCAAATTAAAACCACAGTGAGATAACACATCACACCTGTCAGCTTGGCTATCGTCTCTAAATCAACAAACAGGTGTTGATGAGTATGTGGAAAAAAGGGAACCCCGGAGCACTGCTGGTGGGAATACAGACCGGTGCAACCAGTATGGAAAAGAGTATGGAGTTACCTCAAAAAATTAAAATGGCACTGCCTTATAATTCAGTGATGCCACATGTGGAAATATTTTCAAAGAAACCCGAAACACTGATTTGAAAGAACATATGTGCCCCTATGTTCATTGCTGCATTATTTATAATAGCCAAGATATGGTAGCAACCCAGTGCCTATCAGTAGATGAGTGATTAAAAATGCTGTGGTACATTTACACAACAGAATACTACTCAGCTGTAAAAAAGAAGGTCCTGGAGAATATTAAGCTAAGTGAAAGAAGCCAGTCAGAGAAAGACAAGTATAAGATTTCACTCATATGTGGAATCTAATGAGCAAAATAAGCTACGAAACAAAATAGAAACAAATGCACAGATAAAAGAAAACAGATTGACAGCCGCCAGGGGATGTGGTTGAGGGGCTGTGTAGAAAGGGTGAAGAGATTAAGAAAAAGCAAAACAAAACCAAAAAAACAGCAACAACAACAACAAAAACACTTCATGGACACAGAAAACAGCATGGGGAGTTCCAGAGGGAAAGGAAGGTTGGGAGAGATAGAAAAGGGTAAAGGAGGGATAAATGTTGAGGGAAGGAGGCCTGACTTTGGGTGGTATAAACACTATACAATATACAGATGATGTATTATAGAGTTGTATACCTGGAACCTATATAATTTTATTAATGTCACCCCAATGAATTCCATAAAAATAAAAATGGGAGATGTTTACATATACACACCTGCATTGTATTATTGTTTTCAAAATTAGAATGATTGTATATTCTTCCTGGCTATCATAAATTCCTTATTCTGATTTTTTATTATTCTAACTTTAGTTCTCCTTATTTGAATAGAAGTCCTTCTTGTTTGTTTTTTTCTGTCTTCTTTCTTCTTCCCCTCCCCCACACCCTATCTCTGCAGAGCTCTATGGTTCTGAAATTTGAACAGGAAAGTCTGTGTGGGAGAAAGGTGTATGTGGCTTTTCCAGACCATTTTATTGAGTCCAATTACTCAAGTCTTAACACTTTGAAAGAAGAAATTAATTTGGCTGGCTGTCATATTCTAGACAGGGGGACAAATGTTAGAAAATATTGCTCAGTTGCTTTGGAAGAGACAGTTTGGTAGAAAATTCATTTACATTATTTTAAAACAAAGAGATTCCTAGAGAGAGGTGGGATATTCTCTTTATTTATTAATAATTTTAAAATTTTCTCTTTGTCCATGGGGACATGCTAGATCAACTTAGAGAAAATAATGTAGGCTCCACACAGGACATTCTAGTGAATTCAGCAATAAATAAGAACATTAAAGATATGAGGAATGAGATGCTGTAACTAGGGAGACCTATAAAGCAGTATGAAATTGGTGTCAAGAATAGCAAAACACAGAAATATGTACACATTCAAAAGGACATATTTCAGAGAAAACAAATTGAAATTTACATGTGTCAAACACATATGAATAGCAAATGAGCAGGAATTGACTAGCCACTTAATATCAGTGATAAAGGAAAAAATGAAATGTACATCGCCAACTCATATTTTTCTCTTATTTGTAAAATTGAGATAAGCTTACATATTATAAAATACCCATGTGGTAAGGACACACATTCAGAGTTTTTATAAATGTATATACGGGTTTAAGCAACACAGCAGTTAAGATGTAGAACATTGCCTTTACTCTAGGGATTCCGAGGGGCCCTCCCTTCCCCTCTCACAGAGTCAATCCCTGTAGTGGTTGCTGTCTCTTTAGATTACACAACTGTCATTAAATGGAATGAGAATGTATGTAGTTTTTTGCTTTGAATTCTTTCACTGAACGTTTAAGAAAAATTTTCATGTTGTTGTGAGAATCAGTAGTTCATTTCTTATAATTTCTGAACAATATTCCATTTCCTGAATATATCATAATCTGTATATTCTCTTTGAGGAACATTTGAGTTATTTCAAAATATTGCTTCTTCGAATAAAGCTGCAATGACCATTCTTTTACTTAGTCCATTACATGGATATACATTTTATTTATCTATTTTTTAATTTTAATTGTTGTTCAAGTACAGTTTTCTGCCTTTCCCCCCATCCCAGCCCATACCTCAGCCCTGCCCACCTCCCTCCCATTTCCATGCCCCCTTGTTATCACCCATGTGCCCTTCACACTGATGGAAGTATGGCATCATAAAGAAGTATATAATAAATTTATTGGCATTTCTCTGATGATTAATGGTATGGACCATCTTTTCTATGCTGATTAGCTCATGTCTTCTTTTGCATAGAATCTGCCTAGGATTTTTATTTTTTTCATTTTTAATTGATTTGTTGGATGTTCTTACATATTCTGTGTGAAAGTTTATTTCAGAAATGGATATATGAATATTTTTTCTCAGTTTGAGTCTTTTTCATTTCCTTGAATAGAATCTTTTGATCAGTAAATTGTTTTTTTATGAAGTTCAATTTAGAAATATTTACTTTTATATTGTTTACTTGACTACCCTTCTATGTCTTTGTTTTGAAGCCATAATTTTAGCTTGTTTATGTCTGTGTTAATTTTTGTGTATAATATAAGGTTAAGCCCCTCTTCTTACAGAAGAGCTAGTTAATAATTTATTGAATTTTTCTTTACAATTAAGTTGAATGAATGTCATTATTAAATATTTTACCATAGAGTGTGGAATTTTTTTGCATAATTGAATTTTCTGACTATTCTATGTAAAGACTACACGCTTTTCTTGTAGCTAATAGTAACACAAACTAATGTAGCATTAATTCCCTCAACTTGATCTACCATTACACAGTTTTTATATATTTCTATATAAATTATAGTATTTACTTATGAATACCTGAAAAAAAGTATGCTGAAAGAACTCAATTTTGAAAGAATAGATGTCTTTAGAGTAATGAGTCTTCTAACCAAGGAATTTGACATACTCCTTAAAATATATATACACTTTAATTATTTTCTTTCAACAATGTTTCAAAACTTTTAGTATATAAATCTTTTAGATTTTTGTTTAGTTTGTTCCTAGCTATTTGACATTTTTATATTGTTGCAAAACTGTTGTAATTAAATATAATTTTTGTTCAATATAATTATGTTAAATAAATATTTTTAAGAAATATAATTGACTTTTATATATTGACACTTTTATAAATTTTCTTTTATACCTAGCTGGGTATTTTTTTGGTAGAGCTCTTTTAAGTTTCAACTTGTATAGTCATGTCATCTGCAAATAACTATTGTCTTAATTCTTTGTCTCTTATATTTATGTTTATTATTTCTTCTTTCTTCTCATTTGCCTCATTGAATTGATAAAACCCTCCAGTAAAAGTATTAAATAAAAGTGGTAAGACACTACAGCCTCGCTTCACACATAGAGAGCAGGTTGCAGGGAGGGGACCTGAACATGTTAAATGAGTGGGAAGTTTGTACAGGGAAACTTATTCAATGTTAACACTTTTATACACAGATGATGGGACTGAAATCTAGAGAGAAGTGCTTTCCAAATTCCCTCCAGATGTCAAGTGCAAGACAAGGACAAAGTTTGTTTCTTACCTCCTGTTTTTATTTATTTTTTAATGTGTAAAAATGTTTGTACATGTAAAGTATTCTGTCAAACCATACTATCCCATGAAATTAGCCATTTGAGGAAATCATACATTTTGTTAATAATGTTGTTGCCTAATATGTGTTTCCAATTAATTCATCAACTAAAGTGCAAAGCACATTATTTTTAATATACTCTAAGTAAGATGTTATAATTATTGATTAAAGAAGAAACGTCATTTGATTATTTTGGTATGGCTGCTTAGGTGTGAATTAAATTCAATATATTTTCTGAATTACAAAGTCTTATAATAAGAATAAGCAGTAGAAAAGATGCTCAATATCATGTGTTAAGAATTATTATACTCCCATTCACTTAAAAAGTGGAATTGTCTTTTGACTCAGCAATTCCACTGCTGGGATTATACCTTAAGAATCCTGAAACACTAATTCAAAAGAGCCTATGCATCCCAGTGTCCATAACTGCACAATTCACTATAGTAGCCAAGTGCTGGAAGCAGCCTAAGTGCCCATCAATAAATGAATGGATCAATAAACTGTGGTACATTTACATAATGCAATATTATGCAGCAGAAAGAAAAAAGGACCCTTCGTGACAATGTGGACGGAACTGGAGAACATTATGCTAAGTGAAGGAAGCCAGGTGGTGAAAGACAAATACCATATGATTTCACCTATAAGTGGAACCTAATTAACAAAACAAGTATGTAAGCAAAATATAACCAGACATACTGAAATTAAGAACAAACTGATAGTAACCAGAGGGGAGAAGGGAGGACAATAACATGGGAAAGTAGGGAAATGGTCATAAATGAACATGTATAAAGGACCCATGGACAAATCCAAAGGGGGGTAGGATTGAGGGTGGAGGTGGGTAGGGCAGGATAAAGTGGTGGTAGGAAAATGGAGACAACTGCATTTGAACATCAATTATATATATAATTTATATATATAAAATGAAATTATATATATAATATAAATTTATATATATAATTTATATATATATTAAATGAAACTCAATCACCAACTTACACCATACACAGAAATAAATTCAAGGTGTATGAAAGACTTAAATATAAGTTATGATACCATAAAAGTCCTAGAGGAAAACATAGGCGGGAAAATCTCAGATATTCCATGCAGCAATATTTTCACCAATATGTCCCCTAGAGGAAGGGACATAAAAAAGAATAAACAAATGGGATCTCATCAAAATAAAAAGCTTCTGCACAGCTAAAGAAAACATCAGTAAAATGGAAAGAGAACCAACAGTATGGGAAAACATATTTGCCAATGATACCTTGGACAAGAGTTTAACCTTCAAAACATATAAAGAACGCACCTGACTCCAAACCAGGAAGACAAGCAATGCAATTAAAAAAATGGGTAGAGGACTTGAACAGACACTTCTCCAAGGAGGACATACATACAAATGGCCCAGAGACATTTGAAAAGATGCTCAGCATCACTAGCCGTCAGAGAGATGCAAATTAAAACCACAATGAGATACCACTTCACACCAATCAGAATGGCCATCATAAACAAATCAAAAAACAAGAAGTGTTGGTGAGGATGTGGAGAAAAGGGAACCCTAGTACACTGTTGGTGGGATTGCAGACTGGTGCAGCCATTATGGAAAATAGTGTGGAATTTCCTCAGAAAACTAAAAATGGAACTGCCTTTTGACCCAGCAGTTCCACTGCTGGGATTATATCCTAAGAACCCTGAAACACCAATCCAAAAATCCTATGCACCCCAATGTTCATAGCAGCACAATTTACAATAGCCAAGTGCTAGAAGCAACCCAAGCGCCCATCAGTAAATGAGTGGATCAAAAAACTGTGGTACATTTACACAATGGAATTCTATGCAGCAGAAAGAAAGAAGGAGCTCCTACTCTTTGCGACAGCTTAGATGGATCTGGAGAGCATTATGCTAAGTGAAATAAGCCAGGCGGTGAAAGACAAATACCATATGATCTCGCCTTTAACAGGAACCTAATCAACAAAACAAACAAGCAAGCAAAATATAACCAGAGACATTGAAATTAAGAACAAACTGATAGTAACCTGAGGGGAGGAGGAGGGGATAATGGGGAAAAAAGAGGGAGGGTTTTTAGGAATGTGTATAAAGGATACATGGACAACAGCAAAAGGGGGAGTAGGATCAAGTGTGAAAGAAAGGGATGGCTGGAGTGGGGAGAGGTGGGGGGGAAATGGAGATGACTATACTTGAGCAACAATAAAAAAATTAAAAATAAATAAGGAGTGTTTACAATTCATTGTTGGACATTTTTAAAAATAGCTGTTCTGAAATATTTGTCAGATAATTTCAGTATCTCTGCCATCTTAGCATTAGCCTCTATTGATTGCCATCTTTTCCATGTGCTGTATAATTTTGGATTAGCCTGGATATGTTGAGTATTTTGTTATGGTGCTATAATCTTGCATGGATCTTGTGGTAGAACACTGCTACATTGTTTTCCTTTCTTTTTATTTAGAAGACAATTCATGTGGTTGAGTGCAGCCCAGAAATTCTGAACAGGTTTCAGTAGGTTGTGGGTCCAGTGTGGATTCAGTTTTCAAAAATCTTTAGAGTATTATTGTTCAGGTCTTTTGCCATGTGTGCTACCCAGTGACCGAGCTGAGACTTAGACTCAGGCTTTCTCCATCTCCGGTTCTTGAAGTGTATGAATGCTGTTTAGGGTCATATATGCAATGTGAGCACAACAGTTCATACGAAAAGTTAGCGGGTTAGATTAGCACCTTTCTCTGCATTCTCAAGAATATTTTTGGGTTCCCTGAACTCTTTTTATGGGCCTTCTATGGAGATAGCTGGTATTTTTAGTTGATGAGTAAAATAACAGAAAATGTGGAAAAAAACAATTCCCACAATTCCAACTTAATAAAAACCATTGCCATATATCGAAGACAACTATTACAGTATCACTATTTCCAGATTTTTCAGTCCAAACCCACCTTAAATAAATTTCTGGTAAAGAAACATCAATAATAGGGATAAATAAGGCAGCTTTGTATATTATTAGAAAATATTAACGTAAAAGATATGTTTTAAAGGAAAAAAAGCAGTTTTATACAACAAGTTGACTTATTCTGAGAGGAATAAATTAATCCCTTTAACTAGACAAACTGCTGCTGTATTTGCCATCATCAAGATTTGTGTCTACCTGGGACAGATTGTCACATTAGGTATCAAAAGTTGGTTAATGGGATGATTCTATGTGTGAAATCAAGAAAAGTTGACATTATTCAACATTGTCTTCCCTAAACCATTTATTTATTATAGTGTAATTCAATTGAGGTAATAGTTTATAGTGTCCTAATAATTAAATAGCAAACATGGACTGTTATTTCAATGTTATTTTCTCAAGTATGTCTTTCACTGTTAGAAAATTGCTGTAGTTGGAAATATAGCTGTGGCTCAACTTCTAGTGTTAAAGTTTAATAGGTTGAAACTTATAGAAACCTACAATTAATGTCTGTGTAATTGAAAATGAATAACTTACAGAGAATTAACTGCATATTAGTGGTGAAATTATATGGAAGCTACTTTAAAAAAAAATATTTTATTTTAACACAGAAGGGGAGGGTAGGAGAAAGAGGAAGAGAAACATTAATGTGTGGTTGCCTCTTGTATACCCCCTACTGGGAACCTGACTCACCACCCAACCATGTGTCCTGATTGGGAACTGAACCGGTGACCCTTTGGTTCACAGCCCACGCTTAATCCACTGCGCTATACCAGCCAGGCTGGAAGCTACTTTTGTTTGTGTTGTGTTCTGTGATAAAGAAGTTCTCTATTGTGACATAACTGTGTACTTTTGATGTGGTGTTTGTTTTAAAACATTGCAATCAATGACGATGTGGTCATAATTTCTGGGAAATACTTCACTCACCATTATACACAAATGTAACCTGTTCATATCCTTTGATTCTGTTTTCATAGAATATTAATGAGGTCTTAGAAATAGTACACTCTGGCTGGTATAGCTCCGTGTATTGAGCGTGGGCTGCAAACCGAAGGGCCACTCGTTCGATTCCCAGTCAGGGCACATGCCTGGGTTGCAGGCCAGGTCCCCAGTGGGGGGCCACATGAGAGAAACTGATGTTTCTCTCCCTCTCTTTCCCCCTCCTGCTCTCTCTAAAAATCAATAAAGAAAAGAAAATATTAAATAAATAGTCAACAGCAACTGTTGGAGGATAGTTGTTAACGATATATAATCAGTAAATTGTTTTCTTTCAATTAACTTGAAAACTCTGTGCTGCAATGTGAAATATGCTTTCAAAATAGAATTTGGAATCTCCAAGTGTTTTATTTCAAGTTTCATTTTTAGTCTAGGTGTTCTAGCTATTTTTTTAAAATAGTTTTTATAAAATCTCTAGCATCATGGTACTGATTTTTATAAAGTACCTTCAACAGGAGTCTGGGAGATGGACATTGGCAGTACTTAAAGTAATTCCCTTGTTTAAATTATGATATTGTGAGCGTGCTCGGGCTAGAATTTGGTGTTCAGTAAGGTGACATTTCAATGTCTCTTCTGGGTCCACAGTATAGCATTTTACTTATCTTTAATATTTATATCTTCAATGAAAATCAGTACCAATGGAAATTTTATAAGGTATTAATCAGTCAGAATTCAGGTATGACATACCATAGAAATATTATACTTTAATGTGACTCTAACAATAAGAATGACAAAATAAAATTAAGTGCTTAAGCCCCAAGTCAAGGAAAAATAATTGCTCAAGTAGGTTATATCTTGACACATTTGATGGGAGTTGGGAAGGAAGATCTTTTGTTCATTACTTTAAAATTCATTACTTTAGTTAATTTGTTTGTTTATCCTAACCCAAAGGCATGCTTACTGATTTTAGAGAGAGAGGAACGGAGAGCGAGAAAGGCAGAGAGAAACATCGATGTGAGAAACATCGATCAGCTGTCCCTTGTACAGACTGGAGATCCAGTCCACCACCCAGGCATGTGCCCTGCCCAGGAATTGAACTTGTGACTTCTTGGCTTACAGGACATTTTAGAACCTCATGTGTTAATATATACAAAAGTATATAACATACACGTGTATCATATGTATCTGCATGTATTGTATATGTGCATGTGTGTGCATGTATGTTTTTAAGGGAAGAAAAACAAAGGGCATAGCAGATACCAGACAGTGACCACAGTGCAATGTCACAGAAAGTCTCTTCAGTGTAGCAATATTTGAACAAAGGAGGGTTGTTTTTCTTGCCATTATTCCCACAGCTCCCTCCTCAGGTCATGGTGTGTTAGGAAACTGCCTGGATAACCCTCACCTCTATTCCCATGGCTCACCCCTCATCGGAACTGGGGTAGCTCTTGCTCTCAACCAACAAGCCTATAGGCTGCCCTTTAGCACTTACACGGACATCAAAGCAAGAAACTATAGAGGAAAAGATGACAGATCTGACTTTGATCATTTTTTAACTTAATGAAAGAAAAGCATTTTCAATATTTTAAAAATATAAAATGGCAAAATTGATAAAACATTATAACATGGATTAAATACAAAGGGTTAATATTCTTTCATATGCAGATTTTATATGCATTAAGAAAGAGAAGAGCAATCCAATAGACAGGGAGGAAGGATTTTCCAATCATTAATGAAGTTTTCAATCATTAATGAATAAAAAAGGGTGATTTAAAATAGTTCTGTATCTTTTCAATCCTACTTACCTGGCAATTCTAAAGATGTAGAATAATTTTTGTGGGTAACTATGTGAGATAATAGGCATACTTTACACTCAGAATTGCTGTCTAAAAAAACTAGATAAGAAAATGTACAAAAATGACCCACCAGTTCAATCAAAAAGTATACATGTTTAGAACATAGTTGTAAAAGTAAGCAAAAATCTATTTTCAGCATATTTAGAGCAAAACTTTTATTTAAAGCTATTTATAGCTATCTGTTGCATTCAGCAACCGCGAGAACAGATGCCAGAGACTTTTCAGGGTTTCAAAGATGTTACTTTATTGGCCAAGTTTTACCTGCGCAGGGGCGAACTCTCAAAGTGTCCGGAGACACGGTACCCGCAAGGGCTGCTGACGAGAGTTGCATCGAGCGCTTACAGCTAAGTCCTTATATAGGGGCGGGCAAGCAAGCGTTATACAGAAGCAGACGTGGCAGTTAGCTGTTCGCTTACAAAGTCCGTCGGTGGAAACAGGGTTGGGTATTGGCTCAACAGTGGTAGCTTTTCAAACATGTTAGGTTGCATCTGTTTTACAATCCTTTGTTCTTGCACAAGGCAGGAGGGCAAGATGTTCGTTCAGTAACCTCCTGTACCCTGGGACCTAACCAGTTCCTGTTTTCTCATGGTCTAAGTTTTCCTTGCTCCTTACACTATCAAAAATACCAATTAGATTACCCAAAATAAAAGCATAATAAACTTTTTTCAAAGAAATAATATGAAGCTGTTGAAAATGATGATATATATGTATATTATTAATGTTGAAGGATGATAAAGTGTATATGGGTTGGATAAAAAGAAAGATAACTTAAAAGAAGCATGACCTATTAGTTTTATTTCATACAGATGTTATTTAAAAATATTTGTAGTTATTTATACATGGACAAAAATTCATAAATTTTAGAAGGCTTTATACTGTGCTCCTAACAATTATCTGTGATTTTCTTGATTGTATATGTTCTTGTAAAGCCTATATTATAAAAGCAAGAATATATCACTTATCCTAATAAACATATTTTTAATTTATAAAAACAGAGTAAAATGACATTAGACATAAGAAAAAACATGAAAGATCATAAGATTCAGGAAAAAAAATATACTTTGCTCCTAAGCTCAATGATATTTTGATCTCATTTGCCTAGTCTGATTCTCTGTTTCCTAACTGTCCTTTGTTCCCTTGAACTTACTGTTTCTGTATGTCTAAGCGTTGCATCACGTATCACACCAGCTGGTAAAGAGGAGCCAGTTTAAAGATGCAAAATGGGTTTTGAAGTAAAGCAGTATAGGTGACCATTCTGCGTGGCATAGGCCCAGCTACCCCTCAGAAAGGCCAGTGGAAAGAGAGGTCCTGTACACAGGACCCATGCCCATTGATAGGTTCTCCTGTGGGGAATCAGGCCTGCATTATACCTGGGCCACTTTGAGACTTGCTTTTTGATAAAACTCCCTCACCCTGAATTAAGGCAGCAAACATTTACTGCATATCTTTAAAGTAACTTTCTAAAATCTATGGTAAACCTTCCAAGGACAAGCATAACCAGTTCAACCACTTTTCCCTTTGCATTTGCAAATATCCCTCTTCTGTGATGTGATTAGCAACATCCTCTCCTTTGTTTTCTGTAAAAGGTAATCACCTAAAGTGAACCTGTGCATAGTGAATGAGGACCATCCTCAATGTAATGTGGCCAGAAAAGCAATAAAAGCTTTTCAAGGCAAGGGTCGGGGCACTCTCCCCTTGAGAGAGAAGCCGTACTGTCCCTTTTTCTCCGCAGGACTCTGTAGTCTGTGTGAATTTGTCTTGTCTCATCCACAATGCTGCGGACACTGCTGCTGGTGTCCGCATCAAAGCAGATATGAGTTGAAATTCCAATTACATAATTTTCTTAGTGTAATAAGATGGACTACCTTGTGAGGGCCTCAGTTTCTTCAATTTTATTATATCAAACTTTGAAAAATAATATGTGACATTAAAATCTGTATAATGTTTTGATATTTGTCAAAGTTGGTCACTTTGACAAGTTCTTATTTTAATTTTGGAATGAATGTTACTTGTTGACAGTCTTCATTTGAAAAATACATTTTAATGTCCAGCATCAAAGTAAGATTTTTAGAAACATAATTAAAATAAAATGTTATATCAAAGTAATAATAAAGTAATCTCTTTATTTCAAAATCATCAACATGGAATATATTTACTACTCTGATATTTATAGCATCAGACTTTTGAATGGAAGGAAAATCAATTGGCTTTTAAATCTCTCTATTACATATTAAAAATAAGATATATAGGTCAGATTAGACAGAAATATTCACAGATCATTTTGATTTTCTTCAATATTTATAGCATTTAATATATAACTAAAAAAAATCAATGCCAGAAGTAGACTATTACTCTATAAACATATCAAAGCATCTAATATATACTCATTTTTTAATAGAATGTTGCAGAGGTACTTAGGAATAAAATATTGATTTATGCACTATACCTTCTTGTTGTACCTCTCAGTATAAAGTATTCATCGTATATATTGAAGCACATATTAAATAAAATGTAGCTTTGATCTTTTCCAAGTGGTATTTAAACACCTTACTTATTTTTTAATTCAATTTTCCAAATGCATTTATTTCCCAAAAGAGTTCAATGTTTCAATGAATTTTAAATTACAAATAGTATTTTAGAACTGCAGTGTTAAATGTCTTATAACCATTCAATAAGAATTTGAACTTCAAAGTCTTCAATAATTATAGAGAAATTGAAAGAAAAATGAAACACAAAAGATAATGTCTGTTATTTGTATTCACCAGTATATGCACTGGTATTTACTTTTAGAGATTATAAGATTGGAAAAGTGATGGCCATGTAAATGAACTACTTAGTTTATCTTTGGGTATAAAATCTTCTTTGTTAGTCTCCTATACAATTTAGTGATTGCTTTTCAAATGCTTCATGTCAAACAAGCTTTGTGGCTTTAATAAAGAGGAAAGTTAGCTATGAAAGTAATTTCCACTTGTATGTCAGATTGTGCAAATATTTAGAGAAAGAAAGGAATGAGACCAAAGGTTCAGCACAGAGATTCAATTGTAAGGGGTATAAAATATTCATGAAAGAGTATGGGTCTTTAAATTGAGCACCTCTGTGAAGGCATATTTCCAGACCTATAAAAGAAATATCATTTGTGTATTGCATGTTATCTTTGGAGTAGAATGAATGCTAGAGTAACATGTTTTTGAAATAATACATTTAGATTAATGGATCGCCTCTCCCAATTCTACATTTAGTTAATTATCCAAATACTTATTCTAGTGTTTTTTTAATCTCTCTTTGGGTCTATTTTTTGCCATCTTTTCTTAAATTAAGGTACAAATGACACATGGCATTGTACTAGCTTCAGGTGTACAACATAATGAGTTGATATTTTTATGTATCAGATCACCACGTTAGGTCTAGTTAACATCTGCCACCATAAGTAGTTACATATTTTTTGAGTGTGATGATTTTTTTCTTACTCACTGGAGCTACAGTCAGTGCAATCTTAATCAAAATTACATGAAGCTATTTGCACATATTACCAAACTCATTATAAAGTTTATATAGAAAGGCAAGGCTTCTAGAAGAGGCATCACAATACTCTAATGAAAAAACAACAAAGGTAGAAGCTTCACAGCAGATTTCAAGTCTTACTGTAAAGATACAGTAATCAAGACATTCTGGTATCGATGAAATAATAAACATGTAGATCAATGCAACAGAATAGAGGGCACAGAAATAAGCCCACCCATAGAGTGAACTGATACATGACAAAGGAGCAATTATGATTCAATGGAGACAAGATAATCTTTTCAACAAATGGTGATGGGAAAATTGGACAGCAATATGTGAAAAAGTGAACCAAGAGAAGGATCTTAAATCTCGCAGAAAAATTAATTCAAAATTACAATAGCACTAAATGTAAAAAATGCAAAACTATAAAATTTCTAGGAGTAAACATTGGGAACCTCCAAATGACTTTTGACTTAATTATGAGTTTTCAAAAACAATATTAAAAGCTCAAGTCATGATGTAAAAAATTGAATGTTATTATAAAAAGAAGTTTCATATCAAACAACTAAAATTCATGTATAAATCTTAAATGAAAATTTCTAAGGGAAAGAAACCAGCCTGAAAAGGTTATGACTCTAATTATATGGCTTCCCTAAAAAGGCAAAACAATAGGGATGATAAGAAGATTAGCAGTGAACAGGGATTTGGGAGAGGAGGAGTTGTTTGACTAGATGAAGCTTAGGGAATTTTTCAGGGCAGTGAAACTATTCTGTAAGATACTATAATAGTAAGGATATTGCACTATGCATTTGTGAAACCCATATAATTTCAGAGCACAAAGGGTAAACTTTAATATGTGCAAATTTAATAATAAGTCATTTTGGAATTTTGTGGACCCAAAGATGGAACTCAGAATGTGTTGAGACAGTGTAACTGCATTACAAATGTAAAAAACAAACTGACTTAGGGCCAGGGGAAAAAGGCACTGCCTTAAGTAACTTTGGAAATGAGTGGAGTCTGTCAGCCTAAAGAAGAAATAAACTGACATGAGAATTGTGTTACAGTTGGTAAAGTTATTTTCTCATGGACATGGGTTAACTCCTCTGATACCACAAAACAAATACTTAATTAAAAAATTAATTAAACAAATGGCAGATCCTTGGAGCCAGTTTTCTCACTGTTTTGAGTAGAGTTTATAGGTAAGCAGGAGGAGAAGGCTAGAATGATCCTGTGGTAATGTATTAGATTTGACTACTTCTGTTTCCAATACACACTTAATAACCTTACCAATGCCCCAATGGCAATATATTGCAATATTATCATAGTATAAACACCTTTTAATTTTGAGACTCTCAAAAGGTCTTAATTAGGAGGAAGTAAAAATAGTCTTAAAGAAATACTTTAATTATTGTAAATTGTGCTGCTGTGAACATTGGGGTGCATAGGTTCTTTTGGATTGATGTTTCAGGGTTCTTAGGATATAATCCTGCATTGGAATTTCTGGGTCAAAAGGCAGCTCCATTTTTAGTTTTCTGAGAAAATTCCATACTGTTTTCCACAGTGGTTGTTCCAGTCTGCAATCCCACCAACAGTGCACTAGGGGTCCCTTTTCTCCACAACCTCTCCAACATTTGTTGTTTGTTACTTTGTCTATGATGGCCATTCTGACCAGTGTGAAGTGGTATCTCATTGTGGTTTTAATTTGCAACCCAAGTGCCCATCAGTAAATGAATGGATCAAAAACTATGGTACATTTACACAATGGAATTCTACACAGCAGAAAGAAAGAAGGAGCTTCTACCCTTTGTGGGACAGCATGGATGGAACTGTAGAGCATTATGCTAAGTGAAATAAGCCAGGTGGTGAAAGACAAATACCATATGGTCTCACCAGTAACAGAAACCTAATCAACAAAATGAACAAGCAAGCAAAGTATAGCCAAAAACATTGAAATGGAGAACAGGCTGACAGTGATCAGAGGGGAGAAGGGAGGGGATAATGGGGGAAAAGGGTGAAGAGTTTACAGGAACAATTATAAAGGACATATGGGCAATAACAAGGGGGGTAGAAGTGGGAGATGGAGGTAGGAAAGGCTGGGGTGGTGGACAGGGGTGGGGGGAAAAGGCAGAAAACTATACTTGAACAACAATAAAAAAATGGAACAAATAAACACAGGAAATCACAAAAAAAATACTTTTATTATACATTTATTGTTTTTCACAGTTTTGTTAATAATTCAGTGGTATATAAGCTGGGTGATTATATCTTTGGGTCTCAGATGAGTTTGTAGTAAAAATGTTTGCTGGAACTGGTGTCATTTGAAGATTTAAATGGGACTGGAAGATCTGCTTCTAAGGTGACTCATTAAAAATCCCTGGCAAGTTAGTCCTTGCTGTTCACAGGAAACTTCAGTTCCTTGCAATGTGCACCCTTTTTTAGTACTGTTTGAGTATCCTCATGACTTGGCAACTGATCTTAAACAGAGCAAGAAAGTGATCTTAAGTGACTCAAGAAAGCAAGCCAGAGGCTACGATGACTTTTATAAACTTCCCTCAGAAGTCAGACCCTGTCATTTTTATGATATCTTTTTGGTTACTCAGGTCACCTGATTTAGTGATCGAGAAGACTACACAGGAGAAAGTAAGAATCCTTGGGAATCATCCTAAGAGGCTGTCATTTTGATCAAAATTCAAATTCAAGTAGTCTGATTCCAGAACTTATAAGATCTGGCTTTGCAAGTACCACCTGTGTGATCTTGGTTAAAATATTTCAGTTCTCTGAGTTTTAATTCCTCATTCATAAAATGGAGATGCTAAGAGTAACTCCAAATAGAAGTATTTGTAGATCTCAAGATCAGAAAAACTTAAGTTGCTGCCAAGAAAACTTGGTAAACATCATAAATCATTAATCTGGAAAATTTAAGCTAATATCTACCTCTTCGTTCTTCACTAATACCATGAATTTAAGGAGAGAACTTAAATAAATGAAATCAAATATATGGAATGATAACCTAAGTTCATTGGAGTCATGCTTCAACTACCTGGGAATATCAAAGACCTGGAGACACTGAATAAAGAACACTAGAAAAGGAAAATAGATTCTGTGATTTACTAGTAAAGTGGGATGTGAAGATTCAGCCACTTTGTATATTTGATCTGCCACATATAGCAATTCTCAGTGTAAATTCTAGCTCCACGGGCTACATGTGGGAATCTCTAAGAGCAGCAGGACATTAAATTCCTAGACTTTCCCTTTCCATGATGGGTTTTTCCTTGTTTTGTCATGGCTTAATAAGGAACTTTATTCAAATTGGCCCCTTAGAATCACATAGATGATATTATCAGTCATCTTATTTCTAAGTTCAGTAAGAAAGAACTCCGAGAGGTTAACGCATTTGTCAAAAAGTCCACAGAGGATCTCCAAGGATCACTAGTGTCCTAAAAATTTTAGCATGACAAGTTATGAGGCTTGATATGAGACATGATATGAGGCTTGTCTTTTGAAAATATGAATTTTAATGAATAGTTTTCTGAAAGATAAAATTATGTATATATTAAATGAAAATATTTCAGTGATTTTTTTATTTTTTATTTTTAAATTTTTTTAATTTTTAATTTTTTTAATTTTAGATTATTCAGTACAGTTTCTATCTTTTATTCCCATTCCAGTCCACCTACCCATCCCTCCCCTCCTCCCTTCCATTTCCAAGCCCCATAGTTTTGTCCATGTGTCCTCTATATTTGTTCCTGTAAACCCTTCCCTTCTTCCCTGAAATTCCTTCCCCTCTATTTCAGTGATTTTATGAAGCTTATAATTAATGAGGGAACCCCTAAGGTATTCAAATATTCAAAGAGAATTTAAGAAATGAGGCAGTGCTAGAATATGATTGCTGGTTGGATACAAAACTGGTTTATCCCAAAAGAACATAAACTGTATCATTAGGGTTATTTGTTCCAGGGGACAGAAATTATTGCATCTTTACTAAATAAAAATCTAACATTTAACCTTTTACCCCAAAGTATTGTAAAGTAGACCAACGATACAAAGTCAATCAATAAAAAACACTCAGGAATTTATTTTTGCTCTTTTTACCTTTTGAATAATTTTTTGTGATAGTCTTTGTAGAAAGTACATTTCCTGAAGATAGACATATCAACCTAATTTAGCCTTAAAGGGTTTTAGGAATTACATGAAGTGGGATATAATAAGTGAAATGGATTTATGCTAAGCATATGCCAGATACACTGTTATCCCTTATAAATTTTTCTTTGTGAAATAAAACTATCTTTTGTTTATTTTGATGACATAAATTATGTTCCCTTATAATAAAATTATCATTTAAATCCCAGTCACTGAAGCTCATAGACCAAACGACTCTACTCTGCAGAGACGTCCCCATAACCCTGAGGCCTTTATCAAGTGACGCAGTCTTGGCTTTTCCATAAAATTAAAGTGTATCATAGCTTTCTCCAAATGTCTTGACATGTAGCCATTTTGCACAGTGTAGATTTTTTGAGATCTCCTTTGCAGTTGAGGACTCGTCACATTTATGTATCTTTATAGCTTCCATTCAAGTAAATTATCGACTATTTTATGCTGGGAAGGTGTTATTAAATACACATTGGGAAAACCCATAGCATTTTTGCCAACTATTTCAGTGCTGTGTACCAAAAATGACCGTTTCTAACAGAAATACTCTCCATAAGCCTCTGGGTTGACCTTATGCTTTCCTATTTGGTGAATAGAAAGGTCAGGGCCCAAAGGCAATGTCAAGACTTGATCAAACAAAAAAAGAATAAAGAAAGATATGTGTGATAGACTAACTCCTTGTTGACAGAACTTTTCTATGCCCATTTGAAAGAGTCACTGCCAGCTCTGTGCAAATGTCAAATCCAGGTCTGATGCTTCCTGATGAATGAAGAGTAATACTTAGAAATTTTTTAAAATTTTTAAGAAGGTTAAGTTTTTATTTGGAACCTTTACATATCCCCTTTGCAAATCACCCTTCACTTTTGTGCCCTTATTCATTGTGAACTTTCTGGATGCCAAATATGAACAACTGTAAGCTGAAAGCCTGTAAGGATCGGGCAGGTACTAAGTTAATGGTGTGCATCTGTTGTGTGGAGGATGGGCTTCGAGAGAAACTTGAGCGCGCACGCATGCACGGCCCTTTTAAGATGTGAAAACTTTCTTTAGGTTCTTCTGACTATGGTCATACCTCTTTGTGAACCAAATGTTGCCATAAATTTCAGTTATTCAAGAAAAACTAGAAATCTGAATTCTAATTGTAATAGCCTCATTTTAAAAATTGGCCCACTTTTTATAAAACATAAGTAATGGTCAAACAAAACATGTCTGGCCAAATATAGATACACCTATATTGATCGTATATCTTGAAACTGTTATTTCTGGCTATAACATGTCTAAATTTAGAATAATATTTATTTTTAGCTATTTCAAAGAGTTGTAAAATTTATTTAATATTCAGTAACCAGAAACAGGATTTGAAAATGAACAAAAATTAATTTATAACCAAAATACAATATTTAAATTATTAAAATAAACTCATCTATAAAAAGTGCCAGAGTGAATTATGCCATAATTTGTAATTAAGTTTAAAAAGTAAAATAAAAAATTGAAATTTATTATTCATTCATTTTTAATTCATTTAATTAAAAATCCTATTCAATGAGGAGGTGGGTTAAGATATTTGATGATAATGCCTAGTAGTATAATGTGTCCAAATGCTTTGACTGATCTGTCCCCATCAATTTAGGTAAAAATCAAATAGCCTAGAATCTCTATTAACAAAGCTTTGCCACTCAGTGAATTCACTGAGGTCAGAGTGACCACTTAAAGTGAGTAAATCGTAGGAGAAAGCTAAGGAGACCAAATTTCCCAGGAATTTCTGAAAGAAACTTTAAGTTAAAGTGCACAATCTGCTGTTTCAGCTTGCACTAGGTTGCAATCACTTCTCGTCACCAGTTGCTGTTCCAAGAGTCACAACATCCTATAATATTTCGTAGATTTAGTTTTTCCTGACTAGGATTCTGGGCCAAATCAATTAACCTATCAAGTCTGAACATCCTCATTTTTTTTTAAGTGTCAAAATGTTACAATTTCTAGCTCCCATTCCTGAAAAATCATTAAATGTATTTCATAGGAAGTAGATGATCCTTTTGGTAGACCCCTGCCACCTCTGGGAAAATGAGTGGTTCCTCGTCACAGGAGAAAATGTAGTTTGGGCTAGACCTTGAAATTATATTAAAGAAATAAAAATCACCTTGCTGCCATATCTAGTACCTCAGCCCTCTACAGATAGGGTCAGATTTTGCTTAACGTGGTCAGGCACCTAAACGACTTCATGGGAAAGGAGGTGGGAAAGGCCCAACTGATAATAAATTCCTAAATAAGCCTACCAAATGTCCTTAGACTCCTGTTAATAATCTTAAAGAACTGTTTATGATTTACTACATTAATTAACTAAATACTCATTACAGAAAAATAATAAATACAGGGTAGGGCAAAAGTAAGTTTACAGTTGTGAGTATGTGAAACAGAGTTTATTCTTGTATTATTATTAATTATTTTATTTCCCTACAAACAACTGTAAACTTACTCTTGCCCCACCCTGTATAATAAGATATAAAGAAGAAACTATTATGACCACAAAAATTTACACACAACCAGTGGAAAAAGTATCAAACACTAAGTTAAGGCTACATAAATTTGTTAAAGTTATGAAGTCAAAGGACTAAAATGAGCTTGGAACCTGGTATTCTTTCTGGAGACCTCAGAGGAGCATCCGTGTCATTGCAAGTCTAACTTTCAGAGGCAGCCTGCATTGATTAGGCTGTGACCCCTTTCTCCATCTCCAAAGCCAGCAAGCAGCCTAGCATTTTCTCTTCCCTCTGATCCCCTGCCTCCCTCTCCTAAGGGCCCTTGTGATTACATCCAGCCCACCTGGATACAGTAATCCAGGATAATCTGTTAAAATCAAAATCCTTAACTTAGTTTCACCAACAAATTCCTTTCACCCTGTGAAGTGGACATAATAAAAGGTTTTGAGATTAGAACACTGACATTTTTGAGCCATTCAGTGCACAGCATAACCCCACTTTCGACACCTGCTGTCTTTTTTCCTTGCTATTGTAAGTAACACTGCACTGGACAACTGGATGCATCTACATTTTTGTTTTTCAAATAACTTTAAAAAATGTTTGTTTTACTTTTAGAATCAATGTTTAGAAGTATATTCAGTAAAAAGCGTGAAAAATTGTGATCTTTTAATAGTGTTTTAAAATTTTTTTAAAACTACACCAATTTATATTCCTCACATCAGTCCATAAGAGTTTCAAAAATGACATGTAAAAGTAAATTGATTAAAAGTTTATGTTAACTTTTAAATAGGTGAAGATGTGTTTTGTTAATGAATCGATTACTTTCCACAAGCATTTTGATTTCCCCTTTCATAAATTTGTCTGTGGTTACTCTGACATGTGCTGTGCCAAACTGATTGTGATTCATGGTGCATCCTAAGTTTTCTTCTACCTCCATACTATTCAGGGGCCGCCTCTACTGCCTAAAATTCCCTTTTACTCTGAAGTGTCAGGAAAAAGGATAATTACTTACCCTTCCAGTCTGTCTGCCTATCAATCCCATTAATAGCAAAATTAGTACTATTCGGAAGTCATCTTCAAATTTACAAAAATCATTTTCACCCTAATACTACATACTTAATTTTAATTACTAAAATTTATAGATCTGGCAGTTTTTAGATCATGGTCCAGATGACATTTTAATTTAGGACAAAAATTCCAAGGGAATGTTATAAATATTATATACTATATTACTTTTTAAAAAGATTTCATTTATTTACTTTTTTAGAGAGAGGGGAAGGTAGGGATAAAGAGAAGTAGAGAAACATCAGTGTATGAGAGATACATCTATAAGTTGTCTCTTGCACACCCCCAACTGGGGACCTGGCCAGCAACTCAGGCGTGTGCCCTGACTGGTAATTGAACCAGTGATGTTTTGGTTTGTAAGTTGGCACACAATCCACTGAGACATACCAGCCAGTGAGTACTGTATTAACCTTGCCTTTACTCCATGGTGATAAAAACTTTTCCATTAATTAATGACATAGCTGTTTAATTTTTATTTTGAAATACCAGTAGTTATATATTCACAGAAAGTCACAACAACAGCACAGAGATGTCCTGTGTACCCTTTGTCTTTATTTCCCAGGGGCGACATCATACATAACTGTGGTGCACAGTCAGAACCAAGGACTGACATTGGTGCATTGTGATCATGATTATGGAGTAAGCTGGGTGGTATGTAATATGGTTACTGGGCTTGGAAATACATTTGTGGAACCAGGAATGGATGATGACTTCTGACTTTGGTTATTTTCAGTGAAATTCTCATAGTTCTCAAATTGTATTCAGCAGATGAAATTCACTCTCATTATATTTTCTCTAGAATTTCTTTATAACTAATTTGCAGTTTTGAGCAGTCAATATTAATATTGAAGCACTTTATAGATATTAAAGGAGGTGCTGAGGAAATAGAGAGCCCTGGGGTATTAATCAATAACCCTTTGAAAATAGTTTTAAAATCTTTTAAAATTTATTTCTATTTTATTTTTTGAATTTATTTGGATGACACTGTTTAACAAAATTATACAGGTTTCAGGTGCACAATTCCACGACACACACATCATCTGTACATTGTATTGTGTGTTTACCACCCCAAGTCAAGTCTCCTTCCTTCACCATTTATCCCCCCATACCCTCCTTTACCACCCCCTACCATCAATCCTCACACTGTTGTCCATATCCATGACTTTTTTCTCAATCCCTCCTCCCCTCCCACCCAGCCCCTAAATGATGCCTCCCCCCACTACCACAACTGACAGCTGTCAGCCTGCTCTCGATGGGTCTGTCTCTATTTTGTTTGATCATTTTGTTCATTAGATTCCACGTATGAGTGAAATCATGATACTTGTCTTTCTCTAACTGCTTTATTTCACTTCGTATAATGCTCTCCAGGTTCATCCATGCTGTCACAAAGTTTACGTTTTCCTCCTTTTTAATGGCTGAGTAGTATTTTGTTGTGTAAGTGTACCACAGCTTTTTTACCCACTCATTTACTGATGGACACTTGGGCTGTTTTCAAATCTCAACTATTGTGAATAATGCTGCAATGAGCATAGGGGTGCATATATTCTTTCAAACCAGTATTTCGTGTTTATTTGGATATATTCCCAGAAGTGAAATCACTGTGTGGTAAGGGAATTCCATTTTTAATTTTTTGAGGTAACTCCATACTGCTTTACATAGTGGCTGCATCAATCTGCAATGCCACCAACAGTGCACTAGGGTCCCCTTTTCTCCACATCCTCACCAACACTTGTTTGTTGACTTATGGATGGTGGCCAAAATGACAGGTGTGAGGTGATATCTCATTAAGGTTTTAATTTGCATTTCTCTGATGACTAGTCACTACATATTCAAGATATGAGTATTAAATTCCAAAGGGTTCTTATCTGATATGCCTAATTTGATAGTTCTCATTCAAAAATTTGGCAACATCACCATCTCTCCAAGAGGAAAAAAATCTTAAGTTTTTTTTCTTGATTTAACTAAGAAAAACTAGTAATTCTTACTCAAAATATAATAAAATCATGATTTAAAGAATATTTTTCTGATCAATGAGGAAATACATTATTTGATCTGTCCTCATATGTATAATCAAAACAAAAGCAGTATTTATGTGTGGCTATCTTATCTTTTGGAGGTATCAGTGACCTCACAGAGCATCTTGATTTAAATGTGAATGTCTAACAAGTATTTTTGCCACTTCCTTTCTTTTGTAAATATGCTAAATCCATCATGAAAAAACATAAAACGAGATGAACTAATTTCTAGGTTCTCAGACATTTTACTTAAAAGCATTTGAAAAGATAAATCATTGCCATAGGAACAATGATAAGTTAGGGGAAAACTTATTCTACATTATAATTATCTTTGTAATAAAAGGTCTACTTTTATTAATCGTAGAAACACTATCTTTCTCTTAAATTTACTTTCCCCTATTTTTTTAACAACAGTACCTGAACACTTTTAAAAACCAACATTATAAAAGGACTATGGCTTTTCTGGGGACTTTTTGAGGATACATGTTAGTACATTATTTTATTTAAAAATACGTTTTTAATATCAACTGTGTGATAGACACTGTGATTTCTAAGGTGAAACATCACAATCTGATTTGGATTCTCACTATTCATTCCTCTTTGCCATACAGCTTAATGAAATAAAGTTCAAATATCTGTCACTTTTCTCTTTGACAACCATTCCTTGCTTCTGAGATGTACACCTCAAATCCAAACAAATACACACATCCACAAACACACACACCTACTTCTCCTTCAGCAAAATTGTTAGAAATAAACACATGTTAATTATAATATATAAGCAGTAATTATTCCATATTTATTAATTACTAGTTTTAGATTGGATATGATTTTTGTGACAAATCACAGCTATTTGTAGTTGATTATTGTGTGTTTAATGATACTCTTAAGTATAGAGTTTAGATAACAATAAAAAAATACAGTTTATCTAAAATAGTATCCAGGATAATTGCAAAAAAAGGAGAGAGATTACTGTTCTATAAATAAGAAAATAGATTTTTAAGATTTAATAATGAACAACTTTCTCCAAGATAGAGGCAGACACACACACACACACACACACACACACACACACATGAATTTTATAGGATAATTTCGAAATTACCACATGTTAATGATAGAATATAGGATAGAGATTCATTAGGTTTCTTTAGTTTTTTAATATTTATTTATTTATTTATCCTCACTCGAAGACATTTTTCCATTGCTTTTAGAGAGAGTGGGAGCGAGAGAGAGAGATACATTGATTGGTTGCCTTCTGAATACACCCTGACCAGGGGTTGAACTTGTAACCTAGGTATGTGCCCTGACTGGCAATCGAAACTGCAGTCTTCTGGGGTCTGGGACAACACTGCAACCAACTGAGCCACACAGGCCAGGCATGTTTTTTTTTTTAACTCTTAACTTAAAAGGGATTTCTGGAGTTTCAGAGGTATATTTTAAGTATCTATTATGTGTTTAATAATCTAAAATATATTCAGACAAAAATCATGAGAGTCTGTCTACAATGTATATTTAGTTGGACATAAAAATCAAGCCCTATGAAATGAATAGTCAAAATAAAACTTTATGTGAAGTAATAAAACACTTTGTTATAACCAATAAAGAACAATCATACATCACCTGCTTTGAGCCCCACCCTCACTCACATATTAGCATCTGTCTCTACGGTCATGCGGCAGGATAAATGAAAAACCAGATCATTTAGTCAGCAAACAGAATCTTAGGAGATGTTATTATATATAGATAATCACCAGTTCCTGGATTTACGTAAAATTCCCAATCAAATCTCACTCAGTATGGGTGGGGGCTTTTTACCCAGGTCATAAACTTTTAATTTACATAAGCTTCTTTAATACCATTCCACTTCTCCATACTTTCTTAACACAAAACCTTCACCACCTCAGTCTAATTTACATTTAACTCTAGGGGATAAAGGTTGTATAAAGGAAAGGGTGTGTTATTTTCTAGAACTAAATGATGTAAAATCTTACTGCTATATGTTATTTTCCCCCTTATTTATGCTAGGTTATATCAGTGAAGACAGCTTTGCTCATTCTCAGTTTCTTTTATGTGCCATAACCTTGCTTTGTACATACTTGTCATTTAATATAATAAATATTAAAGAATGAAGGAAATAAGCCTACTTCATTTCTGAGTACTCTTCAAATTCATATTATAATCATTGTCTAATTTTAGAATTTCCAGGCTCTCATTAATCATATCATTTACACATTTGGTTGTACTAATTAAAAGTTTAATAATTTGTCAAGGGAAATATAATTAGCTAAGTGAAAACTTTACTACTTACTCCCAAGGAGGCTTTCTATTCTTTTTCGAGACTAAATTTTGATTTCCTCAGGGATCATTGCTGTAATAAGACTTCTAAATACCGCTCACATTAGTTTCTTCTGGTTTAATCTATAATAAATGTTCTGTCTGTATAAGCTTTTAGCGGCCTAACAGGTTGAACATACTTAGCTTTTGGCAATCTAAATGTCTTAGGTCATTTTCACTTTGAATAATGCTATATTTCTGTATATTAGTGCTGTTCTCTGAAATCATACTTGAAGTTATTAAAAGGCATGCTATGCTTCATACTGACATTTGGTTTGATCTGGGGCCCCTGAATGGTACACACTGAAGTGACCATGTTGAAGAGCATATTACCTGTAGAGTTGAAATTCTAATTATTGATAGTGAACGCGGACTCCACCAATGTGCTGTTGCAGATAAAATGACTTTATGTGCTCGAAGTAAAAAATCGCTAATGGAAAATTTGGGTGATCTTTGTACATTTAAGGAGGTTAATTTTAACAGTACTGAAATGATACAAAGATTGTAAAAAATGACAAATTGGACTTTATTGAGAACGGCATGATTAGAATCTATTTGGCAATGCCTTACATTTGTGTGTGTACTCATGCATGTGTGTGACACAATTTTTTCAAAGTTTACTTTATATTTATTACTAGAATAGCAGCATGTGCTAGTAATTTCACTACTAGAACTCTACATTGAGAATATTTTCAAAGTGTTCTCAGATTTATCAAGTGTTATTTATAATTAGTTAATGAGTGACTGTGTAGAAAGAGCCAGCATTTCTCAAAATAAGGTAATATAAGATAATAGTTAAGGAAAATACATCTTTCATGAGGTCAAATGAAATAATTCAATTAAAGTGTGCAACTTAAAAAATAATAAAAGGGCCCTGACTGGTGGGTTTGGGCGTCCTTGCGCAAACCAAAAGGTCATTGATTTGATTTCCGTTCAGGGCACGGGCCTGAGGGCATGTGAGAGGCAGCTGGTTGCTGTTTCTCTTGCACACTGATGTTTCTCTCCCTCTCTTTCTCCTTCCCTTTTCCTCTCTCTAAAAATAAATAAATAAACTATTTAAAAAGAATAATAAAAAGACAATGACACTTAGGGAACATTTATTATATATTAACCTACCACTACTACCACAGTTGTCACAAAATACAATTTTTTTAAAAGATTTTATTTATTTTCAGAGAAAGGGGAAGGGAGGGAGAAAAAGAGGGAGAGAAACATCAATGTGTGGTTGCTTCTCACACACCTCGTACAGGGGTCCCGGCCCACAACCCAGGCATGTGCCCTGACTGGGAATCAAACCGGTGACCCCTTGGTTTGCAGGCTGGCACTCAATCCACTGAACCACACCAGCCAGGACACAAACACAATTTTAAAGAGAGTTATCAAAGGGTGAAAAATATAACCATATCTATAGCTAAAAAAGACATAAATTCATTCCTGAGAAATGACATAAATTTGAAAATGAAAGCATATAAAAGTCTGGATAGAAATATATTGAAGTCTTAGTAGTGGACATATCTATAAGCTCACATACCTATTGCTATCTTATATATGGTTCACTGTGTTTTTCAATATTCCTGGAGAAAAATAGGCATTATTTTTTAATTAAAGAAAAATAGTTTTATAATTAGAACCTAAGAACACCATGATGCCTACAATTCAATATTATTTATTGTGTCACACACTGTGATAATTTACATTGATTTTATTATTTAATTCTTACAAATTATGCCGTTTACAACAGATTTAAAATATATTTTTCTTATTATAAAAACATTAGTAAAATGAATGTTAAAGAAGATAACTTGTTAAGATAGCATTGTAGTGAGTTTAGGGTAGAATTTAAATTCTGGCAGCATTAAATTTGCCATATATATGATGGAAATGTAAAATAGTATACCCACTCTGACAAAAAGTAAAACAATTTCTGACACTGTTAAATAGTTAAACATATACTTAGCCTCTACTATAGCCTTTTCACTCCTAAGTGTTCACTTAAGAAAAATAAAAACATATGTTGATGCAAACACTTGTATGTGGATATATAGCAAGTTTATATTTAAAAGCCAAAACCTAGAAATAATTCAAGTGTATGTCAAGAGGGTTTGAAGGAACTAGTATAAAGACACATGGACAATAACAAGCAAGGTGGAGATGGGAGGAATGTGAGGAGGGCTGGGGGGTGGGTTGGGATGGGGGAAAGGACAGAAAACTATACTTGAACAACAATTAAAATAAAATGAAAAAATTAAAAAAAGGTGAGTGGATAAACAAATTGTGGTATATTCATGCAATAAAATACTTTCAGCATTAAGAAGAAATGAATGGACTGTTGATGTACACAATAAGTAGATGAATCTCAAAGTAAATTTACTAAAAGAAGACAAAAACTCTCCTAAATGTACAAAATCCATAATTTTATTTACATAAAATTCTACAAACCCTAAACTAATTTTTAGTGATAGAAAGCTGATCAGCAAAAAAACAAAAACAAAAACAAAAAACAAACTGTGTTCAAGAATTGTAAATATTAGGTTCCACTTATAGGTGAGATCATATGGTATTTGTCTTTTGCTGCCTGGCTTATATCACTCAGCATAATGCTCTCCAGATCCATCCATGCTGCTGCAAAGGGTAGGAGCTCCTTCTTTCTTTCTGCTGCATAGTATTCTGTTGTGTAAATGTGCTAAATTTTTTTTATCCACTCATTTACTGATAGGCACTTAGGTTGCTTCCAGCACTTGGCTATTGTAATAAGTGGAACCTAATCAACAAAACAAATAAGCAAACAAAATATAACCAGAGACATGGAAATAAAGAACAAACTGACAGTAACCAGAGGGGAGGGAGGAGAGAGATAATTGGGGAAAATATGGGAAGGGCCATCAAGGAGCATATATAAAGGACACATGGACAAAGCCAAAGGGGGTGAGTTTGAGGGTGGTAGATTGGGGGTGGATGAGGTGGGGACAGTTGTGGGGGAACAGAATTGGTAACAAAAGTCTATTATATTCCCCTTACTAGAATTCCCTCTCAAACTTGCATTCTCCCTTGCTTGCTTGCTTGCTTGCTCTAATGAGGCTATCTGCCATCTTTTGAAATGGTCCATAGAGAGACTTAAGTGGCAAGAAACTTAATGTGACCTTTGTCCCATGGATTCTGAGCAATTAAGAGCTTAATCCAGCCAAATACTGGAAACTGAATCCCAACAACAACCATGTGGGCAAACTTGAAGTAAAACTCTCCCATTGGAGACTTCAGATGAAACTGCATCCTTGGTTAATTTAACACAGGCATCCAGCGACACTGTGCCCAGTTTCCTGACCCACAGAAACTTTGAGGTAATAAATGGTTGTTATTTTAAACCACTTTGGGCATATGTATATGCTATGCATTAATAGATATGCTAGATAACTATTACAATAAGGAATTGGAAAATATGAAAATATACCTTAATTTTGTAATCGTCCAATTTTAGTTGAGGTTACAATATGTTTTATTCAACCCTGTTTTTACTCTATGATCTTAAATTGAAACTTTGCCCTCTTTTACTAATAATGAACCAATTTTTTCATAGCTTGAGCAATCTGCCTTGTCTTGCAAGGCAGGTGGCCTCAGTGGAAGTTATTATATTTTCCTCAGCAAAGCAGGATTAATCTACTAAATTGGAAGTGGAGAGGCTGCTTTTGCTTGAAAGAAAAAAAAGACTTACTAGAATTTAGGTGCTCAGTGCCTCATCTTCATCAAAGTCTTCCCACGTATCCCCATTCAACTTTCAGGATTCCATTGCTATCCAATTCATGACTTCATTTTAAGTGTAGACACCCTAAAATGTTGGGTACTTAAGTTGTGTTCTAATTCAGTGACTCCTACAATGAAATTCTGGGTTTCATTTTCATCAGTCTCAGCCCTATAGCTGTAGGAGATAAAGTTTTCTGTCTATACAGAGGTAGAAGGAAGCTTTTAGGTCATTTACATCAGGGGATCCCAGTTTCCAGGCTGCAAACCAGTACTGGTCTGGGCCTGTTAGGAACCAGACCAGACAGCAGGAGGTGAGTTTGAATGTGATGCACTTGAATCATCTCAAAAGTATCCCCCACCTCCTGGTCTGTGGAAAAATTGTCTTCCACGAAACTGGTCCCTGGTGCCAAATAGGTTGGGGACTACTGATTTATGTGGCTCTTGAACTGGGAATTAGAATTCCTTAGCTCATCTTTTCCTTTCTCCACTCTGATTAGCAACATTAGGAGCAACCAATCTATCTTATTTTTTGAAATCCTCACCCAAGGATATTTTTATTGATTTTAGATAGAGAGGAAGGAGGAGAAAAGAAGAGGGAGGGGAACAGTGAGAGAGATGGAGAAACATCCATGTGAGAAACATTGAAGGGAAGGGTTTACAGGAACAAATATAGAGGACACATGGACAAAACTAGGGGGGTTGGAAAGGGGAGGGAGGAGGGGAGGAATGGGTGGGTGGGCTGGAATGGGAATAAAGGATAGAAACTGTACTGAATAAACTAAAATAAAAAAATTAAAAAATTAAAAAAAAAAAGAAACATTGATCAAGTGCCTCCCATATGTGCCCTGGCCAGGGATCAAACCCACAACCTAGGTATGTGCCTTGACTGAGAATCAAACCTGCAGCCTTTTTGTGTACTGGATGACACTCCAACCAACTTAGCCAGCTAGCCAGGGTCAGTCTTATTATACTTGTTAATTGGACAAAAGTGTTCAAAAGTACAAAATACACCCAAGTCCTTGTTTCTTACAAGTGTTTCAATAGTAGAAGTATTTGATGGTAATATCTTGCATATCTCTATTTCCAGATCATATTTTTCCAGAGAAACACAATGAAGAGATTCTGCTATAATAAGGAAATTTTTATTTAAACCATTGGATTAGAGTTATGGTGGCTGGCAAGTCCAATGTCCAAAATCTGCATGGTGGGCCAGCAGAATAGAGACCCAACACAACATGCTCCAATTTGAGTCTGAAGGCCGTGTGCCATAGAAAGAATAAGCACATGTTGCAGGCGAATTCAGAAGGCTGTCTGCTGGAGCATTCTTTCTTGCTCAGGAGTAGCTGGACTCTTTGTTCCAGGCATACATCCAACTGATTGTATGAGGCCCACATTATGGAAGGCAATAAGCTTTACTTTAAGATTACCAACTTAAATGTTAATTTCATCCAAAAACACCCTCACAGAAACATCCAGAATAACGTTTTACCAAATATAAGGGTACCTCATGGCCCCGCTAAGTTGACACAAAAATCAACCTCACAAATACGTATAGCAGACAAGAAAAACAAATAATGAATTTTCTTGAATTGAACCTTTTATTGGGGTCTACTTTAGGCTAATGTGTAAATCGCACTGTTAACCTGAGATGAAACCAAGATGAAACTGAGTCATAAAGGTACTACTTTTCAAAGACAAGTAAAACTTTCATTGGTACATAGTCAGGAGCTTTTATTATAGCTTTTTTCAAAGATAGTTATAGATTGAATCTAACAAGAAAGATGTAGGTACTAAGGGTTTAAAAGTTAAGCCCTAAAGTTGAAAGAAGTCTGTTGAAAGTTTGAAGATAAAAGAACAAAATTCAGATAAATTATATTATACATGCTACTAAGAACCATCAAAGGAATTTATATTCAGATTTTTACATTTTAAAGAGCTTGGAATTTTATTGCTTGGAAACACCCTGGGTATGAAGAAAGTAGAGCGAAACTCAATATATCAATATATCTATATTCATCTATTTACCTCTGTCTGTAATGGATTTATTTAGACTAATTTAGATAATTAGTTTATATGTGTGACTCCCTCATTATAATTTGCTCCAAGGTCAGTCTCTTCAGTAATTCATCCCTAGCCTTCTGAACATGTCACCCACTATACTGATAAAATTATCCAATTGATATTGAAAAATTAACTTGAAAAAATGTGCTAAATTTACCATGTAAAGCCAGAAATCTTCTTATTTTGTTAGATTATCTAATAACATATTTTTCAACTATATTTCTGTTAGAAATATATAATTTCTCTTTTTACAAATCAACTATTGATTTTTCGAAGAAGGGTTCTTAGAGACCACAGATCAAACCCTTCATAACACAAAAAAAGGCTACTGAGGTTCAGAGCGGTGCAATATTTGGCCTAGCAGGGGTGTCCAACCTGCAGCCCGTGGGCTGCGTACGTCCCAGGATGTCTGTGAATGGGCCAAACACAAAATCGTAAATTTACTCAGAACATTATGAGATTTTTTTTTTGTGATTACGTGGCATAATGCATTTAATGTGTGACCCAAGACAACTCTTCTTCCAGTGTGTCCTGGAGACTCCAAAAGATTGGGCACCCCTGGGGCCCCTAGATTAAAACTTGCATGGTTGAAGTCTAACACTAATGCTTTTTAAACTAACCTAAAATGTTTCTGTTTGTGAATTTCTTGGAATATGTTGCAGAGTACCATAATTATTTTATCGACATTTTACAAAGATAAAAGCCTGCCTATAACCCTTAGTTAAATATTTTTAAATCTTAAATTACAATGTAATAGATTTTGGAATCTAAAAATAGTGCTATTTTATTGTGAAACGTATTATTGAATGACATTACTGTCCATTGTTATTGCACCAAATTATCCAAAAGTAATGTAATACAGTCTGGTTTTTATTTTGAAGCCCAATCAATTATTAGCATTTTAATAACAACCTTTAATATTTACCAATGAGGATTCTAATACAAAAATGTTTTGCTTTGCTAAAAAAAAAATGCCTGCATTTTATCAGAAACTAAAAAATTAAGGCATGACTTTAAATAAATTCCTCACTATAATATTTTCACCACAATCTGACTTCCTGGTACTTCTATTAAAGTAATGGCAATAATCTTCTAATGTCAACAGTTAGTGATCTTGTGATACCGTATTTGAATATTACATGCAGGCGAGGTGGTCAGCCGCACCCTGTAATTTTTGGCACTACACCTAGCTGTTACTGTGATAATTGAGCAGTCAGGGTGCCATTAAGCTATACATTTTTATAAATATTAAATATATTATCTATTTTTATTCTCCTGTTTCCACTATTTGGTATTTCCCCAGGACTTATGACTGAAAATGCCTGACTTCTCAATACATTCAGAAACTTTGTGTGGAAGTTAGGAAAATAGTATTGCTTTCATAATATAGAGCCATGAAATGTCTCTCTCTATATACATATATATATATATATGATAGGTAGATAGATGCAGGTATCTGATTACTTATTTGATCATTAACTTTATTTGGCTTATAGTTCATATTTTATTATTCTGACCTTGGCAAATGTATTGTCATTGACATTTTATAACTATAGATGTGTATATATATATATATGCAAATGGACATTTGAAGTTTAGTCCTGTTTAAAAACTTGTAAAGGACAACTCTTTTCCAGGATTAATTTATTAACTTTAAAGCACTTTAGTTAGACTGGAGATCAAGTCAGCAGTGAGCTTCTTAAATTTTCCAGGTGAATAAAGTCGACAATTCCTTTGGTAGTTCCTCTGCCCCCACACACAGACATTCTCGACCTTCCCTTCCTTCCTCTCTCCCTCCCTCTCTGCCTTTCCCTGTCTCAACATTATTATTTATAAACTAGCAGTTCCCAGATGAATGTCTAAGGCTTTTTTATACATCCATAATCACACAAGAAAAATAATTATAATTGCAACATAGCCTATGTTTGCTTGTCAATCAAAGGTTACCATCTGTCTTTCTTGGGACAGATTGTGTATTACTTTAAGATTGTATCTTTCAAATGTCTTGGAGTTAATATTCGCTTCCTGAGAATATGGTGGTTTGATGTTATTCATTTTGTTGTAGTGTTTTGTTTGTTTTTGTTTGGCAAGATACAAAGTCATGGGACTCTTGTTGCCTCTTATTTTTTAAACTGTTTCTGTAATTTTCTAGTCAGGAAATTACTGCATTGCTTACGATAGTTCTTCCTGGCTTTACAATATTATGTAGAACTTTAGAGTCTACATTTTAATTGAGAGTTAGATGGGCAATATTACTGTCATAGGACCTTGGTTCCAACTTGAGCTCCACTACTTCTGAACTTCATGACACTGAGCAAATAATATTTCCATGAGTCGTTTTCTTATCTGTAAAATGAAAATAACTCTTACCCTAAACAAATAGATTTATTCCAGGTCTGCAGCATTGGTTTAACATGTGAAAATCAATGGATCAATGTGACAGAAGTGATGATCATCTTTAGATATGTCAACTTGACTAGGCTGCAATAACCACAGAACTAATTCAGTAGAGCACTAATTATATGCTTTGATAGTGTTTTGTAGCTGTGACAGTTGACTTTTACTTTTTATTTTTTCTTTTTAATTATATTTAATTAATTATGCTATTACAATTGTCCTAATTTTTCCCCCTTTGCACCTCCAGCACCTCACTCCCTCTGGCAATCCTCCTACCATTGTTAATGTCCATAGGCCATGCATACAAATTCTTTGGCTACTCCGTTTCCTACACTGTGCTTTAAATCCCCATGGCTGTTCTGTAACCACCTATTTGTACTTCTTAACCTCCACACCCCCCTCCCATCTGGCAACCAACAAAATGCTCTCTGTACCCATGATTCTGTCTCTGTTCTTCTTGCTTGCTTAGTCTGTTTTTTAGATTCAATTTATGATAGATTTGTATTTTTTGGCCATTTTATTGTTCATAGTTTTGATCTTCTTTTTCTTAAATAAGTTCCTTTAATGTTTCATATAATAATGGTTTGGTGATGATGAACTTCAGTTTTTTTCTTGTTTGGGAAACTCTTCATGTGTCTGTGAGTCACACTGACAGCTTTACTGGGTAGAGCAATCTTGGCTGTAGGTCCTTGCTTTTCATGACTTTGAATATTTCTTGCCAATCCCTTCTAGCCTGAAAAGTTTCTTTTGAGAAATCAGCTGACAGTCTTATGGGTATCCCGCTGTACTAACTTCTTTTCTCCTGCTATTTTTAAGATCCTTTCTTTATCTTTAACCTTTGGCATATTAATTTTGATGTGTCTTAGAGTGGGCATCTTTGCATCCATCTTATTTGGGACTCTCTGTGCTTCCTGGACTTCCATGATTATTTACTTCACCAAATTAGGGAAGTTTTCCTTCAATATTTTTCAAATAGATTTCCAATTTCTTGCTCTTTCTCTTCTTCAGGCACCCCTATGATGCGAATATTGGACCTCATGAAGTTGTTGTAGAGGTTCTTATACTTCACTCATTTTTTTGGATTCCTTTTTCTTTTTATGTCTGATTGATTGTTTTTTGCTTCCTTATGTTCCATATCATTGATTGGATTCTCGGCTTTGTCTACTCTACTGTTGTTTCCCTATAAATTGTTCTTTATTTCAATTAGCGAATCCTTTGTTTCTGATTAGATCTATTTTACACTGCTGAGGTTCTCACTAAGTTCCTTGAGCATCTTTATATCACTGGTGTTTTGAACTCTGAATCTGATAGATTGCTTACCTCCATTTTATTTATCTCTTTTTCTGGAGTTTTCACCTGTTCTTTCATTTGGGCCATGTTTCTTTGTCTCCTCATTTTGGCAGCCTCTCTTTGTTTGTTTCTATGTATTAGGTAAGCTGCTTTGACTTCATGTATTTGGTAGCTTGGCATAATGCTTGTGGTTCCGGCAGTTTCTTCCACTGACTTAATCCCTGCTAGGTTTTGCAGATAGAAGTTGTGGGGATTTATCTTTCTGCTACCAGAATCCTGGGTGGGGGGCCTGGTGTGGGCCTGGGACTCCTCATTCTTGAGATATCCCTCCTGAATTTTTATCCATCACACATGGGTGAGAGACCAGCTGGTTCCAAGTCTGTACCCCTCCTACTAGTCTGGATGGATGTGGCTTCTTTAATTCTGTATTTGTTAGACTTCCACTCAACTCCATTTCTGATGGTTCTGAGTCATGGTTTTTCTATATTTTAGTTGTAATTTTGATGTGGTTGTACAAATAACTGAGTCATGTCTGCCTACTCTGCCATTTTGACTGGAAGTCCCCATGACAGTTGACTTTTCAAAAGAAGATTCTACTAGATAATCTGGGAGGGCCTGCTTTAATCAGTTAAAAGCATTTAGAACATAGCTGAGCCTTCTCTGAAGAACAAATCCTGCATATGGATGGTAACTACAGCTATGGACTAGATTTCCAGCTTGTCCTTTCCAACAGCCTACCCTATGGATTTAAGACTGCCTTAAACAGACCCCACAATTGTGTAAGCCAATTTCTCCCAATTAGTTTCCTAATATATTCTTCTTACTAGTTCTACATCTGTGATTGAATCTTGACTGATACACACTATTTTATAGAAGAAAGACAGATAGTACATGATCATCTAAATAGATTTGGAAAATGCATTTGACAAAATCTAATAGTTTCTCACAATATTTCACAAATACTCAACAAACTAGGAATATAAGGGAACTTCTTTAATCAGATAAATAATATCTATTTAAAACCCACAGCTAGAATCATACTTAATGATGAAAGAATAAATGCTTCACCTTCCTCCAAGTTCATGAATAAAATCATATATCTGCTCTTACCAGTTCTATTCAACATTGTACTAGGGTTCCAGGTAGAGCAATTAGTAAAGAAAAAGACATAAAAGGAACTCAGACTGGGGAAAAAATGGTAAACTACATTGTCAGAAAACCTGTTACTTTACATAGAAAGTCCTAAAAAATTATATATATATATATATATATATATATGTACATATACACACACACACATATATGAATGAAAATACCATATCAATATACACAAATCAATTGTGCTGGCAGAGTAATGTCACAATAGTGAGGAAACATACTGGTCTGAAATACTTATATCCCATTATAAAAATAAACAGCTCATAGCCCACAAATAAAATATCAATATTTTCCAAAGAATAAACAATTAGAAAACCAGTTTCTGATCAAGAATATTATAAAAAAATTCAAAAAAATTAAGAAAACAAAGTGTTCTAACCATATAAACATTACACAGCAAACAAAAGAATGAACAAAATCATTATCTTTTAATTCTTGCATCACAGAATAAATCAAAATGAATAGTTGAACATTTGTGAGAATATTTTTACAAATAATATATATCAGAACAAACTAGAAATATTTGAAGTAAAGCTTACAGGGAAATTCACATTTTTACCTAGTTTTATTTACAAATAAAAGGATAATAGTGCCAAATAAGCATAACATTTAATAAGTTAAAAATATAAAATGAAATTTAAATTATACAGTGAACTTAATCTAAGAGAAAGGGATTATTAAGGATAAATGCAGAAAATAATACTTTTAAAATGACAATAAAATGATCAGAGCTTAGCTAAATTAATTGATAAAATAAGGGAAAGAAGTACAAATTTTATTTTGTACAAAAGAATTAACAAGAAAGAAATAATGATAAAATAAGACAGAAAAGTGAGTGTCACAAAAACAGCTTTTTTCAAACATTAAAAATAATTTAGTAAGAGTGGATAAAATGCATTATTTTCTACAAACAAGAATGTATCTAAAATACTCCAAAAGAAATAAGTAAGAAAAGATTTTTAAAATGCTGTATACATCAATCTTGTTTTCACGGGTGCTCTTTCTTTCTTTCTTTTTCTTTTTAACTGTGATCACAATTTCATTTAAAAATACACACAGTACATACGTTTGTATTTCACATGAGTCCGCACACATCCACATAACAATGCTAGATGAATTTTTCCATTCCGTGGGGCCACAGATAATTTATACTTTCTTCTTTATGCTTTAAGTATTTTTCTTTCTTTCTTGTTTATTATTTATTTTTAAATCGAATTTCTTGGGGTGACACTGGTTCATAAAATCATGTAGGTTTCAAGTGGACAACTCAATAAAACATCATCTGTACATTGCATCATGTGTCTGCTATCCAAAACAACGTCTCTTTTTGTCCCCATTTATCCCCCATTTGGACACCTCCACCTACCTTCACCCCCCTTTCCCTCTGGCTAACATGACACTGTTGACTGTGCCTCTGTATTTTATACATGTAGTTTTCTTTTTTTACTTAATCTCTTCACCTTCTTTTATCCAGCCCTCCATCACCTTTCCCCTCTGACAGCTATCAGTCTGTTCTGTGTATCCATACTCCTATTGCTATTTTTTTTTACATTTTATATATTTAGTCTTTAGAGAGAGGATAAGGGAAGGAGAAAGAGAGGGAGAGAAACATCAGAGTGTGGTTATCCCTCATGCACCCCTAACTGGGGACTTGGCCTGCAACCCAGGCATGTGTCCTGATTGGGAATCAAACAGGCTACCCTTTGGTTTGCAGGCCCATGCTCATCCACTGATCAATACCAGCCAGGGCCTGTTTCTATTTTTCTCATCAGTTTATTTGGTTTATTAGATTCCACATAAAAGTGAGACAGTATGGTATTTATTTTTCTCTGGCTGGCTGGCTTATTTCACTTAGCATAATAATCTCCAGGTCCATCCATACTGTCTCAAAAGGTATGATTTCGTTTCCTTTGTTTTTAAATGACTGAGTAGTATTTCATTGTGTAAATGTACCACTGCTCTTTTTTTGTCCACTCATTTACTGATGGGCACTTGGGCTGTTTGCAGATCTTGGCTATTGTAAATAGCACTGCAATGAACAGAGAGGTGCATAAATTCTTTCAAATTGGTATTTTGGGATTCTTAGGATATGTTACCAGATGAGAGATCACTGGGTCGAAAGGCAGTTCCATTTTTATTTTTGAGGCAACCCCATACTGTTTTCCACAGTGGCTACACCTGTGTATTTCCACCAACAGTGCACTTTTCTCCATATCCTCACCAGCAATTGTTGTTTGTTGATTTATTGATGCTAGCTATTCTGACAGGTGTGAGTGAGGAGGTAACTCATTGTGGTTTTAATTTACTTCTCTCTGGTGATTAGTGATGTTGGGCATTTTTTCATATGTCTATTGGCCATCTGTGTGTCCTCTTTGGAGAAGTGCCTATTCAGGTACTTTGCCCATTTTTAAGGGGGGTTGTCTTAAATGCAAGAAAAGATTAATTAGCATAGGATCAGAGAAAAACCTCCTCTCTATTATATTTGTATAAAAAGTCCAGTCTTGAGGTAATGTACATAGAAATTCTTCAAAGTATAATAGGTCATTTTAATGTTAAGCCAATCCACAGCATAGAGAATAAAACATAATGAAATAATTATATTTGGAGAAAATAATATTGGTTCTTACAGTTGTTAGAAAAGAAAACTATAGATAAAGCTAAATGAAGTATAGCAATTCAGAATGTTTGATAAAATAATAACCAATGTATTTATGGGAAAGAAGACAAATGAAGGAGGGGTGGTCCTACCAGGACTTACAGCAGTATATTGAGCCATGTTAATTGAAAGTGGTGTGGTATTAGCCCATGGGCAGACCTTTTAGAAAGATAGTTTAAATTATCTTAAATTAGTTTAAATTATCTTAAATTAGCTTAAATTAGTTTAGTATTGATCACTTGAAAAAACTTTTTAAAGTATAGGAAAACCGTGGATCTATTAATAAGTAATGCTGGAACAACTGAATGACTACCTGTAAAGTAAAGTTATAGTCAAACATTAATGTGATAAAGGATAAATTTACAAAAAACTCTAATGTTCAAATTTAAAAAAAATGGAAATAATTATGTAATAGAGTAGGAGTATATACATACATACATGTTCTCTAATTTTCATCCTACCCAGTTATCACACTGGTGTCAAATATAATTGAATGTGTTCTCAAATATCCATTTTTAAATGTTTAAGTAAAACTTTGGAGCATCAGTATTGTGTGTGTCTGCACATGTATGTAACAGTCTCTGAATTTTGCATGTCAACTTTGAGAGTGACTTGTCTATCACTGATAAACACGTTTAGTTTTCAAATGTCTACAACAAAAGTCAAACATCATGATTTTTACGAATTATTCAGGCTGAGAACATTTGCTGATGTGGCCTTAGTGCTTATCAATTAATCCTAAATATGTATTGTTACAAAAGTAAGATAATTTAAGAGATGCCAAGTAGATATTCAGTTGTCTTTTTTAAAAATATTTTATTTATTTATTTTTAGAGAGGGAGGAAGAGAAGGAGAGAGGAAGAGAAATATCAGTGTGTGACTGCCTTTCGCAAGGTCCCTACCAGGGACTCAGGTTACAACCCAGGCATGTGCTCTGACTGGGAATCGAACTGGCGACCCTTTGGTTTGTAGCCCACACTCAATTCACTAAGCTACACCAGACAGGGCTCAATTGTCTTTATCGCTACTTCCACCTATCCCAAAGCTTTACCGATGCCTGAGCCTACAATCAAGGCTCTGATTTTCTAACAGGAGATAAGACAAGCACATGTGCATAAGTATGCACACAGAAATACATGGAGTACGTGACACTGTATATACCAAGGGCTGGGAGGCAGGAGTTTTGTGTTCTGGAGTAGGCAGTAAGCAAATAAATTATCTCTACAACTCTTAAAAGTAATAATAAAACTGACCAAAATTCTGTATGTTTTTTAATTTAAAAAAATTATTGTATTTTTTCCATGATCATTTAGTCCCCTTACATCACCCCCACCCCACAATTGCCACATTGTTGTCCATGTCCACAAATGCTTTGTCCTTATTGCTCAATCCCTCCACCCGCTAACCTTTCCTTAGCTGTCATCTAGCTCTCTATTCCATGAGTCTGTCTTTATTTTGCTTGTTAGTTCAGTTTGTTCATTAGATTCCACATACTAGTGAAATCATGTGGTGTTTGTCTTTCTCTGACTGGCTTATTTCACTCAACATAACGTTCCCTGAGTCCCACAGTATGCTTTTTAAATCATCATGTGCACAAAATCCTAAACAACGTCAGTGGTAATAATATTTTTTCCTTGAAAAACAGTCTTTTGTTGATCTAAGTTTTAGGTAACGTGGTTATAGAGGAGTTTTATTAATATATGTATATATACATATATACATATACACATATGTATGTTTCCAATTAGGTTGTTTTGTTAGTGATACTTTAATAAACATTGTAATGTTTGTGGAAAATAACTAACTGAAGGTTATTGAAAAGAACTCAAGGTGTGGACAGTGATTCATTAGGAGAGTAACTGTAATTGTTTGGGAGAATCACATGCAGTTTGTATCTTCCACCCCCGTGCTATTCCCCATTTCTAGATTCAGAATAAATTATGATAGCACCATGCTTGTAAAGATGAAGAAATGAAAAAAAAAACAGAATTTGAATTATTTTAATCCATTCATTCTAGATGACAACTTGGATATTTTTTCATGTTTAAAATTTAAAATATAAAATATAATGTAAACTGCAAGATGTAACATATGAAGGAGAAAATCTTAGTTCATACATAAGATATTTACAGGATCTGAATAGTATGTTTAAATAGAAATTTATTCTGTTAGAACTAATTGTTTAAAACTAAGGACAATCAAGAAACTACTTTTACTGAAATATTACAGGTTATTGGAAACAATTCTCTCCCATAGCAGAAGGGCGTTTTAAAGTTCTGTGCTCCAGGCGTCCAAAACATTGGTACACCACTAGTAGATATACACTCATGAGAAATAAGAGTAGGTAGCAAGTAACCCCACATGGGCCATCCACACATTGCATTTGGTTTACCTTTCAGTTGTTTGCTAATCACTTTCTGAAGAATAGTGGCCAGGAAGTATGCAGTGACAGCTGAGCATAATGAAATGTTCCACTTAGCTTACTTACCTATCTACTTGGGACTTATTTACAACACTGCTATATCTGCCTGCAAATTTTTGGTCTTTGACATGTGTTCTACACAGGGTTGCTGAGCATCAAAACCAAGGCAGCGACAAAGGTAGCCGATTGTAAGAGTCTAACTGTACTGCTATACGTGACTTGATAAAGCAAATGTGAAAATGTGAGACCAAGAATGTTTACTGACAACTGGAAAATCACCACTATTTTCCCCTAGAGCACTAAATATCAGTTTTAATTAGATTTAAATAGGAAAATTGTATTTACTGTCTTAAATTACAAGGTCATTGTTCCAGCTAACTGAGACAGTAATCTCCTGTTAACCCAAGTGAAATGTTGGAAAGAATGACCTATAGCAATTTCCTTTTATAGAAAAAGATGTGCTTTTTTTCCCTCTGAAAGTTCCCAGGATTATTGGTTCAGTTAT
This sequence comes from Trachops cirrhosus, assembly GCA_028533065.1. NCBI lineage: Eukaryota > Metazoa > Chordata > Mammalia > Chiroptera > Phyllostomidae > Trachops > Trachops cirrhosus. Next base: position 122,713,782 of record CM052542.1, read on the forward strand.
TATCAAATGATATGAAAAAATAATAGCAAGATTTTTTTGGGGGGGAAAGGGACACATCATTAGGTGTGGCTCAATGACTGGATGTAACCTGGAGAAAAGATTACAAAGGGAAATCTTTCATACATAGTTATATGAGCAAATAATAACTATCTTGAAATTATTCTCCATTGAACCATTGATCTCCTATTGATGAGGCAGTTACAAAGAGGCTATTGTATTTACCACTGAAAGTTTCTGTTTAATCTTCCATATTTATATGATTGAATAAATTGAGTAAGAACATAACACAATTGTTGCTTCAGATTGTTGGGTGAAATATTCATAACCATCTTTATTGAAAAGAGGTTAAGAGTTGCCACATAATCCAATACAATAATTTTAAAAAATATTATAGAGAAAACAGCATCAGATTATATAACACAGAAAAACTATAACTTATTCCAACCTCACATTTTTAGAAATACAACCAAGTGAATGAATTAACTCAGGATAAAGAAAATGAAAACTTATTGGTGGGGGATAGAGTTAAAACAAAAATAATTCAAACTATGAACTTTATTACTTTGTTCATCTCAAGCCTGCATATACCTGCACATAGTTATGTATCCATGTAAACAGAAAATGAGTAGTAATAAAAAGAAACCAGAATTGGTCTTCAGCATAAATATCAGGAAGAAAAAAAGGAAGTGGAAACAAATAATTGGATAACGAACATACATCCTAAGAAGAATTATTGAAAGAAACAAAGGTAGTCTTTTCAGGGGAAAAAAAGTGTTTCTCTGTGTTCTCAAAAAATAAAATCACATATAATAATTTAAAGATATCTGAAAAAAGAGAAACAGGATTCAAAAATATAAAAGTGGGGAAGATGAAACAAAAGTTGTAGTTTAACTCAGATATAAATGGTAAATAAATAAATATCTGCTTTTACCTTATGAGCACATATTTTGAATATAAATCTATATGTGTTTACTTCTAATTTTCTAGTTTATGAAATGTTAGAGAAAAAGAGGGAGAGAAAGAGGTGATGGGAGTTTTGAAAGATGACATTTGAACTATGAAACAAAACTTCATTACATGCAGAATTTATGAAATCATAAACACCCATTTGAAATAAAAGGTTCATAATCTGAAAAAAAGATCAAGATTATATCTATAGAGCCTTCATTAGTTTAAGATTATATTTCTATATTCACCAATGCACACCTCCACCTGAAATGTAAGCTCCTTCAGGAGAGGAGGGGGTGACTTGTAGTAAGAGCTTATTCAACATTTGATGAGAAAGAGTGGATAATAAATACCACAGGGTATGCCTAAGTTTGTGTTGGGTAATGGAAACCAAGTGGGAGAAAGAGTTAGTGCTGAATCCATAAATATTTAAAGTAAATTATTTTACTGATAGAACTTAAGTCAATTCTTCTATGACATTATTTAGTACAGAAAGCAAATCTATATTCCACTTTGAATTTGAATCATCATAGGGAAAGGTGGTACATAACCTTGTGTATTGTACATGAAGCCATCAGAGGCCCATAATCAAAGAGATATATGGATCACTGGGGGGCGGTCTTTAAAAAGGGGCTATATTTACATTCAGAAGTAGCACATATAGCAGATTGACAAGAAATGTAAATGCAGTGAAACCTTGAACTAAAAATCTATAAAATGGTATTTTATTTGATAATTGCTATTACACCTAAAAACCAAGGAGTGTGTAACTGTAGAACCAATTAGTATATACTAACAGAAGTAAACCATAGATTCTGAAGTCAGAGAACTTTGTCTCTGGGGTAGTCTTAGCCCATATAACTAATGCTTCAATATTATGGGCAAATCATTTTACTTACTGGACATTATATATCTATCAGTCAATTGATGGTTCTAATGTCAAATATTACAATGTTTATGAAAATGTTTTATAAACTATGTAATATATACTGTATATCACAAATTCTAAGGCACATTAATTTTCAAATATTTAATAACTCTGAAATTGAGTTGTGTATTACAAGTGCTAGTTTGTCAGTGAAATGGACAACTCTTTTTGTTAATGTACATTTAAAAATGGAAAAAGATGAAAATGGTCAAGGGTAGAAAGAAAAATAATAAAGAAACCCTTCTGAATGCAAACCCACAATAAAGTTAGCAAGCAAGTGAGAAACTGCATAACAATATGTCTACATAACAGGTTCAATGTTAATTTTCTAAATATGGAAATAAAATAAATAAGGAAAAGGTGACTTTTTAAAAAAGTGAAGCATCCTTTTCCAATGCTTTTCTTCATGATTCTGAAATTTGACTTAGAACTAAAACAAGTGGTTTGATGAGTTGTCTAGGAAATAAGTCCACTCTTTAATAGGACTTTGTTCTACGATACTGTACCATCTAATGACAAAACAATAACAAAAATCTTTGACTTCCTTGAGAAAGAGACTGCACATAGTAGGTATGGTCCACCTTATGTCTGAAAAATGTTTTAAATTAATATTGTGTGTCTTACCATGTTGGGGTAGAGGCCAACAGAGATTAGGCCAGCTTCGACATATGTCTTTTAAGAATGCTCATGAGGTTACCTCTGTCCCATCCAAGCTGAATGGATAAAGGATACAGAGAAGCACCCTGTGGGGCATATATTTGGACCAGACCATTTCAGATTATATTCACTTGGCCATATTTTTATCATGTGGACTCATAAAACTACAAATTAGGCTAGGCATAATAGTTTATATATAAACAGTTGCTTTTCAGAAAGACTCCTCACAGGAAAGGGGGATAAAATATGTGGGGCAACTAATCTCTGCCACAACTCTGAGCCTGAGATACCTCATTAATGCGTTTAGGCGGCACCTGCTGAAAGATGCCATTGCTAACTTTCCTTTCTATTTTAGATTCAGCTTGTTATTATTCTTTCTTGGAACATACACCTGTTTCCTTCACTGCAGTTGTCATTTTTCTTTTAATCAACTTAATCACTTGTTTCCTCAATTTCCACCCATGGCTATAAATAGTATGTCTTTTTTTTTTCCTTTTCTGCCCTATCTGTACATCTATAGTACTAAGAGTCAATAGATACTTGTTAAATGACAAAAATAAAATGTAAATTAGGGGATTGACCTAGAAACTTCCCCATATTCTTTTATTCAGTTTTTTTTTGTTGTTGTTACACTTTTTACTTGAGATCATTGAAATTAAGATGCAGTTGCAAGAAATAATACAGAGAGATACTGCACACTCTTTTATCCAGATACCCCAAATGGCAATATTGTGTAAAATTACATGGGATATTCATTACAACTGATATTGCAGTAGGGATACTAATATCCACATAATCCAGACAAAGAACATTTGCATCATGAGAGGGATCTCCCGTTTTGCTCTGAGTACCTTGCTTCTCTCCAACCCTCATCCCTTTCTTAAACACTGGCATCAGTAATGTCTTCTCCCTTTCTATAATTGTGCCATTTCAAGGATGTTCTGTAAATAGAATGCAATGTGTGCAGCCTTTTGGTTTTTCTTCACTCAGCGTGATTCTCTGGAGATTCATACAGGGTGTTGCACATATCTATATATATGATATATATAAAGAAAGCTTGTGTATAGCTTTCTTTTTTTTTATTCTGAATCTGAGTTTTCATTTCTGTGGAACACATGTTTAAGAGTGCAGTTGCTGGGCAGAATGGTAGTTGTAGGTTTAGTTTTGTAACAAATTGCCAAACTGATAAGAGTGGCTGTAGCATTTTACCAGCAATATATGAAGGATCTGTTTTCTCTGCATTCCAACCAGCATTTGGTATTCTCATTATTTTTTTTTATTTTAGCTATTTGATAAGTGGATTATGATGTCTTACTGTAGTTTTTATTAGCATTTCTCTGATGACTTATGATATTAAACATCCTTTCCAGTGCTTATTTGGCATCTATAGAAGCTCTTCACTAAATGTCTTTTTTCTCCTTATTATCTAATCTGTTTGTTTGGGGTTTTTTATACTGTTGATTTTTCAGTATCATTTATGTAGTCTAGATAAGAGTCCTTGATCAGAGATATGGTTTGCATATGTTTTCTCATAGTCTGTAGCTTGCTTTTCATCCTTTGAGAAAGTTAATTTTGATAAAGTCAACTTTCACCATTTTCTTTTACAGGTTATGCTTTTGGTGTCATGTTTAGGACCTCTCTCCTTACCCCTAGCTCCCAAAGTTTTTATAATACATTATTTTCTAAAAGTTTTATATTTTACACTTAATTTCATGATCCATTTTGAGTAACTTTTTTCTGGAAAGTATGGGATTCTAGTCCATTTATTTCTGTTGTCTGTGGATTTCCACTTGCTCCAGTATCATTTGTTGAAAAGGCTATCATTCCTCTGTTACATTGTTTTTACACCATTGTCAAAAACTAGTTGACATATTTGTATGGGTTTATTTCCAGTAAGATTTGTGTTCCATTTATCTATGTGTCTATCCCTCCACTAGTAACCACACACTCCTGGTTATCTGGCCTGTGATGGTGTGGATGAAAGAGGAGTTCAGATGTTTTTCTGGCTTAGAAAAAGTATTTTTTAAATGTTTATCATATTGCTAAGCAGTTCCTTTCTGTGGTCTTTTGATGGGGCTTTTCCTGTTTGTTCCCACTGGCATTTGGAAAAGAACATCACCCCTTTGCCCTTCCTTAGATCTTGAGGCCAGCTAGTAGACAGTATGACTTCTTGTCTGCACCTTTTAGGTAGCATGTGTGTGTGTGTGTGTGTGTGTGTGTGTGTGTGTGTGTGTTCCCAGCATTATTTGTTGTATTTAGTGGGAGGAAGAGGGAAGAGTACATAGTACGTCTACTTGATTTTCCTGGAAGTGCTTTATAGACTATTTTTTTTTTTTGCTTTTTTAAAGTAAATGTATCGGGATGACATTCATTAATAAAATTACATAGGTTTCAAGTATATAATTTTATGGTACATCATCTGTATATTGCACTGTGTAGTTTTTTAAAGTATAGGCTCTGAAATAAGTAATTGTGGGTTCGAATTCTAGTTTCACTATGCCATTAAGCAAGCTCTTAACCAATATCTCTTACTCCAGTAATTTGGTTTCAGAAGTACTCGCACAAAGCTAGCGTTCATATTCCACAGCTGCTTCAGGATAGCACATGTGCTGTGATCGCCACAGTCCTGGTGAGGTCGCTGCTACCTGGATTTTGAATGTCCTTTCATCAATAGTTATAACGGAAATTATAAACTGTATTTTAGAGTATGGTTCTGGACTATTTCCTCTTACTACCTTTGTTTAAGTTGACATTCTAGTTCCATAAGTTCAGCATACAGCTGGTGCTGTAGGCTCCAAATTTTATCCTATATTCCACCTGAGCAAATGATAGTTCCTGTCAGTCAGAGGACAAAGTCCATGTGCAGAAACACTGGGGCAGTCTGCTTGTGTCTTTCTCAAAAAACCTGTCTTTTTTCACTAAAAAAAAAAAAATAGTAGTTTATTTTGAAAGTATCTTTAAGCAAAAACTAAGTTATTCAACTTTTGAATACTGACATTTTACAAACTCCTTCAATGTTTTGCTTTAATGAATTCTTAGTGTTGTCAGTTTTTAAAACTTAATGGTTGAAGAAATTGAGTAAAACCTGGATGTTGTAAAATCATGAGCATAATATCCTTTTCCCCCAGCATTTTATCTGTCTTGCCTACGCTTAGGGTCTTCCCAAACCTAAACTACTTTACTCTCAAAAAAATCATTCCCAGGTAAAAAAAAAAAAAAAAAAAAGAAGTCATAGTTCAATGCTCAAAGCTGGTAGTATTCAGTAATGTTACTTTTGTTTCTTTCTGCATCTTGGACACAATTTGTTCAGCAGGCAATTATTGATTTGGCTTTCAGACCAGTAGGAGGCATCGTTATGTTGCACTGAATGAGACCTCAGCCATATGCAGGAAGGTATTGTACCCTAGCATTGCCAACAGGAAGCTGCAGTAATGGGCTTAAATTTTCTCTCTAGAGCTCAATACAACAAGCTTAATGGGTGACACAACAAGTATTCTAAATGCAGAAGCCCAGAGGGTTTTGTTCAGTGAAGTTAAATTTGGTAAACACTTTGAGACACCACAGATTATAATGCCACACCAGCCATAGGTTTAGCATTGTGAGTTTGTGCTAGTTTTTTCTAGTTCCTATTGTAAAAGAATTCATTTAAAAACTGTCACATAAATGCTTGAAACTGTTTTAAAACCAGCATGGTTATGCTCATTAAACAAAGAAATAATGATGTTTTAAACAGTGTGTTGTCTGAAGTAATAGGTACATGTTAGCCACATATTAAAAAATCTCTTCATACTTTTATATCACCACCATTGAAATTGGAAGGAACTTAAAACTATAATCTAAAATATAAATCATGGAGAAAACCCTAATTTTAAATAATATTAAAGCTCTAACAAAGATGCCTTTAAAAGGCAATGTTACATTAAGTAATTTATGTGAGGATGAGATTGAAGTATTATTTAACATCAACATTTAAATGCTGATGTAAATTATACATATAATTTTTTCATTCCTTATTTAATTTATGGTCATTGATGAGTAAGTTAAGTAATTATAAGCCATATTTTAAAATATATGTACTATTTAATGTGCTTAAATATTACCATAACAAATTATATTTATAGCATCTTCAATGTAGAATATTTAGATTGTACAGATATGTGAATCTGCAAAGGACAAGTCACAGATTGATTGCATTGTGGAATATTTTAAACACTAAAGTACACTGTCATCTTACAAATTGACCATGTGGGCAAAAGTGTGCTTTCCCATTAACTGTAACACTTAGACTAAATGAGAATGTTTTGCTTTGTTATTTACCTTTTACCTTTGAGACAGATGATCTTGATACTATTGGCTGTTAGATAAGTTTTAACCAAGAAAACATAAAAATGCATATGATTACTCTCTACCTAATACACTAGTGTATAACCAAATGTTTTAACTTTTTCAAGTAACAGAGCTTGGAAGACACGGAATTACCCATCCCATTCCACCCCCAAAATGAGCCTTAACACATAACTGAAAAATGCTTTTATAGCCACCAAAGTAAATTATGAATGGTCTAGTAAATTGATTTGTAAATAAAATTCTTTTCAGTAGTTTACTTAATTAGCAAAGTAAGAAAACATACTGTCAAAACACACTACTCATATTAAATCCAATTTTTATAATTTACTAGCTTTGTGAGTCAATTTGAAGAAATTATTTAGTTATCCTGGGACCCTGTTTTGTTGTTGTTATTGTTGTTTTCATATGCAAAATGTGAATGATATATTTAGCTATCTCAGTGAGTGTCTTGGGTAATAAAATAATATAGTTGATATAAATTGAGCTTAGTATAAGATATTTTACCTGGTAATACTCAACTCATATTAATTAATATTTTATTAACATTTTATATAATTGCAGTATGGTCTATACTGATATTTAGAGAATCTTAATTACAATCCAGGCTAAAGACTATCTAGCAATATTTTTTGTGTTATAGAGATTGTTCAGATACCGCTTGTCCCCACATGCAGACGTCTCTCATTATCACGCCCCCACTGGAGCAGCACATTTCTTACAGTTCCTGAACCTACACTGACACATCATTACCACCCGAGTCCACAGTTAGCATTAGGCTTCACTCTTGGTGGTGTACATTGTGTGGGTTTGAACAAATGTATAATTATATGTATCCATTATTATTAAAAATAATGCAACATGTTATGTGTAAAAAATAAATGGCAAATGAAAATAGGATTCTGAATATACTCATGTCATATAAAAAAAGACAGGCAAGAGAAAGAATGGAATGCAAGTTAAGGCAGTGGAAATAGAGAGCACATAATAAAATGTGAGACATGAATCCAATATGACTTCTTAGGTTGAATGTTAATGGGATAGCTGCGTGATTCCACATTCAGTGGGAAATCACTGAGCCCCACCCCACTCACCTTCCAGTCTCTCTCTGCATAAAAGTGAAGCTTTCCTGGCATCTAATAGCATTTGTATTTTTTATCTGTTTTAAGTGTTCATATGATTAGCATCTTACAATATGTACTTTTTGCGTGTATTTTATTTCACTTAAAATTTTGCTTGTTATATGTATCCATATTATTGCTGGAATTTGTTTTACCATTTGTTTTTACTATGAACAAACCAAATACATTGATCCTTTCTTGTATTAGTAGGCATTTATGAAGTTTACAGTCTGAACTAAGATGAATGGTGGTAATATGAACATTAATAATATATATGCACACATATTTTAAATATATATAAACATTATAGTAGAACATATGTATCAAGGAGTGACATGGTTTCATCAAAGGCTGTGAATATGTTCACCCCTGTAGTAACTTGTAGATTTCCAAAATAGCTTTATCAGTTTAACTTTCTGTCTGTAGAAAAGGGTGCTTCATGTTTTTGTCCAAACTTAATGTTTACTGATTACGTTAGCCATTCCATTTTGCATGTCGTGGCATTTCACTGCAGCTTTACTTGGTGTCGTCCTGATTGCTATGGAGATGAGAAAGTACGTATTTACTCATGTTGATATTTGGTTCGCCCAACACCATTTATTACTAAGATAATAATTTTCATTGCATTGCGGTGTCCTTTTTGTCAGAAATGAAGTGACAATATATGTAGTCCAATTGTGAATTTTCTACATGCATTTATTGATTTAATGCATATTCATATACATACAAAAACACACTGCAGAATTTTATTTGGATTTCCCAAAATTTATAGATAATTTCAGGGAAGGAAATAATAGTCCTATATTAGTGAATTTTTTAATCCATGATCATAGTATCTGCCTCTTTGATTTTGCTTTTTCAAAAAATTCTTTGTTTTATTTTACATTTTGTATATAGATATAAAGGCATCTTTGTTAGATTTATTCCTAAATATGAGGTAATTTAAGGCTATTTCATAGGTAATATTCTCCTTAATTTTTTTTCTTTGAAATCATGGTAAGCATTATTATTTGGTCTTATTCTCAGAAGGAATTTCTTCACTATTTACCAGTTGATGTTTTCTATAGATGTTCATAAATAATTTTATTATACTAATGATGTATTATTATTTTTTCCAGTCTGTCAATTAAAATTTTGTCAAATATATTTTTGGATTCTATCAAGATGCCTAATTAAATTTTCTCTTTTTACTGATGGGTTGAGTCACAAAGACTAATTGCCTAATACTAAACCACTTGTACAATACAACACACTTGGGCATGATTCGTTACTGTTTTTATGTCAGTGGAATCAATTTTTATACGTCATACAGAATAGGATCTTCCATTTGTATTCATGAGAAATATTGTTCTGTAATTTATTTTATAATCTTTGTCATGTACTTGTATTGTTTTGTTGGATTTCTCTTCCTAAAAATCAACATTATAGCACAAAAACTTCATTAAATTAATAACAGGCAAAAACTGGAACACTTTATAAAACAATGTTGTATACAATAGACAATAAGGATCTGAAGATGTGTTGAACATAGTTTTCATCATAGAACTGCAAATTAAACTGCAGTAAGTTAGCATGTCATACTCACTGTGTTTAGATTGCTAAGTGACCAGACAGAAAAGTGGTTAAAAATCCAGTTTCAATTTACCCCCCCCCCCGCCCCGTCTAGGGCTTTAAAATCTTATTG
>CM052542.1:122723963-122787133 GCA_028533065.1 Trachops cirrhosus
TTTCCAAAATAGCTTTATCAGTTTAACTTTCTGTCTGTAGAAAAGGGTGCTTCATGTTTTTGTCCAAACTTAATGTTTACTGATTACGTTAGCCATTCCATTTTGCATGTCGTGGCATTTCACTGCAGCTTTACTTGGTGTCGTCCTGATTGCTATGGAGATGAAAAAGTACGTATTTATTCATGTTGATATTTGGTTCGCCCAACACCATTTATTACTAAGATAATAATTTTCATTGCATTGCGGTGTCCTTTTTGTCAGAAATGAAGTGACAATATATGTAGTCCAATTGTGAATTTTCTACATGCTTTTATTGATTTAATGCATGTTCATATACATACAAAAACACACTGCAGAATTTTATTTGGATTTCCCAAAATTTATAGATAATTTCAGGGAAGGAAATAATAGCCCTATATTAGTGAATTTTTTCATCCATGATCATAGTATCTGCCTCTTTGATTTTGCTTTTTCAAAAAATTCTTTGTTTTATTTTACATTTTGTATATAGATATAAAGGCATCTTTGTTAGATTTATTCCTAAATATGAGGTAATTTAAGGCTATTTTATAGGTAATATCCTCCTTAATTTTTTTTCTTTGAAATCATGGTAAACATTATTATTTGGTCTTATTCTCAGGAGGAATTTCTTCACTATTTACCAGTTGATGTTTTCTATAGATGTTTATAATTTTATTATACTAATGGTGTATTATTATTTTTCCCAGTCTGTCAATTAAAATTTTGTCAAATATATTTTTTGATTCTATCAAGATGCCTAATTAAGTTTTCTCTTTTTACTGACGGGTTGAGTCACAAAGACTAATTGCCTAATACTAAACCACTTGTACAATACAACACACTTGGGCATGATTCGTTACTGTTTTTATGTCAGTGGAATCAATTTTTATACGTCATACAGAATAGGATCTTCCATCTGTATTCATGAGAAATATTGTTCTGTAACTTATTTTATAATCTTTGTCATGTACTTGTATTGTTTTGTTGGATTTCTCTCCCTAAAAGTCAATATTATAGCACAAAAAACTTCATTAAATTAATAACAGGCAAAAACTGGAACACTTTATAAAACAATGTTGTATACAATAGACAATAAGGATCTGAAGATGTGTTGAACATCGTTTTCATCATAGAACTGCAAATTAAACTGCAGTAAGATAGCATGTCATACTCACTGTATTTAGATTGCTAAGTGACCAGACAGAAAAGTGGTTAAAAATCCAGTTTCAATTTACCCCCCGTCTAGGGCTTTAAAATCTTATTGGGTATTCTCACAAGCCCAACCTGTAGTGAGGAATCCTCACCCCAAATACCTTGAGGCCTTTAAACATGCTACCCTTGTTTTTCAGAAGTTTGGAATTAACTCTAATTTGCAGTTCAGCTCAGTTTTCCCAATTCATTAAATGACTCGATGAGCAAATGGACTCTGAACCTAAGCCCCTAACCAAGTGACCAGGCTGGATTCTTGCCCTCCAGGTCAGCCATAGAATAGATGTTCAGCAAGGCTCTGAGAGCTTCTTGCCTCTTTGGAGTTTTTCTCCTCTTAAACACTGTCATTTCTGAAACTGCCTGGTGATGGTTTCATGAATATGTTTGTTATTGAATGGGAGCTTTGATCTGCCAGGCAATATCTGATACCCCAAGTGCTATCTAGAGTCATCATTCTTTCACAGTATATACTCACTATAAAAGTCATTGTAGTGTGCTAAACAATGTAAATGCCTACTCCTTACCTGACCCTCTGTCAAACAATTGAGGTGCAGTAACAATCCTAAGTTCTGATCTTCATAAAGCTCTTCTATTATGAAAGACATAGATGCAACCAAGTCTATCACAAAAAGCATTTCATAAAAATAAAAGTAAATATTTTGATTCTGAATATATTTTCCTACATTCGGTAGGAGTACATATAATATTTTGTTAAGCAAATTGTGCCTCATCTATCACAGACATAACTTTTGCCCAAAGAAAATTTCAGATATAAGAATTTTAATATCTAAATGATTTTTGTAGAAGTAATAAAAGTTCTTTAAGAACTGTCTCCTGATAATATTAAAGACTACAAAAATTAACCCAGGCAAGAACATTTAAACAGTTTGTATGTATCTCGAGTATATGCTGTGGTGACATCTTCTGTATGAAGAATTACTCTTTCTTTTTAATAATATTACAAGAAGTAGATGGCATAATCCAGTTATTAGCAGTTGGCACAACAGGTAAGAACTGAGAAAAATGTAAGGCTTTTGAACCCTACAGAACAATATACATACTAACACATAGGGAATTGACCATAAAACTCTCATTAGTTTTAATGAGTCTATGTGTCCAATCTGGAATTTTCATATTGAATCAGCACAAGGCTATGTAACACAGGTGTTTAATTGTCAATAGATCTAACATCTGATCTGAATAGATTAAAAGACCATAGAATAAAAAGCTATCATTTGTAAAGATAGAAGGGTCTGGAAAATAATACTGTTACATTAAATTGGAAGAATTTAATCAAATTTGTATCTATTTAGCAAAACTTAGCTTTACCTCATTTAATAAATTTATGTGTAGATGTGTGTTTCATATGCTTAGCAGTAATACATTAAAATATATAAAATTTATGTGAGTATTTCTATTGTGATTCGGTTTTCAGTTCTATCAATTTATTTAAATATATTCAACAGAACAAAACTCATTTTTGAAACCTAAGCCCTAATTAATTTTTCATTATTTTGTTTGTAGTAGAATGTCCCCAGTATACTAGTTGATGTTTCAATGAGTGAATGAATTTTGATTTCTATCTTGTTGAAGTGAGATAGCAACTCCCTTATCTTGTTATGTAATTCAGTGTAGTGCTAAGCATGGCATTGAACCTATCCAGTCTGCCTTTTGCTAGTTACTTTTATCTAAATGTTTTGCTATTTTTGTATATAAGATTTGTATTTCAAGACTCCCAGTGGATGCCTGAAAGTGTTGCTAGTACTGAACTCTATACATACTATTTTTTCTATACATATATACCTATTATGAAGTCTAATTTATAAAAAAGTGGTAAATATAACTTATAAAACAGTAAGAGATTAATGACAATCATTAATAATAGAATAGAATGGTTATAATCATTTGCTGTACTAAATGTTATGTGAAGTGGTGTCTCTTTCTCTCTTCCCCCAAATATGTAACATTTATATTTCCAGTTAGTGGTTGACCATGGGCAACAGAAACTGTAGAAAGCAAGACACAGATACTGGGGGAGGATTGTAAATGGAATTTCTTTCTAAGTTTCATTTTTGAATTATTCATCATTTTTGTATAGAAATACAACTGATTTTTGCATGTTCTTCTATCCTGTAGCTTCCCTACAACTTTACTGAAGTTGTTTATTACATGTCGTAGTTACCTTGTGGATTCTTTGAAGTTCCTATATGTAGAATCATGTGATTTGTGAGTAGAGATAGAATTGCTTCTCTTCCAAATTGAATGCCTTTTATCTATTTCTAATCTTATTGCTCTACCTAGAACTTCCCGTAGACTAGCAGTGGTAGGAGTGGACATCCTTGTCTTGTTCTTGATCTCAGAGGGAAAGCTGTCAGACTCACACCATTGAGTCTGATATTCGCTGTGGTTTTTTCATAAATGCCTTTCACCATGTTAAGGAAGCTTTCTTCTATTCTGTTTTCTTTCTTTCTTTTTTAAAGCTTCTTGAGCATTTTATATGCTAAATTGCCTTGTGATGAAGTTGTGGTTGACAGGGTTCTCTAATTTATTGGATTCCTCTTTTTAAAAAATTAAATTATGGTTGACATACAGCATATTAGTTCAGGTATGCAACAAAGTGACTCTACACCTGTATACCTTATAAAGTGCTCACCACAATAAATGAAGTAACCATCTATCACCATACAAGTTGTTAAAATATTCCCTGCATACCCTATGCTGTACATTATGTGCTCATGATTTATTTCGTGACTAGAAGATTGTACCACTTAATGTCCTTCACCTTTTTTTGCCCTTTTCCCACTCTCACCTCTGGAAACCAGCAGTTTGTTCTCTGTATCTATGAGTCTGGTTTTTGTTTTGTTTGGATTGTTTTTTATATTCCAGATACGAGTGAAATTATATGGTATTGTTTTACTCTTTTGTAATTTCACTGAGCATATTCAACATGGTCATCCATGTTGTTACAAATACCAAAATTTTATTCTTTTTTATGCCTGAATATAGGGTTAGATTGCTGAGAGTTCCCTGGTCAAAATATTTTTGTCACCTCGTCAACATGCAAGCTGTCTTATGTATGTTTCTTTTTAAAGATATCTTTATTATGCATTGCCATTCATTAACTTTGAACTCACCATCAACAGCAGTATGACTTATGCCCAATAAAGCTGATCTGATGCACTTATTTTGCCTTAAGGCACATCGCAGTGTTTTTGTCCACTTGTTTATTGATGGGCACTAAGGTTTTTTCAATATCTTGACTATTATAAATAATACTGCAGTGAAATGGAGGTACAGGTAGTATTATGAATTAGTGTTTTGGATTTCTTTGAATATATACCCACAAGTGGAATCACTGTGTCATAAGGCAGTTCAATTTTTAATGTTTTGAGGAAACTCCATACTATTTTCTATAGTAATTGCACCAATCTGCATTCCCACCAACAGTGTACTAAGGTTCCTTTTACTCCACATCTTCCCCAACACTTGTATGAAGATATAAGGTTAAGCATAGGGAATATAGTTAACAATATTATAATAGCTCTCTGTGGTGCCAGGTGGGCTCTTGAATTATCAGACAGAATGCTTTGTAACCGATATGTATGTGCTGTACACCTGAAAATAATACAACATAGTGTCGAATCTAATCTGTGATCAAAGAATAGAAAAAGATCACTATTACATAGCAAATGTTTTGTAGATGTTTGTTGAATTGAACTGACCACGGAATTGATGAGTTCTCCTTTCACCCTGATCACAGAGCAGCTTCCAGAAACATGCTGCTGCTGCTAGGTAGTGATTTTCTTCATATCCTTAATGCTGAATTGTCACAGATGAAAGGCTGGCTAAAATGAGTTTTCATGTAGCTATTCAAAAGGTAGTTTTAAAATGTCTTTTAGGGTGTATAATTTTTAATGCTATACTAAGTATAATGAATTGGGAACAGACCAGGTAAAATTATTTTTAAATTGTGCCTTAGCTATATATACAAAACTTAAAAATTTTATTTTTCCAAATCTCATATGAATTATTTCACTTCTTTCTTTCTGACATTGATTTCCATGTCTACATTACACTTTTAAATTATGCTACAGAGGGGAATTCTTATGCATGAAGTGAGGTGTAACACAATGTATGAGAATTCACAAGGCTTTTTTATTAGGCACTGAGACTTATGTCCATTTTAAAAGCAGAAATAACCACTCCCTTGGTATCAAGAAGAGAAGTAATTGTTCAAGCAATGCATGGTTAGAGATTTCATTACATTGGAATAATAAGAGAAGAAGGGAAAAGCTGTTGCCTCTATATGAGAGGTCTTTAGTTTGGACGGAGTATCTTTGTAAGGTGAAGATAAGCCTTCAAGCAAGTATTACAAAGTGAAAGGTAGAAAGGAGTGGATGGGGGGTAATAAGAGATTCTGACAACAGGCATAAATGAGAAAAGAACTCAGATAAATGACCGAAAACAAGCTCAAATTTCACTTACAGTAAATTCTAAAAAAAAATGTGAAGTGTTAATTTAGATCTAAAGTACAAAGTCCTTTTCATTTTCTCCTTTCAAAATCCTGTCATATGTTTTATGACTTATGATATCTATGTAGGCATAGTTATACATGTTTTGCTTTACCATATCTTCTTAGATAAATTTGAAAATTTCAAACTATGAGATACTATAACTGTTTCAGAGTAAAACATTGTAT
Organism: Trachops cirrhosus; assembly: GCA_028533065.1. Taxonomy (NCBI): domain Eukaryota; kingdom Metazoa; phylum Chordata; class Mammalia; order Chiroptera; family Phyllostomidae; genus Trachops; species Trachops cirrhosus. The sequence goes on from CM052542.1 coordinate 122,729,893, forward strand.
ACTATTGTCAGGCAAATTGTCAGTGGAAGTATCACTTATATGGAAAAAGTTACACAGTATACATGGTGGAGTATTAATTTAATTTTTATGTATGATAGACTATCATATATATCTATAAGTATATATACATATATGTATATATACAGACATATATGTATATACACACACATATAGTATACTGCTATCATGTATTTGGTAAGGCAGATGATGACAATCATATATAGATAAAATATATAATTATTTATTTTAATTAATGTAACATAAGTAGACTGCATGTGAAATTTTGTTTAAAATTCTTTTCTAGAATTTGATGGACTTAGTATAATTTACAAAAAAGCAAATGAATTGATATCTTTGTATACCACAATTAACACATACTTTTTTCCATAACAGTAGTATTTGAATTAGGTGGCATTATCTTTAAATACCCAGCTTGAATACTGTGCCACAGAAATGATTCATAAAAATGTACTGCATATAAATCATAAATTAATATAATATTGTTAATGCATTTAAGCAGGCATTGGGACTATTAAACAGTTATATTTTAGTGTTAAGGACTAAATATAATTAATATTTGGGGATGAGGATTGCAACAAATTTTAATATATTTAATATGTCAATCACAATTTGAAAATGGAAAAAACTAAGACAGGTTAAGTATTTAATGTAAGTAAGGCAAATGGTTATTCAGCTAGCTATTATTATTGGTCATTACAGTTTAGCTTTCATATTTATCAAATTTCATCTCCTATGAAAAGGGACACTTGATATTAAGTATAAAACTGTATTCAGATAATTCAGGAGGATACTGATGCCGGGGAAATTAGGCTTCTTTCGTCTCTGATCTGTAATTGAGTGAAACAATGGAAAGGAATGAGAAATAGTTATTGGAGCAGTGACCATAGTAATTTTATTGCACATTCACAGTTTTATTTTATGTAAGAGTATGAAATAATGTCATAATCATCTGATCTACCAATAAAACAATGCTTTACAGTTGAAATACCCACTTGAACATAAAACTAGCAACCTCAAATTTGAATATATGGCAGTGTGGTTGTACCGATTAGAATCTCCAACACTGTATTTCAAATATCTCTTTAAAATAGATGACCAAGGGACTCTGTATGGTTATAATGATAGGGAGTATCAAATCATTTTGTACTACCTAAAGTACTGGCCTTGAAAAAATTAATTGTGATGGAAAAGGTTACACCAAGAAAACACATATAATGAAAAGAAAAAGAAGCTACATTCAGCAGATGTTTAAGCTCTGTATTTTGTCCAGATTCTACGTGCACATACAGGAAATGTTGTCCTGGTGAAGAGTTTATCTGAGGAAACTTTCCATAGAAATGACACATTTAACTGATAGGGTAAGTGACATTACTATTTGTCTTCAGGTAAATGTAGCGCAGAACAGGACACTCACATGACAACTAGAGTCAGTTTACTTTAGACACCATGCATCTCTGATTTTATATTAAAACTCTATACAAACTGTTATTTTAAGGCTTGTGGGGTTGTTTTTTGGTGTTGTAGCCTTTGTAAATTTATTTAATACTTGTAGTGTGTGGTATGTATAAAGGTTTTATAGAAATAAGCTCATTTAATCCAATCCAATAATAAACCTATGAGGCAGAAATTTACCTCATACCTTATTTTACTATGAAATCAGTTGCATTTTTATATACCAATAAAGTGCTATCAGGAAAAGAAACTAAGAAAATGATCTTATTTACAATTGTATCCAAAAATAAAATAACTTGGAATAAATTTAGCCAAGATTGTAAAAGATCTGTACTTGGAAAATTATAAGACACTGAACAAGGAAATAAAAGAAGATACAAATAAATGGAAGTATGTACTGTGTTCATGGATAGGAAGAATTAACATCATTAAAATGTCCGCACTACCTAACCAATCTATAGATTCAAGCAATTGATATCAATGGCTTATTTCACAGAAATAGTTAAATATTCCAAAAATGTATGTGGAACCACAAAAGACCCAGAGAGCCATAGCAATCTTGAGAAAGAAAAACAAGTTGGGGGAATTCTGCTACCTGATATCAAACTATTCTATGAGGTCATAGTTAATCCAAAGAGCATGATGCTTATATAAAACCGACCTTAATAGATTAATGGAACTGAATAGAGAGCCTAGAAATAAATCCATGCCTTTATAGTTAATTAATATTTGACAAAGGAGGAAAGATCATACAATGGTCTATTTGATACATAAAGCTGGGACTACTGGACAGGTACATGCAAAAATTGAAATTATATCAACTTCTTACATCATACACAAGAATAAACTCAAGATGGATTAAATACTTAAATGTTAGACAATAAAAATCCTAGAAAAATACAGGCACTAAAAATTCAGACATTTCTTACATCAATATTTTTTCTAATATATCTCCTTGGGCAAGGGAAACCAAAAACATAAACAAATAGGACTCCATCAAACTAAAAAGTTTTTACACAGCAAAGGACACTATCAACTAAATGAAAAGACAACCCTCTGAATGGAGAACATATTTGTGACATATCTGATAAGGGGTTAATACCCAAAATTTATAAAGATCTTATAAAACTCAACGCCAAAGAAACAACTAATCCAATTAAAAATAGGCAAAGGCCCTGAATACATACCTCTCCTAGGAGAACATACAAATGGCCAATAGACATATGCAAAGATGCACATCACTAATCATTAGAGAAATCAGATTAAAACCACAGTGAGATATCACCTCACATGGGTCAGAATGGCTCTCATCAATAAATCAACAAACAAACACTTGTGAGGTTGTGGAGAAAGGGAACCCTTTTTGCACTTTTGATGGGAATGCAGATTGGTGCACCCACTGTGGAAAGCAGTATGGAGATACTTCAAAAAATTAAAAATTGATGTGTCTTTTGACCTAGCGATCCCACTTCTTGGAATACATCTGAAGAAACCTCAAACACCAATTCAAAAGACTATATGCACCCTTATGTTCACTGCAGCATTATGTACATCAGCCAAGATTTAGAAGCAGCTCAAATGCCTGACCATCAGTAGATGAGGAGATAAAAAAGCTGTGGTATGTTTACACAGCGGAATACTACTTGGCCATAAATCTTGCCCTTTTCAAAGGCATGGATGGACCTAGAGAGCATTATATTTAGTGAAATAAGCCAATCAGAGAAGGATAAGTATCATATGATTTCAGTTATAAATAGAATCTAATGAACAAAATGAACTAACATGCAAAACAGAGACAGACTCATAGAGAGCAGGCTGACAGTTGTTGGGGGTGGGGGGAGATGGGCAGAGGTTGAGCAAAAAAGAAAGCAGAAAAAGAACTCATGGACACAGAAAACAGTGTGGTGATTATAAGTGGGTATAAGGATGGGAAGAGGTGGAAGAAGGTATGGGGGGCTAAATGGTGAGGGACAAAGACTTGACTTGGGATGGTGAACACAAAAAACAGTATACAGATGATGTGTTGTAGAATAGTGTACCTGAAACCTGTATAATTTTGTTAACCAGTGTCACTCTAATAAATTCAGTAAAAAATACCTCCTAACAATTTTAATTATATGTGAGTTTCCCTTTTCTTGGTACATTTCTGACATCTCAAAATGAGCAAGAAAGGTAACAGAATATCAAGGTTGAGCCTCAAGTAGAAAGAATTCATTGAGCCAGGGTAAACAATGTGGCTGGCAGGTTGTTCAATATTGCCTGCAAGGCTAGTTAGAGAAATAGCAGCACACAATTCATCTTGATTCATTAGATAATCCCTACTCTGCAAAGAACTAGACAAGGTGATGAGGAAAAGTATATAAGCTAGTTTCATGTGTTAAAGAAATGGTGGCAGGGACAAGGGGATATAAAACGCTGAGAAGATAGCCACTATTTCTAGGGCAATGTGAAAAGATCTTTAAAAGGATTGCATTTGAACACAATTTGAAGGAGTGTTTAAGGAGAGATATGATGTGATCCAAACTGCAGTGTAAGTGCTATATGTCAGTTAAAGGTAATAAACTCTAGAGAGGAAAGTCTTAAGATGATTTAAAAAATAACATGCCATACAAGGTCAGCAGTAGCATTGGGGATGATGTGTCCATCAGTAGGACTGATGCTTCACACGCCCTGGGTGCTACATGATTGAGGGCAGGAGGTTCCAAGTGGAGAATAGCCACATGAGACTAGTGATGGAGGGCAAAGTGGAAGCACATTTGTTCTCAGGGGGATGAAACAGAATTTAGGGTTGGAGGACATTGCACTTTGGGTGACTCCGGACATCTGAGAAGGAACTTTTTAGGAAGGAACTGAAACTATTGATTTTTAGTTAAAAAATGAGTGACATTTGAAATATATACTTTTTAAGAGAAGGAATGTCATGCACAGGATGGCCCAGAAAAAGAATGCAGAATTAGGGGAGAAAAAGATGGAAAAGAAAATTTGAAAGAACATCAAAATACACAGAGCAGGTAGAAGGAAACATTATCTGAGAAGACTTAGAAAGAATGTTCTAAGGGAGGTAGAAATTAACTTGCTATAATGTGGAAATAATCTATTGAATTAGAACCTTGATGATTAGTAATTTTCTTGGCAGGAACCTATTTATCAGACTAGGATGTCAATATTGTAGGCATAATAGTATAAGGAACTAAAGTAAAGATTCTGGTTCAATAATTTTGGTATTTAAAGGAAGAAAAATACCAGTGAAACAAGCTAGAAGAAAGGGAATTGTAGGATGGGACAACTTGGTTTTTTTGTAACTATAATATAAGGAATCAATGTCATTGCATCTGAACATTAACATGTAGAGATTGCAGATATAAATGATAAAGCTATATTTGAAGAAATAATGTACTGAGGACATAAAAAGTTCATACTCTCAGTTGCAAGGCAAAACATTTGTAAATAAACTACTCTAACCCTCCTAAACTTTTATTTCTAATAGAAGTAATAAGGATTTATTCACTTAATAAGATGCAAGACTTAACCTGCTAGGGAAGCATAAATGGCAGCTAAAGGAATTACAAGAGCTGGGTGCAAACTACAAATAGAAAGAGCTGGGGTAGAAATATGAGATCAGTTCCACCTATGACGCCTATCAGCCCACATGCCCTGCAATGGCTGTACCAGTTAGTTGCTAAATTAATATGCATCCATACTGGCTAATAAATGACCATATGCACAATCTCCCAATTGTACCTTTGCTATCAATAGCACTCTATTTTCCCCGAGAAACCCACAAGGTCTGATATCCAGGTAAAACACATATAATTTCTGGCAAAGCTGGGGGACTCTAAGACATGGTTTCAGTTTTAAGGTCTGTGCCATTTCGATAGCAAGTGTTGTAACATTCGTATAGATGGTGAATGTTGTCCATGGTTCCAACATTAGTGTAGGAAGTCATTTCCTCCTTTCCAAGTAGGAAAAATGGATATGAGATTTGGCAGATTAATAAACTCAACAGGGAGTTTATAAATGCACAGAATAAAAGTCAGTTGTTGAACAAAGGAAAAATCATGAAAATGACCCAGGTTATCAAAGATGTTTCTGAGAAAGTTTATGGCCTGGATCCAGCTAGTCCCTTTGTAATTGATAAGGTAAGCTGAGTCCTATGGTGTTACTAATTTATAATACCACCTGATGCCTATTCTAGACCTATTGTATCTTCCAAAATGGATTGAATTTTTTTTTACCTATTAAGCATCACTTAACTAATAATTGCATCTAACTTTTTTCTCTTCTCCACATTTTCTAGAAGCATATATACCTACTTTGTACAAATTACAAAGAAGTAGTCGCTATAGATAGACAATTCATAAAAATCACTCACTCCAGGAATACTTAGGCAAAAATCCCCGACTCTCTGAATTGACCCCACCACATAATGGCTTCTGACTTGTGAGCAGAATATGGGATGGGTTTCAAGTTCCACTTGTGTCCCTTTAGCCAGTTATCTTCAGTAAGGCACTGTGTGTCTGTCTGTCTGGAAGGGGCAGGACTGTAACACTTCCCCATGTGCTCTCATAGCTTTGATGGTTCTTTGTCTAAGTTGATTATAAACTAGATGATTATTTTGGGTCAGAGTGTTTACAACAATTTATACACCCAAGTAGCAATGGAGTAGCCAGATGGATTTCACCACCTTTATTTTCCATATTCCCCTTCTGTTGTTGAACTTGCACAGTGACTCCTCATGTACTCCTTTGTTCTGTTCTGTTCGTAATCACTTAAATGTGTGGTATTGACACCACAGGCTTTAAAACTTTGGGGAAAAAGATTTAGAACTTATCTTAAAGTAAAAAGTTCTCATTGTATCATTTTTTGTGTATGGTAATTCTGAGTCTATTTTTCTTAGACCTCACATAAACAGCCTCTATTCATCTCAGAGCCTATAATCATGCTCACTCTTGTAGACAGTTGTTTAGTGTGTCTGCCCTTTACCTTAAGCTTTTTTCCTCAGAATGTGAGCTAGTCTTTTCACATAGGTACAATACATAGAAAATGCATTATTTATGAGCTTGAATTGCTTGAGCTCCTAGCTATCATACATATGCATTCCAATTTTGATATATTAAGATTAAAAATAAATTTTACAAACTTTGATTGCATTTCTCAAATATTCCCATGGACTGCATTTGGAAATGGATGGATGCTTAGATCTCTAAGACCCTGTGACAGAGCAATATTTCACTAGGGGGAGAGACTCTCTGGTGGCATTCTGTTCCGATGCATCACAAGTACAATGGTGCTTTGAGAGTATACTACCTGGTTTCATCTGTCAGTGGAGCACTGGGAGAGGAGAGAAGTAAATTTAATTATTTGTTAGTATAATGTGTCATCACGGTGTCACCAGCTGGGGCTCAAGCACATGGCTCCAGATTTGAGATGCTCATATTTTGATAAGTCATATCCTTAAATCCAGAGTGAATAAACTTATGATCCTTATAAGGCTTGTCAAGGGGAAAGTGTTATAATTGCAGAGTGGATGCAAACATTGCCTAAAATGTCAATTAGCAAATAGGGATTACAATTTAAATTTTCTTTATAAAGGTGCCATCCAAAACCTTTAATCACAAATTGCAGTTAATTTTATATTTTTCATAGCACATTTGATTTTAAACCATGATTCTTCTTTTAAGAAAAGTCAATTTTGAGTCTACTCTTACTTTTGATATGGAATCCACTATTTTTGTATTAGATATATCTATTGAGGAGTCAATGATGATAGAAGGGATGGATATTCAGTAAATACAGGGTCTGGCACAAGTAACACCCACTTTTTATTATAAAATCTTTTATTACAAATTTATAAGCATGTAATTCTGTAACATAACAATTTTGCACTCAACATACTATAGGACATTTTAAGTAAAATTTTCAAATTAAAACTATAAATTATTCTATCCTTATTACCCTACCAACCACACTGAAGCAGGCATTATTTCTGCCAGACCCTGTATATTAGTGTTGCCTTTACATGCCTACTAAAAAACTAGTAACAGTTTTTGTTACATAAAATATTAATTCAACAAATATTCATTGTGTCCTAATACATGTTTGTTGCTATGGTAAGTTTTGGGGGTATAATAATGAATAATCCTTTAATCTCAGAGGTACATAATTTTAGTGGGAAAGAGACATATAATAATGTGAGGTCAGAAAATGACAAGCAGGCCTTGGTATTACTATAAGCCAGAATATATACAGTCAGGTTTTGGTGTTCTTCTGTTGAACATCAGGGATTTCATAGAATATCAGCATCAGACAAAGTTACTCTGATCATGATGGGTCTAGACGAAAACAAGACCAATGCATAATCATGTCTGAACATTAACATAAACCTTGTGCAACACACCAAATACCAAATACTCCACTCTTCTGACTGCAGTGACTGACTGCTCCTTCTTTGCTTTTCATGAATTTAACTTTTCTCTAGAATGTCTTTCCTATACATAATATTTATTAAGATACTCAGCCCAATAGCTGTGGTCTGAATGTTTGTATGCCCTGCCCCCAACTCCATATGTTGAAATCTTAGCCCTCAAAGCTGATGGCAGTAGGAGGTGGAAGCCTTTGTCAAGTACCAGGATAGGACAGCGGTGCCTTCACGTATGAAATCAGTGCTTTTAAGAAAGGGACCCTGCAGAACTCCCGTGCCCTTTTTGTCATGTGAGGATACAAGGAGAAGTCTGAAGAAGAGGGCCCTCACCAACTATGCTGGCACCCTGATCTTAGCCTTCCAGCTTCTAGAACTGTGAGCAATAAATTTCTGCTCTTTATTAGCCACCCAGGTCATGGCATTTTGTTGTAGCAGCCTGAACAGACTAAGACGTCCATCATATAAATACGCCACTTCCTGACAACCCCAATACAGAATAAAACCCCATTTCCTTAAACCCCCCCAAATCATGTAACAGATACTGAAACCCTTTGCTGATAAGTCTTTTGTAAATCCTGTTACTGAGGCACCTCACAATTCCCCATTGTGTGTGTTTTCTCTTGCCACAACAAATCAAATACCCAACTTATTAAACTACAAGTGTGTTCCTAGCAATTTTTATGCAGATGGTACTGACAAAGAAAATGTAATCAGAGAGGTAAGAGAGACAAGTGTTTTCATAGCACAAAGAGGTTATAAACAAAGTATGTGTGTGTAGTTGGGGCGCAAAGGATAATTGAAGCAGTGACTAGGCCAGAAGAGATATAAGGAGCTGATTCTAGAAGGACAGAAGATTTATAGGTAACTGTTATATAAGAAGAGGTAAGGAGATTGTAGTCAGGAAGAATAATAGGAGCTTATTAAGAGGGAAGGAAATGCATAAGAAAATAATAATAATAATGGTTACTTATTAAGAGTTTTACAAGTGCCAAGCTCTGTTCTATATGCTTTATGTTTAGTAAGTAATTTAAGTCTGACTACAGCACAATTGTTATCTACATGTTTTATGCGAGAAATCTGAGTCAGAAACAGGTTGTGAAACTTCCCCAAAGCCACACAGCCATTAGTGTCAGAGCCAAGATGCACACAACTCTAATTCATATTCCATGCTTTTAGCTGTGATCTGTACATAAGAGCATGATTATATATTATGCACCATTTGCTTAAAAGCGAAAATGTTCAGTATTGCTAGATTTAAAATAATACTTTATTGTTATATTCCAGTAATTATAAGGGAATAGTGTCCAAATGAATATTGGCTATTCCACAGTTAAGTTTTTTCCAGGAGCATATATTAAAGAGGTAGAGAGTACAGGGACATTTCCAAAGAATCTACAGTAGAGGTCCATGTGAGGGAGCTAGGACCCTTGGGCATGACACAAAGACACCACCACTCCAGTGTGTACCAGCTCTGTTTCACTGAGACATTCTCAAATCTCTCCTTGTCATGGCCTAGAACTTAGAAAAGCCAGTCATTTCAATAACAGTGTGTAGAAGATGAATGGAATACAGTGAAATAATAGAGTAAAACACCTTCTGCACTTAAAGTTTAAATTCTGCATTTAAAGAATTATAAAATGGTCTGAGCAGAAGGAAGCATGTTAAGAGAACATTTGAATAGGTGATAAATTGAACTTTTTATTGAGATTAATATAGTAGGCAGAATAATGAATGATCTCCCAAAGATCCCATTGTCAAATTCCAAAACCTGTGAAGTTGAGATACTGTATAGATTCAATTGAGAAAAGACAATTTCCTTGGATTATCAAGAAAGTGCAATCTAATCACATAAATCCTTAAACTTAGAGAACTTTCTTTAAGTTGAGGCAGCAGACAACAGCAGTAGAAAGAGAATCCAGAGAGGCTGCAAGGATAAGAAGGATTTGACATGCTGCTCTCACCCTAGTTGGAGGCTCATGTACAAGGACCAAAGAGAGAACTCCAAGAGCTAAGAGTGACCTCCATCTGCTAATCAGCAAGAAAATGGGGACTCAGTCCTACAATTACAAGGAACTGGATTCAGCCAACAACTTGAATGAGCTTGAAAGATTATGTTAGCATTGTGAAACCCAGGTCATAAAAACCAGCAGAGAGCCAATCTGGACTTCTGACATATTAACTTTGTGGTCATTTGTTACAATAGAAAACTAACAGTTACTTTGAACTATTTAAGATTTAAAAATAAGACATTTACTATCCAAACATAACCCAAAAGTTACAGAATTTTCCCAAGATATCCATAGGCACATAGAAGGGAAATCTTAAAATGTATTTCAAGATAGTTACATGAAAAAAAACAAAACTGCTTGCCCACACCCATGTAATTCAACCTATTCAATAACTGTCACATAAATTGTAGCATTTTTCTTAAAAATTACTCAGAGGCATAAATTTTAGATACAGATCTCCTGGGTGGAATCCAAATTTCTAAGAAACATAGCATTTTCAAGAAACATATCAAGAAGGTATCAGATGAGAGCAAGCCAGCACTTGGCACTTTGGCTCAGTCCACTGGGGAACAGGATTTTGCCTAAGTAATATTATCCAGGCCTGAAATCATATTCACTAGACTTGCCCATATAAGTCTAGAATAACATGATGATCACACTGAAAACTACCAGACCTGACGTCAGCCATGCCAATTCCTTCATGGTTGTCAAACCCTGTAACCCTAAAGCAAACCTAAACCCTAACTTTTAACCAAAGGTTTCTTAGGTTAGTTAAGGTCTGAAAACACTGCATCGAGCAGGCATTCTCAGTTTGGAATTCTTACTCATCTCTTCAGTATCTCTGGTTGAATCTGTCTTTTTTAACCTTTTTCTTGCTCTTTCCCTAGCTCCTGTTCTCCCTCATATTTCATCCTGTTCTTTTTCTTTTCCCTGACAAGCACATTTAAGGCTACTTTTTTGTTTTCAAAAAATATCTGAAATTTAATGAAATGATCTTGCAGAAGAAAATATTTGGATCAGGTAAAATATATCTGCATATAGAACTAATACCATTCTCTAAGTCTGTTAATATAACACAGTTGCCTAAGACTTTGCAAACACATATATAAAGCCATAATCATTGAGCACGAGATTTATAAATGGACTTGTTGTCAAATTATGATAACATTACTAATATCATGACCTTTTATGTATTTTAAATCTGTGCCAAGCTCTCTGATGCAGGTTTTAGGTATGCTATCTCCTTTAATCTTTACAACTCTCCAAGATAGGTTTGAATTTCCATCTTAATATAAAGGAATTGGGAAGTAACATCTACGAGGAGTATAGTTATGGTCCAATGACCAAACAGCTAATATGGATGTAGCACTTGAGAGAAAGAAAACACTTTAGCTAAATTCTCTGGCTACTGGTAGAAAAGTTGGTCAAACTGACCGGAGAAAACAACTGAAATAACAAGGTAATTAACATCTTATCCCTTGTCCTCTCCACGCACAGTTGAGTGAGCCATCTTGACTCAACTAAAAAGTGGACAAAACGAACCTCTGAAGAAGTCTCCATTTGTAGTATTCATGGTGTTATAACCATCCTAAAAAAGTATACAATCTCATTTCATTAGCATATATTTTTCTAATTTCATTTCATTTTTTAATATTCTTTTTTGCTTTGGTAATATTTGTATATCATAATTCTAATTAATATTTTATCTTGTAATAATTAATTTAAAAGTAGAGCATACATATATGTTTGATCAGTTGTCTATTCAAAGTCAACCTTTATAAACTTTATAAAAGTTTACTCAATGTGTTCTAGATAATCTTTAGGTTTATAGTCAATTTACTACCCTTCTTTCTCTTAAAAATTTTAAGACAGTCTTTATTAGCTTTCAAAAACGATGGCCAGGCAGTACATTTTTTGTCTTAGAAAATTCACTTCATTGAGGTATGATATTTTATGAAAGGCTTTATCTGTTCATACATACACATATGTAAATATATGTATATTTTTATATATACAGTGTGTATTATTTCTAAAATACTCTATTTCAAGGACAATAATTATGTGATTATGTAAGTATTAGCCTTATGAAGGAAAGGAAAGACTACTGCATTAAGTCTTCCACTGTGAAGACAGTTTGTAATACTTTGGTTGCCATTTTCTCAGATGAATGTAATTAATATAATTATAATAAAAAAGGCTTATGGAGAATATATACATTCAGACATAAAGAATGAATTCTGTCAAGTAGGAAAAAATTTAAAGGAGAGGAAAATTTTACTGTTCTGAAGTTAGAATTCTAAAGAACAGCATGTTCACTCAGAGATTACATTAATATATTTCAAAATATTTATAGAAAAGATGACGATGATGATAACAAAGAGTGTTACCTTTTCCCTTTTAAATTGTTTCATTAACTTTTCTACTAGGACACAGTATGGCAGAATTTCTCAAACTGATGACCATGGGCACATTTGGAACAAAACTACGGGGCTTGGAAATGGAAGGGAGGTGGGGAGGGATGGGTGGGTGGGCTGGAATGGGAATAAAAGATTGAAACTGTACTGAATAATCTAAAATAAAAACTTAAAAAAAAAAAGAAATGCTCTTGATTTTCTCTAAGATTGTTAAATTTTCTGTTTGCTGCAATTCTCTTTAAAAAATACTAAACTCATGTTCAACATCATTTTAATCATTGTGCAGCTGAAGAATGCTAACGTTTCATGGCCAGTATATCTGTATTTACAATCATATTTTTGACAAGTCAAAGCCATATGATCTGGAGTTTTTGGCAAAGATATCCAGTAGTCTAAATAGTGCAAAGAATCAGGGGAAGTGGGTTGTCACACAGCACACTCTAACGTAAGCTGCAGAATTCAAAACCAAGGATTGGTATTTGTATGGAACAAACTGCCATGTTCTGTTTATGAAGTAGTAATAATTAAGCTAAGAGCATTTTTCTGTTCTAACAATGATTGGATTGCATTATCATTCAAATCAGAGTTTATTTTAAACTGCAGGGTTAATCTTAAATTTTCAGTAATGAGGTAGCATTATAATAATCAAATGACACACCATTAAAGTGGCAAATGCTCATTAGTGGAGTGTTGGATAAATATGAAGTTTGATTATCTAATAACAAAGGCTTAGTATGTTTAAGTCCACATTTTACAATATAGTTTATAAGCAGTGTGTTCTGTATCAGTGTTACTGAAAGAAAAGAGAAAAAATACATATATATGGAACAAGACCTGACACTTCATAATTCTCAATTAAAATCAAGACCAGCGATTTATTTTGAATCCAGTATCACCCATCATGCTTAATTATGGTTGTTAATTAGAGTTTTACTACTTTGATAGTTTTGTGAATAGTTCGTAAATTTGTCTCTGGCTTATCATTGCATATGCACATATGCAAAAGGAGTTTAAACATAGTTCTGTGTTTGCACAAATAAAATAAAGACACAAAATTATATTTTGCTTAAAAATAACATGTATAATTCAAGTTTAAAAATACATTGTAATGTAACAAGTACTGTAATAAGAATATTTAAATTTGTAACCTCTTACACTTCACAAAATACTACCTGTATATCATGTTATTGGTTTCCCCAAATCAACTTCGGATCTCAAAATCAGAAACAGGATTTTTTTTTCCTTTGGGTGTTTATTGTCACTAAAATTGGTATGATCTTGAGCTAGAACAATTTTTCCACATTGGCTCACTGGTAACATGAAAATAATATCTGGTTCCATGCATTTACAGGTTTATTTTATAAGCCAAATGATTTAAAATGATATTAAACAGGTAAAAACACTACATTCAAGAACACTTGTGGAAAATATGGGATGTCAAGATTCATAATGGTCCATCTGACAGATGCCTTAAATTACTAAATGGGAGACACTGTAAAGGAAAAAGAAAAATACAAAGGGGAAAAATAGTCTATTTTCCTTCTCCGACTGGTTATTTTGTTTTATAATTTTGCCCATGTGACATTCTTGAAATAGTATTGATTTCTCTCCCTCAGGTAACTGATAGGAGAGATGTAAAAAGAAGAAAAGCATTTCAAAATGATTTACTTAATTTGCATAACTTAATTTACTAAACTCATCCTGGCTCTTTGAGGTAGGGGCAGAGAGCCCACCTCCTAGAGAAAATAGCTTTCTTTTTGTTATCAGTGACAATAGTGAATTCTCCATTTCTAAAAGGATCTCGCTCAAATTTTGGAATTCTAAATTACAATATTAGCTTATAATATATATAAGAAAATGAACTTGCTACTTAACTAAAATGAATTTATATTTCAAAGGAAACATTGTTTTTTTATTTTGTCATCGATATTCCAAGTAGTCCCAAGGGCTTGTTTTCACTAAAGCCCATTTCTATTTGTGAACTCATGGGTAAAATGTACTTTTTCCCTATTATCAAAATTAGCATTGACAATTTCTTCCTTTTTTTAAATCTATTTTTTTTGTGATGTAAACAGACCCATGTCAGTAATTTCTTCCTTCTAAATGCTAACATCTCATTAATAAAATAACAGAAATATGCCGTGTATCTGAACAGAAGCCATTAAGCACTTCACTCTTACAAGCTGTCATAAAAATGCAACAAAAATATACATACTCTTGTAGTTGCTGATACAATGATTTGATTTTCTTTTATACTTTCTGGTATAATTTAATAGCAAGTAAATTCCTTCTCTAAAATCTCAGATTCTAAAGACTTCTTAATTGAATTTTGTGGCTGATCAATGTGAGAATGGGTGGATACTTTTAAAATAATGGGTGGATAATTTATGAATGCTGTCACACACATCTCTTCAGGTTTATTTTGTGATAAATTGTGGACAGATAATATTGATGCACTATCAGAGATAAATACATTGAAAGTTAATTTATGGATTCAGTTATTCTAGATAATCAGAAAACATCTGAGAATGGATTCTTATATGTATTAGAGATTTTATGGTACAAAGTAGAGGCAACAAGTAAAATGATAAGAAAGCTGAAGAAAAAATGGCAAGAACAGAATCTATCTCTAAATAAAACACTGGACTTTGATAGAAGATAGACGGACCAAATATGTGAGAGGGATTACACATAATTTTATATGTATTCATACATTATCTGTAAACATATAACCTCCCATGGAATAGGGAATCATTCCCATGTTTAAAAAATAATAATAAAAAATAAGATACCTTTTTGTTGTTGTTCTCACCTAAAGTTCTATAAGGAAAATGTAAATAAAAACAAAATAATATTTTTGATTAGACATTGAAGACTTAACAGAAAGACATGTATATAAAATGGATCATAACATTAACAAAATGTCTGTTCAGAAGGTATCCAGCCATGTAATATGAAACATAGAGACATTCACTGAAGATACAAGATATAAGAAACACTGTACACAGGACAATGATATGTCAGTCCCCTTCAAAGCAGGCACCTTGGGACCTCACACAGTTCTCCCAATTGCTATCAGCTGCCCTGTTGTATTTTCCTGGATCTCATTGATGGTCTGAAATCTCTTTCAAAGGTGATTTTAATTTTGGGGAAAGTCAGAAGTCACAGAGTGCCAAATCTGAGCAGTAGGAGAACTGAGTCACCTGGGTGATTTGATGTTTTGTTAAAAAAATCTGCAGGAGACCTGATGCATGAGCAGGCACATTGTCATGATAAAGCTGCCAATCACCAGTTGCCCATAGCTGCGGCCTTCTGAATCATCCAACTAGTGTCTGCAGAGGAATGTTTAAGCTTAATGCAAAATTTGATGCAGATTCATTGCTCTACTCAGTCATTTTGAATGCGATAGCTACACAGTACACATGCTCGCTCACTGGTGTCTATGACCCTCACTCACTAGGACAGTGAAGTCATCATTGTTCACACATGTGCATTCCAGTCCACTCTTCTTGGCTGCCAGGTAATATAGATGTCTCTCAAACTGTGCTCCTTATACTAACAATAGGTGATCTTTTCCCGGATAGACCTTGCATATACATTATTTTTTCAAAAAAGTTAAAAGAATGTAAGAATTCTTTTAACAGTAGAATCTGTGATAGTAATGTTTATATTAGATTTAAAATGTCTACAATGAAGTGATTGAATAAAAAAAGTATTCCTTGAAAAGAGAACTGACAGAATGGAGTAAAAAAAAGAAAAGAAATGAAAAAAATGGCTTTTGAAAATGAAGACTAAATTGGTAGCAATGTAATAGAAGTGAAACACCCTAGATACTGTTTTAAGAGCAATATAATATGGAGAGAAATAAAATGCAATAATGGAAAACAAAATGGAGAAATAATGTTTTGAAAATTCCACCGAAAACAGCTTTATGTGAAAGACAAAAGAGATTTAAGATACAGGAAACAGAGGACACAAAGGAGAAAATAGTGGAAGAGACCAAGTTAAAAACCATATTTCAAGAAAGTTTCTGTGAGAGAAAAGTAGCCTTGAAGCTCTGTATTGAAAAAGGACACCATATGCACTCCAGGCCTCCATTTGAAAATTCTAAGAATGTAATGGGCACAGGAACAGAAGTAATCGGACACTCACTAACTCTGAAATCAGTTCTGTCCTGAGCTGTTTCGTGGTGAGCCACCACTAGAGAGCCATAACCTAACTAAACTTTCTGTAACTTTATACGGTAAGGACACGGGCAATGTATACAACAAAACTGAAAAACTACCTGCTTATCCTGTATAAAACTGTACTCATTTAGAAGACAAACATCTGTTCTGTAAACATGGAATATTTTAGTAAAATCATCCGTGCATTAAGTGGTAAAGGAGATCTCTACACAAATTACAGAATATTTATAAAATTTAAATATATTACTAACCACAGTGGAATTTAGCTCAAAACAAACAAACAAACAAATAAACAACAAACCAAAAAAGAGTTTCCAGTATTTGTAAATTAAGCAGTACAATTCTTTTTTTTTTAAGCAGCTATTAGGGTTCCTTTATGGTTCCATATAAATTTTTGATGTGTTCCTTCTATATCTGTGAAATATGCCATTGGTACTTTAATAGGTATTGCACTGAACCTGTAAATTGCTTTGGGTAGTGTGGACATTTTGATGATGTTTATTCTTGCAATCCATGAACACAGTATATGTTTCCATTTGTTTGTGTCTTTCTTAATTTCTTCAGTGTTGTATAGTTTTCTGACTACAGGTCTTTTACCTCCTTGGTTAGGTTTATTCCTAGGTATTTTATTTTTCTTGTAGTTATATCAAATGGGATTTTTTCCTGATTTCTGGTTCTGATATTTCATCACTGGGGTACAAAAATGCCTTTGATTTCTTTTTTTGCCTTTTTTAAAAATTATTTTATTGTTGTTCAATTATAGTCGTCTGTATTTCCTCCCCACCCCTCCCCCCACCCACTCCAAACCTCCCTCCCTCCCAGTAGTACAATTCTAAGCACAGCCTAGATCAAAGGGAAAAAAAAGCTGTGAAAACTGGAAAGCATTTTCAGTCAAAATGACAATGAAGATATGACATACAAAACATATAAATTGCTGTTAAATAGAGATATAACTCCAAAATCATATATTAAAGGGTGAAAATGAATGATCTCCCCACTCACTTCATGAAAGGAAATGACCCTGCCAATCAAACCCTTGGGTAAAGAAGGAAGGAAATAATAAAAATAAAGGAATAAAGCAAAAATAAGAGTGTAAAACTGAGAACTCAGTGAAGTCCAAATTTGGATGTTTTAAAAGATCAATAAACTTGATTAAACTCTTGTATAACTAACTGATCGAGAGGAGAGAATATACACAATATCATTATAAGGCATGGAAAGAGAACTGTCACTAAACTTCCTACAGACATTAAGAAATAAATATAATAAAACAATATCATGAATATATTAATGTAATTATATTTAACAATTTAAGTGGAATGGAAGAATTTCTTTTTATTTTTTATTTTTATTTTTTAAATTTTTTATTGTTGTTCAAGTACAGTTTTCTGCCTTTTCCCCCCACTCTTCCCACCACCCCAGCTCTCCCTGCCTCCCTCCCCCATTTCCACCCCCCCTTATTATTGTCCATATAATTGTTCCTGTAATAATTGTTCCTTTATAATTGTTCCTGTAAACCCTTCACCCTTTTCGTCCATTATCCTCTCTCTTCTCCCCTCTGGTCACTGTCAGCCTGTTCTCAATTTTAATGTCTTTGGCTCTACTTTGCTTGCTTGTTCATTTTGTTGATTAGCTTCTTGTTAATGGTGAGATCATATGGTATTTGTCTTTCATCACCTGGCTTATTTCACTTAGCATGATGCTCTCCAGTTCCATCCATGCTGTCCCACAAAGGGTAGGAGCTCCTTCTTTCTTTCTGCTACATAGAATTCCATTGTGTAAATGTACCATAGTTTTTGATCCATTCATTTACTGATGGGCACTTGGGTTGCTTCCAGCACTTGACTATTGTAAATTGTGCTGCTATGAACATTGGGGTGCATAGGTTCTTTTGGATTGGTGTTTCAGGGTTCTTCAGATGTTTCTTGAAAACAGAAACAACTTGCTAAAAAGAACAGATTTAAACATTACATTTTAATTTTTAAAAATTGTTATTTTTGCATCAATTAAATAATTAGTCCCTTACTAAATACCTTCCCACAGAGAAATCTGTTATCTTAATCTTTCTTGATATCTTTTTCCAACATTTAAGTTGAAAGTAGCACCAATTTTACTCTAAATCTTTAACATATTATCCAAAATAACAAGCACTTCCCAACTAGTTTTGAAATACTGATTTATCCTAAAAAAATCAATTATTGTAATTAAATACATGAATAGAAAAAAAGACGGAAAATATGGATTTTTTTGAAAAATATATGATGAAATTTAACACCATGGAGGAGGAAAAGCTACTGGAATTGGTATTTTCTAGTAGAGGAAGCTCCTAAACAGATTATCCATCTTTGGTGATTTCCATAGTTTTTTGTTTTCCTTTTCTCTCCATTTTAGAGATGAGTTTTCCAACTTTTATGTCTATAATGTATTTTTTCCTGAATAGGCTTTTTCTTCTCATTGCCCAAATAAAGAAATAACATTGTCTTTTCCCAAACTCCCCCATTCTAAAGGTAATGATTCTAAAGGTAAGATGAAGAGTATATTGATTCTAATAATTAGAAATGTAATTTTTGGGAATAGTGTGCAAAGTGGTGAATATCTATTTGTCTATCTACCTACCTGTCTGTCTGTATCATGTGCATACGTTTTCCTTTTTTCACTGCATTAAAAGAAAACCATCATACAAATAAGTTAACAGGTAAGAAACTATTTAAGCATTAATTAAAATATGCTTCTGAACTAAGATTCAATTACAGTTCAATGAAATATTTCAACTCCACATTTCCTAGGTCTTCCATCTCAGTATCTAGGTTAAGGGCTGTAGTATAATGAGCAGGAGTAGTAGAGAGGAAGCTTGAGAAGTGAGACAAAGTGGAGAGAACGCCAACATTAGTGTATGCTATTAAGGGCACTGTTTCAGAACTCAGCAAAATACTCCAGGACCTTAGAGAATTTTAACGACTGCCTGCTAGAGTTGTCTGTGGAAAAGCCTGAGGTATTGACTGAATACACTCTCCCCTATTAACTGAGAATCACTCCTAGGGGACTTAGTTCTTCCTTATTTTCGGCATGCACTTTTACATGTGCTGATCATTTCCAAGGCATTAGAGAAAACCCTGAGTTAAAAAAGTAGAAGTAGAAACTGCATTACAAAGAAGTGGGTCATTGCCAGTGGAAGTAAGAACTGTCTACCACCATTGGCCTGAAATCACAGGCAGACTCAGAGAATGTGAAAATAGTCACCAAAACCATCTAATGGACCGAAACTAAGTTAGACATTCTATACAGTCTGAATACCAATCGATGTGAAAGTAGGAGGAATTCAGGCCCAATAATTAGTTCATTTATTTATTCAATTTACAGCACCATTTTAGGAGCAAGAGGCAATGGTGAAAGAGCTCCTCTTTACACTGCATAGTCTTCGGGCAATTAAAGCTCACTGTGGTTAAGATACAGAGTGTAAGTGAATGTGTAGGTGAAGTACATTGACATCCATTGCCAGGCATTGACATGGGAGCATCTGAAAATCTACTTGGGACAGAAGCTTCTCAGTGGAAACTTGAAGAATGAGTTGAAATTACAAAGGCAAATTTGGTGAAGGAATGTGTCCCAGCACAAAAGTCTGGTGTCTACCAGAATTTTATAATCCTATACAGCCTTCTTCTTCTACATTTTAAAATTGCTCTTCATTGGAATATGACCCATATTGGACAGACTCTCTCATGCATTAACAGATTAGTAAGTGTTAATTTTAACTGTTATCACCATCAGCGTCTTCATCATTAAAATCCTGTGTATCTTTAAGCAGAAAGAATGCTAACATTTTAGGATACCTTTAACAATGGGATGTCACCAGTAAAGGTAGAGGTAATAGTTAACATTATATTCACAGAAGAACATACAGTAAGAACAGTATGAATATTGCAATGAAGAGCATAGTGACATTTAGGTATTTGTATGGAAATAATCAAATATTTAAAAATGTACGGTCAAGGAGTGCCTAGGAGCCTAGAACTCAGCATGAGAAAGGTCTGGGCTCCTGAGTCACTTCCCCACTTACCTGTGTTGATTGCAATTTGTAGCAATAATTATATTTCTATATGTTTCAATGTATTATAACATGGGTATAGTTACAGTTCATAATTAAATAGTCTTGCAGTTTAAGTGTGTTCACTTATGCAAAGCCTTTAATTCATTGTCTGATACATAATTTTTCTTGAATTAAGATATTTATTGCTATTACCTTTTCTTGCAGTGCTCAAATAAGGCAATCATTTAATCAAATTACTAAAAATACTTCCAAGAATAACATTGTCCTCGAGTATGAAAGAGTAATATAACTTCATTTTAAACAGGGAAATTTATTGCTCGAAGTTCTGGTGCCTGGAAGTCCAAGATGTGGCTGTCACCAAGGTCAGGTGAGGGCTTTCTTTTGTTTTAGAGACTCTATTGTTTTTCTTACACGGTGACAAGGATGAGGGATCTCTGTGTGATCTCTTTTATAAGAACACCAATTCAACTTATGAGGGCTCCATCCTCATGACCTAAGCAACTCCAAAAATCTTGTCACTAAATATTGTCACCTTTAGGGGTTAGGATTCCAACATATGTGTTTTGAGACAACACAAATAACAGCTACTACTAATAATAATTTGCATAATGGCAGAAGCATACATAGGCATATTCCCACATTAGTAATTATTTTGTGACATTCCCAGTGCAGAGATAATGGTACAGAGATAAGGTGAGTCACTAACTCTGAATCACATTGTGTTCCTTGGTACTGAGAGTCGTGATGGAAATAAGGCAGCTGGGTCAATGGGAAGAAACAAATGATTTTTCTACAGCCATCATTTGTGTTTGATAAAGCTTTCAGCATACACATGCTTTATAAAGAAGGGTAAATAACATGTTTTTTTCTACTGACAGTATGAAAGGACAAAAGAGATGGCATTTCTCTTTGTGGTCACTAATTTATGGGCTAGAAAAGGTTTTGGTTTTATCACATTATAGACTACAGATCAACTCTTCATTTCCAAAGAAGAATTCTGTTCAATTTCACAGCATCTTTTCTAGTTTCCTTCCCTGCCATCCCTCAACAGAACACAGGGGCCTTCAAGATCCCACCACTGCAAGGAGTAATGCATGTGACCAGTACAATAAATTCCCTATAGTTCAATTAGGGTCATGTCATCCTCTTGTCCGAAAACCTTCAAAAGTTCCTCAAATAAAATTTGTATCTCTTAGCCTGACATTCAGTCTTTCTAGGTTGTACTATAGCCAGCTGGCATTCTTATTCCTACCCCACATCATATGGCACAGCCACATGATGCGGTTCATTCAAAGCACCATTTATTTTCTCACCTTCACATGCTGTTCTTACCACCAGACAACTTGCACTTTACCTTTCCCTGGGAATACATGCTTTCATCTCTGAAGATTTCAAGTTTATTTTAAAAGACAGGCAAAAATCATCTCTGTACAGGTTTCTCTGACAGTGAAAATGTATATGGTTTCCTCAACAATTAGTTTAAACTTCTAGCAAAACACATCTATTTGTGTAACCAGATTGATGCATTTTACTTTGAATCACTTTCAGTTGTAAACTCTTGATGTTATAGAACTAGACTCTTTAATCTTAGCATTAGCACCCGTTCTGTAATGTAAAATGCACATAATAGGCACCCAGCAATACACATTTAATGAAAAAAGAGGGCCATTTATAATGAGCTGCTGATTCATATTATCCAAAGTGTATTTAGGCTAAATGATTTAAAATCTTACTTAAAAATCATCTCAAATATACATGTACATTGGCATATAAATCCTACTGGCTTAAAGAGGTTAGTAGCTCTACTAGTCTAAACACAATACCAATTACATCAAAAACTACTTACTAAATAGCACTGAGAATGGTTACAAGGACTTAGAGGACTTTAACAATAAGAGCTCTAATTATCACCATCAGAAATATTATAAACTATACCTATAAGCTTTAGATAATAGAAGTACATGTATTTTTAAAAGATTTACTGGGCAATGGATATATTGGGCCTCTTGCTAATTAAAAAGGCTGTGAAAAACACATGTTATTTCCTTGGCTTGATTTTGCATCTCTCAAATTCATCTAACAGTTGATATGGTGGAAGCATCTCTCATAGAAAAGAGCCTTGTAAAGGAGGTCTCCGTTAAATCAAGACAATTGAGCTTTAAATAAAAATGATTCATGCTCACATTTCTGAGTCAAATCTATTACTGGAGTATAAGCTACAAATAAAGTGAAATAAAATTATAAGAAATTGTACTATATGGTTCAAGGATTTTCTGTTTAATTATTTTAAGACCCTAGAATGTCCAGATTATTCTTGAAATGTTTGAAAAGATTGTTACTCAAAGTGAACTATCAAAGTTTGCAGATATTTTATATTTTTATAAATAAGAATAACTAGCATTATTCAAATGCACAACGTTATTGAATTTCAAAACAAAGGCTTGCATTTTTGGAAAGGAAAATTTATTAGTATCCTTTAATACATCATAACAAAAAAAAGTTGAGAAATATTTAAACACCACTTTTTAGAAATTTTAAGTGCCCATAAAAATAAGTTTACTATACATGTGTAATTGAAAGTACAACAGAAGTTTAATATCCCTTTATCTTAAGAAGAATGATTTAGATTAAACCTGATTCAAACCAAGAATTTATAAGAATTTAAAATTTTTGGTACATACACATCTATATATGCATAATCACAAAAAACTTTTATTCCTATAGTCATTTATCATGAAAGTTTATAACCTAAATATGGCATAAAGCATATATATGTATATATAATAACTTACAAATGAGATAATATGTGATTGGTAGCACAGGTTGAAAAATCAAAAATCTATAGGAGTAACAAGTATGTTAATAACAGAGCAGATGTTTTCTTATTGAACTTGTGTTACTATTTTTCCATGCATGTAGAAATATGCTTGCTCCTGTGTTTCAAAACACCTAAATTTCTCACTTGTGATAAATGTAGTAAATATATATTACTATCCTAATGTAGAAAACATAGAGTACAATTTCAATGGTAAATACCCTTGATAAAATGGGAATTATCGGGACTATGGCAAACAGAAAGTTTTGCCACTTGCAAATGCAGCCTTAGTCCTGCCAAATGTTTAATATTTCAAGAGAAACTGAAATGTATTTTTGTATGAAAAAATAACTGGGAAAATTATTTTTAACATTCTGTGGATACAATATATATTATAAGATTTAGGAGAGATACATTCCTATATGTCACCTTCTCATTAGATTTACACTTATTTAACATATACTTTCTTAGAAGAGAGGGAAGTGCTTTCTCTGGTGGTAACTGTGCAATAAATATTTCATAGAGAAAATAGTCCTGCAGAAACTTAAGGAATGACAGGACTTCAGCCAGGATGCTTGAGAGAGAGATGAAAGAATTACATTAATATGAGTACATAGGGCATTTCATGAAAAAAAGGAAAATAAATAAGAATAGAGAGAGTTGTGAAAGCAGAAAACTGAAAATCCTGTTTATTAATGAGGTTGTGTATGACTTAATATTGAGATAAAATTAAGTATTATGGCAACTACTTATTAGAATTCCTTATGATGTGTCAGTCATCAGTCAGTGTGAGTGCTATGTATGTGCTTATTGAATTGTTACCACAACTATGTAAGTGACTATGTAAGTTGAATAAGAGACAGATCAAACTGAGACAGGATGCTGAAATAATTATATAAACATATGATAATAAAGATTTGAATTGGGTGGTAGCACTGAATATGGAAATTAAATAACTGAAAAATATTTCAGGAAATGAGAATGTACATTTTTTAAAATATATATACACATATTTCCTTTGGTTTACAAAAGCAATATGGAAGAAACCTACAGATTAATTAAAATTAATAGAAACATTAAAATGTTTGATTATACTATGAAATCAGACATATACTATTGTGACTTTTAAGACCATATATCCAAATATGCAAAATATTGTTTTCTCTATAAATTGCCTTTATCTTGAAACTTTATTACCCCTGTGAGAAAGATCTTAATCTTTCAGAAGCATTATTTTTAAGTTTCTGGATAAAGTCTTTTTATTCAGTGTGATATTTTCTATATCCTTCTCCCTAAACATATCATCTAAATTCTCCAGATAAAGACACTCATGTAACCTTTTTCTTTTGCCACTATTCTACCTATAATGCACAGTTCAGTGGTAAACCACTTTTCTACTGTGTTCAGCCTTCCTCTTTGTCATCTGATGTCAACAAATGGCATTAATATTCCCAACCAGTGGCCTCCCTTCATTGCCATATAAATGCAGTCTCCATTCATGAGAGTTACTTTACGTATACAAACGTAGCATACTTGGAACAAAAAGATGCTCATGTCCTTCAAAATAGCTCCTCTTCAGCCATGTGCACGGCCATTAGGAGAATTTCAAGCTATCTCAGGCCAACTCTACTCCACTGGGACACACATCATCACAAAGTCCACTCCACATCTAGCTCCAGAGGATGTCTGGACCACATTGTCAATTCATCCCCAATTGAAAAATGAGCCACCTCTGCTTTCCCACAAAACTCTTGATTTTCTCTAAGTCCATTCACTTCTGAAATAGGCCCAAGAGTTCATGGAGTTGTAGCTGTTGCATTTGTTGTTGTTTAAAATATTCTTTATGACTTTTTGTCATTACCTTTCTTTACCTAGTCTAGGCACATGGAAATATGGAATGGAGTTTTGGCAGTATAAAGCTTATATTTCTGCTTTTACATACCAAGAGCCAAACTCTTATAACTTGTGAAACCTTTCAGTTTTCCTTTCCAGGTTATTGTCAATGACAATTCTAGAATTTCTACAAAGAAGAGCTAGCAGGGGCTAACTGGGTAGAAAAAACTAGGTAATATATTTACTGTGGTTCCTGGCTTTGAACTATTTTTCTTGATAGTAAAAATGTTGGTTTTTATTTGTACTATATTGTTCTATGTGGTAGGCTGGATGGAGGGGATTGCTGATGGAGAGCACCCACAAATTATCCCCAAACTACTATTGTTGTCTTTGACTTATCTTTCAAAATTAATTTTGAAATTCAAAACCTATGTATCAACTCATTGTTGTTAGCATTTCTGAAGTAACAAAAAGGCATTAGGACATAAAACTGTAATGCACTGGCTCTGTAATATGGAAAAATGTCATGGATAAAACAGAGTTGATTTTTAAAAATATTTGCATACAAGTTTATTCGCTTAGTTATTTGGAAACTGAAGTCACTTTCCTAGCACACTCCTCTTGTTAGAGAACCAGTCAAAACACAGCTAAAAATGAAACAACCAGATCAAAGTAAAGTGTAATCTGTGGAAACATGCATGGGACTCCAGGACCTGTTGAGAGTGCCATGCAGAATAATCCAGTCCTCTATTTTAGACAGAAAAAGAAATCAAACAAAATCATATTTAAAATCAATAATTTAATTTATACATTTTAGGGGAGAATGATTTCTATTTTTCTTTAATATATTCTGTTTCCTTTTTATATCTTCTCTTTGAAACATAGCTGTCAGAGTAGTTAGTTGACATGACAAGACTAATTACTTTTAATGACCTAGAAAATCTGTGACTAACCTTGCTGTTGGGTGTGTCAAAAATACTTAATTCATGTCATGGTTATTTTCTTCCATTGCTTAATGCGTTTCCTTTCCAAGTATAAAGTTTAGAGTTAGAGACAAGCTACATTTGGTTGACTGACATCTTGTAATTGGTGCAGGGAGTCTGTAAATGGAGATTTGTCCAACTGCTGCCAGTGGAAATAGGGTTCCTCCATGGAGTCACAAGAAAAACATTTTGGGGACCCAGGTATAGGAGGATGAGTTGTAGTGGTGAGGTTTATTGGAACAATAACAAAGGACTGACCACAGGTGTCAGGTGTCTCATCCACAACCTGTTGGCTTAACTCCATCCAGCTAGGGAATAAGCTTCCTCTCTGGGGACACAAGCACACACCGGTCCTCACAAGGCCATGAGGAGGAGCAGGGCCCAGATAACAGAACTTTTGTATCTTCCTTCCCCATTTGCATGTCTTCTGCTAAGGCTGTGCTTGGGCAGGCTGCCCCTTGGGCAGACCAACGCTGCCCCTGGGCCAATACTTGAAGCTGCACTTGGAGCCACATGGCTTCCAGGACTGCATGGCTGCTGTGGAAGAGGCACAGGAGAGAACAAATGAACGCATGCTACTCAGAGGGGCCTTTGTTAAGCTTTGATTATGTTACCTCGGACTTGCAGAGAGAGGCTTTCTTTCAAACTAATCAATCTCTTTCCTAATCCTTCCCCAGCTTGTCTTGGGTCTTCTCCCTACCCAGTTTTTTCTTAGATCTTTGGGGGTTTCACACCCTCATCCAATCTGAACCTTTTTCTTGGTTTTCCAGACTAGACTCCACCCCTTTTTGTTGCCATTTTGGCTCCTAGTGAGCTAGGCTCCCAGTGCTCCCAGCAGAGGCATTTCTCCTTTATTATTTATTCCTCCTCCTGATTTTCTGAGCTACCCGCCCGGTTGGCCCTCTGGGGAACTGAAAAGCCAGTCCTTCCTCCCCACATAGGGGAATGAGGGGTGTTAATCCCTTTGGCTTGGATGTGCCTATCCCCTAGGGTGTCTGAAGCCATGACTTCCAGACTTAAGTCCTGATTAAGGAGTAACTTCTGGAATCAGTTAGGCCCAGCCAGCCCAGCTCCCTTCTCTTTTATTAGCTCACAGCTGCCTATATTAACACAAGACTCAAAAAGAATAATGGTAAAGGGAGACTTCCTTCACTGAACTGGTTATAATTAATCATCACAAATCATCAGAAATGGTTAGCTCACAGAAAATCAGTGTGAATTCAAGTCTTTGCATTCTTAGCCTCACATCCACTTCATTTCTCCCAGGAATCAGAGAAATTATTTGGGACTAAGGAAGATACATTGCATTAAAACTTTTTAAAAAATGGTATAGGGAGTGCACCCCAGTTCCTTCAACTAAGAAATGTGTTTTGTAATAGCCTCTAAAGACAATTTTGGGGAGATTGTCATGTTTTCTTTTGAGGTTTAATTAAAAAGCAAACAAATATGCACAAGGATTATACTAATTTTATTGGTGTAAGTTTTAAGTTTTCTCTTCATTACAAGGGCAATATTTGTAATAGTCAAAACTTGGGAACTATGGAAGACCAATCAAGAGAAAATTCATAAGTAAATGTATTCTACATTATAGATGATCTCACAGACATGATATTGAATGAAAGAATTCAGTCACAAAATTTATTCTGCTATTACATCTACATGAAGCTCAAATGATTGCAAGACTAATTCATAAGTAAAAGTCAGGATATTGGTTATGCCCTTTGGGAAGTAAATGTGTCACACAACAGGGGTTACTGCAGCTGAGAAATGCCCAGACCCTCACTTGGGTGCTGGTTAAGCATGCATTCATTTTGTATAAATTTATCAAACAGTACAATTATGATTTATTCGCTTTTCTGTATAAATGGCATATGTTAATAAAAGGTTAAAAAATACAAGTAGACATCTGGTAACGGGAAAGCTAACAACATCTGTGTGATAGAGAATTATGTTACTAGCTTCAATATCTTCACTTCAAGCATGAATGAGACAATGAATTACATAATGACTTTTAATTATATTTACTGCATTAATGCTATAATTAAACATTAAATGAATTTGGGAATGTTGCAGTTTGCTCACTATTATCTCTGCATATGGCATGAAATGCCTGCAGTGTGGCAGTGCACATTTTCTGTTGCTACCAGATTAAAGGGGTTTGTTTGCCTGTGTTCATCAGAGCCCAGTAAGACTAAAACAGGAGTTTACAACAAAGCAAGTCAGGATTTATTTTTAGGAAGTGGCCCATGCCCACAGACAGGTGAGCTAATGTTCGAAGACTTGCTTTCCCAATTTATTGCAGAGGATGGATTGTGTAGGGGAAAATCAATCATGATGACAGGGAAGTTAGGGTCATTGTCAGGGTGGTGGTCTCCACTGATTGGTTGGCCCTAGGGAACCCGCTGATCAGTGCCGCTGGTCCTGATGTCAGCATGGTGTCCATTCGTCTGGTTCTGCTGCTTTTCTCTGCCTGGATCTTAAACACAACTTCAGCCTTGATGTTACATTTAATTTGATTGAAATTCTGTGTCTCTGGTCAATAGGCCAGAGGCTCTGTTCCTAAGATTATATGATGCTGATCAGAACCTCATTGTCCTGAGGACCGAATGATTCACAGAGTGGACCTGCAAGGGCGAAGGAAGCAGGTGAGTCAGGGTACTGGATGAGGCCAGCTTGAATCAAAAAGAAAGAAAAGGAGAAAAATGTCATATTAAAGAAATGAAGTTTCTGTGACAGGAAAACAGGATGCAACCAAGTCATTCTATTTTAATTCCTACTATAGAAAACTTTCCTGTGCACAATATTTATTCCAACTAGTCATTTTATCTTAACTAATCCTAGAAAGATGAGTGAATTGTGAAATGCTAAACTATGTACTATGTTGCTTTATGTGCTAGCCATCTAGGGACTCAGTAAATGATACAGTTTTAAGTCCAGTAAAGTTGAATTGCTTCCGATGGTCATGATTTTACAATTTAATTTGCATTATACCAAATTCATGTTTAATACTAAAAGCTGGACATTTTTACCTCATGAGATAAATATGATCTGCCCCCCACACACACAAACATACCCAGAGTATATGTGTACCCCTCAGAATGAGGTAGTCTTTAAAAACAGTTTAAAAAAGTTTTTTTTCTTTGTCATAATTTTTCTTTTATTTTAAGTATATTTTATTGATTATGCTATTACAGTGGTTGGTCCTAAATTTTTCTCCCCTTTACCCCTGCTCTACCCTTCACACCCCCACATCCTCCAGTATTCTCCCCCACCCTTAGTTTACATCCATGGGTTCTACATTTCAGCTCTTTGGCTTCTCTATTTCCTATACTATGCTTAACCTCCTCCTGTCTATTTTGTACCTACCATTTATGCTTCTGTACCTTTTCCCCCTGATTCTCCCCCTTTCTGCTTCCCACTGATAGCCCTCCATGTGATCTCCATTTCTGTGATTCTGTTTCTCTTCTACTTGTTTACTTAGATAGTTTTTGGTTTTTTTTTTTAGGTTCAGTAGTTGATAGTTGTGAGTTTGTTGTTATTTTACTCTTCATATTTTTTATCTTTTTTTAGATAAGTACCTTTAACATTTTAGATAATAAAGGCTTGGTGATGATGAAATCCTTTAGCTTGACCTTGTCTGGGAAGCACTTTATGTGCCCTTCCATTCTAAATGATGGCTTTGCTGGATAGAGTAATCTGGGATGTTGGCCCTTGCCTTTCATGACTTGGAATACTGCTTTTAAGCCCCTACTTGCCTGCAAGATTTCTTTTGAGACATCAGCTGATAGTCTTCTGGACACTCCTTTGTAGGTAACTGTCTCCTTTCCTCTTTCTGCTTTTAAGGTTCTCTTCTTATCTTTAATCTTGGGTAACTTAATTATAATGTATAGGGAACCAATCAGCATGGCAATGGTGAATGTAGCCCACTATTGATCCAGGAAACCGAGGCGGCACACAGGAGCCAGGTGTGCAGGTAGACTCTCCCATGGGGAATCAGGCCTGCATTGTGCCTAGGCTGCTATGAGACTTGCTTTTGCTAAAACTCCCTCACCCTGAGCTAAGACTACAGATGTTTAATGTATATCTCTGAAACAACTCCCTAAAGTCTGTGTTAAGATGTCCCAAGGATGAAATGTAACCAAATCAGTTTTACCATTCCCTTGCATTGGCAACGTTTTCTCCTTGTTGTCTGTAAGAAGTAATCACTTAAGTAAATCTAGAAATAATGAGAACCTTCTTTGATGTAATGTGACTGGAAACCAATAAAAACTTGTCCAGGCAAGGGTCAAGGTGCTCTCCCCTTGAGAGAGTAGCCTTGCTGTCCCTTTTTGTCCATAGGACTCGGTAGTCCATGTGAATTTCTTGTATCTTATCCACAACACACAGACTCAGGAGGGCCGGATTCTGCATCATAATGTGCCTTGATGTGTTCCTCCTTGGGTCCAATTTCTTTGGGACTCTCTGGGCTTCCTGGACTTCCTGGAAGTCTATTTCCTTTGCCAGATTAGGGAAATTTTTTTCCTTCGTTATTCAGATAAGTTTTCAATTTCTTGCTCTTCCTCTTCTCCTTCTGGCACCCCTATGATTTGGATATTGGAGCACTTAAAGGTGCCCCAGAAGTTCCTAAACCTCTCCTCAGTTTTGTGAATTCTTATTTCTTCATTCTGTTCCAGTTGGATGTTTATTTCTTTCTTTTGTTCCAAACTGTTGATCTGAGTCCCAGTTTCCTTTCCTTCACTGTTGGTTCCCTGTATATTTTCCATTATTGCACTTTGTATAGCCTTCACTTCTTCCTTCATTTTGCAACCAAGCTCAATCAATTCTGTGAGCATTCTGATTACCAATGTTTTGAACTCTGCATCAGATAGGTTGTCTATCTCATCCTGGCTTAGCTTTTTTTTTTTTATCTGTTCTTTCTTTTGGGCCATATTTCTTTGTCTTGGTGCACCTGTTATGTTGAAAGCAGGTGGAGCCTTAGATATTTGCCAAGGTGGGGCAACCCTCTTTGCTGTGTTGTGGCACTCTCTGTGGGGGGTCCTTTTTCCTGCCAGAGAGGGAACAATGCCTCTCATTCACTGTGCTCTGGCCCCATTTCCAACGCACTCTCCTGTGAGACTGAGAGTTTCTCCTACTTTCACAACCACCACAGTATTTTATAGCTACAGGTTTTGAGTCTTTTGTTTCCTGGTCAGTCAGCCCCACCTTGCCATGGGTCCTCTCAGCCCCAGCTGCCCATCTCCCCATCTCTGCCCCTCCTACTGGTCTGGGTGAATGTTTCTTTAACTCCTTGGTTGTCAGAGTTCCATGCAGTTTGATTTTCTGGTAATTCTGGTTGTTTATTGTTTTTAAATGGGTTGTTATCCTTATTTTGGTTGTGTGAGGAGGCTAAGCATTTCTACCTACGCCTCCATCTTGGCCAGAACTCCTCTCAAAAATTAAAAAAAAAAAGTTTTTAAAGATAGGTATTTCTCATTTCAACACTTGTATTTCTGGCTTCTCTAGAAATATTACCCTTTCAAGTAACCCTATTCTCATATTTTGCCGTGGCAAAGAAATGTTGGATATGAAGAGACTGTCCCTTTAGAAAGAGACCCGTGAATGCCAGTTGAGAGCATTCTGGAATTCTCCATATTCATTTGGTATTCTGTTACCAGTCTAAAGTGTGTGTGCTCGACAGTTCGAAAGGTAAAAATGCAAAATATCCAGGTCTGGAGGAAGAAAAGTTTACTAATTGAGTGCCAACTGAGAAGATGGGAGTTCTAATCCTCAAATTCATTTTAAGTAAGTGCAGAGTTAAGTCTTCTATGTCAGGGGGAGGGAAAGTAGGAGGGGCTATTTTTGTAAAAACTCAAGCCTCAAGGAGAATTATTCTAGTGATTTGCATGTCTAACTCAGGAACTTTTAGCCTGAAGACCATGGGAACAACTCTGACTTGAGCCAGATGAGTCAGAGCAACTGAGAATGTTACTTTGTTATGATTTTGAAACACTGATGTCCAATATAAGTTAAAATTCTCATTTTTATTGTTTGCTATTCTTAGCTAGAAAAATATTTATCATCAAATATTTAAAGTAAGAAAAACAATATTTAGAGTATCATTCTTTAAGGAAAATATGTGAACATATAGCTTCCTTTGAAGTTTTTATTTCAGTAGTTTAACATAAAAATGAAAGTGGTACTGAAATGGGGTACAAAATGGGGTCCCCAAAAATATTCCCCACAGCTCACGGTTGGGGGGTGAGGAAAAGGGACTATATGGTTAAGATACTTTTCATTATGATGATAAGTTAGTGCTGCCACCCCAGGCCAAGAATATGTGACTTTGGGAGCATTCAGTGACTCATGACATAGCCAGGGGAGGTGGCCCACCGTGGATGTCCATGTGTCACAGGAGACCCTTGCCCTGACTAAAGATGGCAGCCAAAGGAAAGTAAAAGAAGCAGGGGAACTTGCAAAAGTAGCATGTTGTAGGAGGGGCTGGATATGAAGACATGTAGGACGTTCTGGGTGAGCATTTAAAAGTAAGGGCATCCTGAGAGAGAAGGAGGCAGCCATGAGGAAGGATCCATGAAGTAGGGGAAATTCCACCGTGAAGGCCAAAAGAGAGGGTAGCAGCCATGCAGTTTGAAAGGGTGTAGAAGGGCCACCCCATTGGCCATGAGGTTAGTAGGGAGTGGCAGCCATAAGGAAGGCAGCCATGAGGAGGAGCCATGAAATAGGGGCATTTGGCCATGAGGTCTGTACATAAGGAGGTGCCACTTGGTTTGGAATAAGTAGTTGCCACACAGTTTTGGATTAAGAGCTGGAGCAAAAAAGAGGAGACCTGCTGGGAAACCTTCCTGGAGAACACAGCATCAGAGCTAACAGGAGCTGGGAGTTGCGGGACCTGCCTAACTAAGCACAGATTAGTGGGAGATGCCTGGAATGCTGAGCTGCAGATTTCTGCTTTTCTGAAAGGTGGTACCTCTGACTGGCATATTCTGAAACTGGCCTGGGTTGACAAAGGGAGGCAGCATTATATGTTTTGAGGTGTTTTAAAGGGAATCTCCCTTTAAGGGAGACTTAAAGGCAGAAATCTACCATTATTCTGAATCTATATAACTTTTAAATAAACAACACCTTTCCTTTTCCACCTAACTATTGCATTGGGAACCCCGCTTCTTGTCAGGGGCAGTCGAACCCCACAGCTGTTCCAGAACAGCGTTGGTGGGGCTCTGTTACACTGCAAGCCTTTTTTAGCTATGATCTGTGTGGACCCCGGAGATGGCTGCATTTATAATTCTTGTTCTAAATAAGCTTTATATTGTCTTTTTCTCTAATGAAGTTCCTTAATACCTTTATGGAGTAATTGTGTACCTGCAAGAGGTGCATATACATTGTTTTATCTCTGTATTTATTAAGGGAATAAATATATCTAAGAAAAGAAGGGATGGTGAAAAGGTCCCCTGTGAAAGAATGAAGGATGGAGGGATGTTTAGGGCAACTCAAAGACCCAAGAAGGAAAAATAGAAATATACAGGGACATTGTGATCTACTTTGCAGTTTTGCCTGAATTTACCAAAACAAAAAAGGAGAGTCATTGTTATAAATGTCTGGAAGAAGTGAGAAAGACATCTGTGTATACAGGATACAGGGTCAAAATAAAATTTCCCATCAGTTTTTCTGAGAAATGTCAGTCTTATTTCCAGTGTACTATTTCTGTCTTTGTATAAAGCATATACTAACTCATAGGATTTGAAGGATTCTTTCAAGTATTTTACTAAATCATAATTATTGACAAAACCAATCAATGGTACTCATTTGTTCTGGAATCACATATATGTCAGATTTCTGTGCTTTGGGATTCTTCATCATATGCCTTAAGGAAAAATAAGCTTAGACCTGAACAAAATGGGAGGTTATTGGGCTGTGACTAATTCTGTCAAGAACTGTTTTTAACCACATGCTATTTTATGATATTTGCTACTTTTAGCACAGTAACTCAATAGGGCCTAACTTAAAAATGCTTCTACAGTGCTGTTCAACGAGAAACATGGACCAAAGCAAGTGCCTTTGTTTCTGATAGCGTGAGTTAAGTGAATATAATCCAAACAGATTAAAATGTAGTGTTGCTTAATGGTTGATTACTTCCCAAAATACAGTCTTTAAACTGCTCAGAGCTGCTAAGCAAACGCAGAGAAAATAAGGCCAATTCTCATTTAGGTCTTTATACTGCCTGCCAGTTATTTTCATGGTATTGTTTTGGTTTCTTTTGTATTACCTGGGAGAGGAACAGCATCCACAATGGCACTAAAATACAAAGATTTTTTTTTTCCATTTGTGTACCCCTTTGTCTAGATTCCAGTAAGAAGAAAAACAAACAATGGTTACTGAGAGCAAAGCTAGCTGCTACTTCAACAGAAAGAATAGTGGAAAGCTGGGATGGTAGTAGAGATATTTCCCACTTCAGAACTCAGATTTGTTGGCTTTGAGTGAAAGGTGGGGAAAATAGGAGCCTGGTATGTGTAGTGAATTCAGATTTAAATTCAGTCAAAACAAAGCAACAGCAGCCCCTCCAAAGGTTATTCCACAATGGTTACATTTAGAGGGATTCATTCAGTTTGTCACTATCCTTGTGAATATACCAATTAAAAATATTTATGGAGGATTTTAAAACAGTATAGTATTAAATGGGCATATTCTATAACTTATTTCTGCAAAATTAAAATATTAGAAAAATAATATTTAAACATAAGTGTTTAGAATCCAAAAAACAGGATGATAGCCTTGACTCTGCATTAATAATCACTTGACCTCAGGATGAGGCTCTAACCAACTGAACTACATTGTCAGAGCTCAATTCTTTTTTTTTTCTTAATTTTATTTAATCATATTTGGAGAGGGGGAAGGGAGGGAGAAAAAAGGGACAGGCACATCAATGTGTGAGAGAACCACTATCTGTTGCCTCTAGCATGCCCCTATCTGGAGACCTGGCCCACAACCCAGGCACGTGCCTATACCCAGAATTGAACTGGCAACCTTTCTTTCACTTTATAGGATGATGCCAGACCCAACAGAGCCACACTGGTCAGGATAGGGCCCAATTCTTTACAATTTTAAACTTTGGTTAACATTGAAACATTTCCTCCCTGCCTTAGCCTGATGCACTATAAATTGAGAAGGCTTCACTCAGAGAGAAGATACAAATTCTTCTTTTGATGGAGGAACTCAAGAGTTAAAGACTTTAGCCTTAGTGGATAGGCTTAAGTGATTAATGCCTGTAGGAAGCTGTTACTTCGGGAAGGGAATGCAGGACTCCAGAAGTTGGACAGCAATTCAACGTTTGTGCCCTGAGGAGTCTGCAAGCCCTGGGGATGGTATCTGAGCCATTGTGTTCTAAGGAGGGAATGTAGGTGAGGCAGATGAAGAATTGTCGATCCACAGATAAAGAAGTACTAGGAAAATCCTAACTGGACTGCAACTCTTATCTGATTAACCTTTTTTTCAACCCCCTTACCTACCCTTTTCTTCTTATAAAAAGGTCAGCTTGGTATGAGATGTTAAAAGGTTTTTGAGGGTACATAACCCACTGCATTCTTAGATTGCCAGCATCTGAATAAAGTACCTATAAATATTCAATCCTTGTCTCTAATTGTTGGTTCTGGAAGTGACAGGCAGCACAAATGCCAACTTTTCCAGGTTTCACTTTCTTTCTTCAATCATATGTCTATACCTCCTCTTACAGCTGTAGTTATTGATCTCTTGAGACTGGAAAGTGGAGATGGGAAGGAGGATAAAAGGAAGGATAGTTCTTACTTGATGGACACTGATGAGAGTTGGCATCAGTAGGGGTTCAAGGCAGACATTTTCTCAGGAGCCTGTGCGTGTCAGTCTGAGTGAGTCACACTCAGGAGACCCCTGTTGCTGCATACGGCTCACCGAAGTTCTCTGTCAGTGAGTGAACTCTCATGTTTTTATTTGACATCGCATTTCCTCATCATATGACTACTTTAATACATGTCCAGCCTGGAGGTTGGATATTCTCCTTCAAACTGTCAACCTTGGTATTATGTGGGAATGTGCACTTTTTACTCTATTTTTGAAATTAAATTCATGATCAAGTAAAGATTGAAGACTCTTCTCTTTACATATATTTGCCCTTATCAATAATGTTTTCAAAAGAAAGGTTGAGATAGTTGTTAGGGTTCAGAGATAAAGCCATATTTTGCTTTTACAACAATCAAATTTATGCTTGCTAGCTCCTTAAAGCATATGGCTTTCTGCTTCCTTTTTTGAAATGTAAAACGAAATATATTTTTCTAAGTAAGTTTGATCAATCTATTTCTATAATATTTCTAAAAGGAAATTAGTATTTTTTCCAACAATCAATTGTGTAGAATTCTTTAGTTCCTCTTGCATCTCAGTTTTAAAAATTAGAATTTCTTTTGCTTAATGTTTCTCCTGTTTTCAACATTATGATCTATTTTTAATGTGTTCATGTATTTTTAACAACTTGAGTTGAAGGTTTCTATGAATGGCAAAGGTATGGATAGCAGGTAGTTAAATATGTGAATGCATTATTAGTTCTTATCAAAATCCCAAAACTGGCTAAAATCATTGCATATGATAATTTTAGTTCTAAATGTTAGGGTCAGGAAAAAGAAACACCTGTAGTGTAACTTATCGAGGAAATTTCCTTTTAGATTACTTTGTGGGTAACCACCTTGAGCTCTGTCATTTGTACTCTAGCTTTTTAATACCAGATCTGTTTGTTCACTCTGCAGTATAAAAGTCTTTATCAATAAGCATTACAAGAATGGAATTTACATCAACCACTCAGCCTTTGTAGTCATACTAAACTGGATTATCCAGAGCATTCACTTAAAACTAAAGAGCTAGTGCTTATCCTTTTCTATGAATTGGGAAAAATACTTGTACTGTGATATTTATACTCAATGAAGGGATTTTAAAATGTTTTACAAATACTAATCCTTTTAATGCATCAAGAGATAAGGATTGTAAATTATAGTTTTTGGAGACTAGCAGGTATTACATCAGTTTCTGAAATTGTCAGGGCATGAAGCTACCACTATATATTGATTTTCTGGGCTTATTACCCTTATTTTGAATAAGGGGCTGCTGTGCCTCTCATTAAATGTTAGCCACCAAAATGTAATTCTAAACTTTGAATTGAAAAATTATAGAAAGTTTACATTTTCCAACATAAAAGTAAAAAAAAGTCAATTATTTTAAAAAGTTTTGCTTGAAGAATAAATGAATCAGTTAGCTAAATATAGAGTTTAGAGATTTCATTTTAGTTATTATATGAATTCATCTTGACAAACCTCTGTGCTATTTATTATGTTCACGTTATGGGCACCTAAGTAAAGGATAAGAGAGGTTAAATATCTTCATTAGGGTTTAAGTTAGTAAATAGCAGATGAGAGACACAAAGCCAGGTCTTCTTACCAAGTATAGTTGCTTTCTTCATTCTATCATTTGTCATAATTGGGACAATCTTTGTAGTATACCCATAAACTCAAAATATTCAGTATCTGGTTTTTATTTGTTAAGGTACTGTCTTGTTTTTGATTTGACATTCAACATACAATCTCTTCATTCTCCATCCCACTAAATAGTGTCAGCTTAAAGTGAATAGTCATAAGGAGTCATAATTTCAAATATAAAAATCTAAAATATTTCTGCTAATTTTTCTTTGAGAAAACCACAATTTAAAGCAAACACTGGTGCAATAACATATCATGTACCCAGAACATCTTAATAGTACACATTTTTAAAATCTCTTTTTTAAAAAATCTCCTTTTTTATTTCTGATTTTATTTGACCTCTTTTTTTCTTGGTGAGTCTAGCTAACTGTTGTAAATTTTGCTGTCTTTTTAAAGAAACAACTTTTAGTTTTATTGATTTTTAATTTTTTTAGTCTCTATTTCATTATTTTGTTTTCTTCTTTTTAAAACTACTTTATTTATTTTTTTTAGAGAAGAAAAGGGAGGGAAAAAGAGAGGGAGAGAAACATCAATGTGTGGTTGCCTCTCACACACCCCTACTGGGGACCTGACCTGCAACCCAGGCATGTGTCCTGACTGGGAATTAAACCGGCAACCTTTTGATTCACAAGCCATCACTCAACCATTGAGCCACACCAGGCAGGGTTATTTCATTCATTTTTGCTTTGATACGCTCTTCTACTGACTTTACGCTCCTCCTCCCCCTCCCCCTCCCCCTCCTCCTCCTCCTCCTTCTTCTTCTTGTAATTTCTGGGGATGTAAATTTAGGTTATTTATTTGAGATTTTTCTTGTTTTAATAATGTAGGCATTTACTGCTATGTTCTTTTTTAGAACTGCTCCTGCCATATTACACATGTGTTGATAGATTATATTTATATTTTCATTTGTCCCAAGGTATGTTTTAAAACTTTCTTCTTTGACCTATAGGTTGTTCAGAAGTATTTTGTTTAATCTGTGCATATTTGTGAATTTTCCAGTTTTCTTCTTGTAGTTATTTTTAATTTCATGCCATTGTGGATTGAAGAAGATACTTGATATGATTTTGATCTTCTTAAATTCAATAAGACTTGTTTTGTGGCCTAACACATGGTTTATCCTGGAGTTGTAGTCAAGTATACTTGGAAAGAATGTATATTCTGTGCTTTTGGATGGGATGTTCTGCATATATCTGTTAAGTACATCTGTTGTAATGTGTTGTTTAAGGCCAATGTTTGCTCATTGATTTTCTGTCTGCATGACCTCTCCATTGGTGTAAGGGGGGTATTAAAGTCTCCTACTCTTATTTTATTGCTATTTCTCTTTTATGTCTGTAGTATTTGCTTTTCCTATTTTTAGGTACCCCTATGTTGGGTGAATAAATATGTACAGATGTATCCTGTTGGTGGGTTGGCCTCTTTATCATTGTGTTATGGCCAGCTCTCTTATTATGGTCTGTGTTTTAAAGGGAGTGCTTTGTTTTGTTTATCCTTTTCTGTGTTTGCATGGTGTATTACTTGTTCTTGTTTTATGATTTCTTTTTTTCACTGTTGTTCAGGGAATGTCTGTTGAAACATTAGTTGAACCCAAGTTGAAGAAACAGAGACTTCAATGACCATACGAACAAAGGTCTTTGAAAACATAGTCTGGAAAATTCATCAAACAAATTGACTATTACAGCATTCAAAAATGAAACAGTAGCAATCCCAAAGAATAAGGAGAATCTTAACTTTTACCCTTACTGCTTATCACATGTCCAGTTTTCAACAACAACAAAAAATTATAAGACAAACAAAGAAAGTAGAAACTATGTTTCATTTAAAGGAACTAACTAAATTGACAGAAGCCATTCCTAAGGAAGTATAGACATTGGATTTAACTGATCGAATATCTTTTACAGTCTTAAATATTCTCGAAGATCTAAAGAAAAACATGAACAAAGAACTGAAGAAAATAGTGAAAACAATATAGAACAAGATGAGAATGTTTAAAAAGAGGTAAAACTTAAAAAAACAAAAACAAAAATTTTGATGCTGAAGATTGTAGTTACTAAATTTAAAAATTGACCATAGGGAGTCAATAGCAGATTTGAGCAAGTTAAAAAAATAAAAAGTGTAAGACATACACGAGTGGATCAATAGCAACATGGCGGAAGTCCTCCTGTATTGATAATTACTTTGAATGTAAATGTACTGAACTTTCCAGTGATAAGGCGAAGATTGGCATAATAGACTAAAAATGTTAAACTCTTAAGAGAGAACAGGAGTAAGACATCATGATCTTGAATTTGGCAGTGGCTTCTTAGATATGACACCAAAAATGTGACTAATGAAATAAAAATAGATAAATTGGACTTCATTAAACTTTGAAACTTCTGTTCATCAAAGGGCATTTTGAATAAAGTGAACAAACAACTTTATTTACAACTTGTACACAGGAAATTTTAGTCATTAATAAAGTAGAAATCAAAACCACTGAGATACCAGTTCATACTTTTTAGAATTGCTATATTTAAAAAAAAGAAACAAACAAACAAACAAAAACAGAAAATACCAAGTGTAAGCAAAGATTTGGAGAAATTAGAACCTTTATAGATTTCTGATGGAAATGTTAAATTGTGCAGGCATTGTGAAAAATAGTTTGGAGACTCCTTCAAAGCCAAACACAGAATTACTATGTGACCCAGCAATTCTATTCTAAGGTATATACCTATAAGAATTGAAAACAGAGGGACAAATAGATATGTGTGTGCCAATGTTGATTGCAACATTGTTCACAATAGCCAAAAAATGGGAACAGTTCAAGTATTTATCAACAGATGAATGGATGCAAACAGTCACATACAAAATGTGCTGTATGTAAACACACTTGTCTTGACATCTGCTATGACATACGTGGAACTTAAACCCATTGTATGAAAGTGAAATCAGGCACAAAAGAACAAATATTGTATAATTCAACTTATATGAAATATCTAGACTACTTAAAGTTAGAAATAGATTGAAGTGTACCAAGGTTTTGGAGCAAGAAAAGGATAGGGCGACTGTGTAATGCTAGAGAGTTCGTGTTTGAAGCAATGAATACGTTTTGGAAATTTGTAGCAGTGATGGCTGCCCAGCATTGTTGGTGTAACTAATGCCACTGAACTGAACATTTGAAAAGAGTTAAAAATTATTTTATTTTATGTATTTTTATTAAACTTATAAAACTTGGAATTTAAAACAGAAAATTATGTGTGAAAATAGAAACAATTTCTAATGATAAAATGGTCAGGCTATCAAAAACATCAGATTTATTTGAATTACTCATTTTGTTATAGCAACCCAAAACCCCTAAAATGTCTTGAGATGTTTATATGTAGTATTCAACTACTTATTTGGCCACTTAGTACATTTTCAAAGCAGAGGGATCTACAAAATATGTAACTTTTATTTAAATCACTTTTCTTCATAGCCTAAAGTCTTTTAGACAAAGTCATCAGATGCTACGAGTGACATATAACACATCAAATAACTGGATCTTTAACAGAAAGTAATTTAAATAAATACAGTGCAATATAAGTTTGCCTCTCACTAATATTTACCAGGAAGTCAAGTAAATGATCTGAATTATATTTATCTTAGAGCTATAGGACAGAAAACGGGAGAATAGTGCTTAGTGTTAGTGATGCATCACTGAGTCATATTATCAGAGAATTAAATGGCATCATCTAGAATAGTCTTATGACACTGCGCTAGCAGACACGATTCCTAAAGCAGGTGGCTGTGTATGGCATGTGAGATTCTGTTCTCAAAACACTTGGCTATTTTGGAAGTTTGTTCACTTTTATCAGGAATCTAAAACTAGACAGTCAAAACTAATTTTGTTAATAACAAACTATATCCAGACCACATCCTTGCAGATACATAATATTAAAGAGATTGTAACTGCAAAGACTGTATCCTTTAATTATTTGGACTTTTAGAACTGGCATGTATTGCTCACTCAGTAATATTTGTCAGAGATTAGAAAATGTTTCTGTTTATTAAATAATGTTTTGGATGATTTCACAGATACACGTGAACTTGGAGGGGATTGCTCCCATTTCTCATGTGGCAAATTAATAATTGTCCCAGTGACAAACTGTCTTGTACATGATGTGGGATAATCAAACCACTGAAAGATAATTTTATTTTTCCATTAATTGATTTGTGATATTTGTTTTCATTCTAATACTTATTTAGGTTTCAAGGATAATGAACCAGAATAAAAAAGCATAGAATGCCCTGGAAAGACAGGCAAGGGTTGCTAGCCTTTAGCCAATTATCAATTACACATATTATTTTCTGCATCAGCTTCTGTCTTCTATTTGACTTCTAAGCAAATAAAGGGGAGGATCAGAATGACCATACAGAGAAATTACAAAACATGATAAAGGTTAAACCTATAGTATTATCTTTCAAGGAACTTATGAAGCCATACAATTCTAAAACCTGATTTCTGTGACAAAGCCTATAACAAAAAGAAAAAAAAAAAAAATGGCATAGCCTTTATTCAGTTCTCTGAGCCTCTCTAGAGCAGGAGGAAGTGGTATCCTCTTAATCTGTTTTAATTACAAGGCTAAGAATATAATCTTTTGACTAAAAGTCCTGGAATTAGAATTGCATTCCAAATGAAGAAATTCCTAACAAAATTTTATGGCAGGGCTTCCTTAATAAGCTTTAACTGAGCATATTTCCTTGTTTTATTAAATATTACATTGAAATTTAAAACAAATCTGAGATTTACTATATTCAACCTGGAAAAATTTAAATTTACAATTATGAGAAAATTTTAGATATACTCTTTAACATCTAACAGCCAATTTGAAAATAATTACTTCCTAATCAAACTCATCATAGGTCTTTTCAATAGCAAATGTTATGAGAAACTATAAATCAATTCAAGTGGACATAGACAGGCATTAGCTCCATGATTAAATCAGTTTAGTTGAAGCATTTTTGCACCAAATGTGTGTGTGTGTGTGAGGGGTTATCCCCCACAAAACAGAATTATCTCCTGGAAGTCAGATCCCTTGTAGTACAGGCTGACATTGTTATGAGAGATGCATTCAGCTTCAGTGAATTTTTTTTGAAGACTCTTTTCAACAAGTTCACCCATTTCGCAATGCGTGATTTACAAGCACACCTGCCCACACCGCACTGAGGGTTCAGCAGTTTTTCACCAAAACCAGCATCACCCCCAGGCCCCACCCTCCCTGTTCACCCAATCTCTCCCTGAGTGACTTTTTTTTGTTTGTTTGTTTCCCTGGATGAGAAAAATCCACAAAGGGAAACATTTTCCAATGTGGAAGAGGTGAAACAAAAAACAGCAGAAGCACTAAAGGCACCACAGTTAATGAGTCAACTGTTTTGGGCAGTGGAAATAATGTCTCAATAGGTGTATTGCATCAAGTGGAGAGTTACTTTGAAGGTGACTGAAGTTTAAGCATGTAAGGATAAATACACAATTTTTTTACAAACAAATTCTGGTTTGGGGGGTCTCCCTCATATATATGCGTGCGTGTTCAGTTCTAGACTGAAAATATTTCTAACCAGAATGTTTGTTCTCAAATATTGGTAAAATTGCTCGTTTAAAATCTTAGTTGATTTTAAGCCCTCTTAGACTGCTTCAACATGCTAGGTAAAAAGCACTGAGACATTATCCAGATGAAACTTTAGTGTCCAGGTTGCTAGTGTGGTAGTGATACTTTCACTGGTATGATGGTATACTATGGCCACAGACATAAAAGTGAACACATTTTCTGTGATGTGGAAATTAATATCAGGTTTAACATAAATGGAGAGGAAAACTTGGAAGGAGGTAATAGGAGAGATATATCAATTTAAAAAAGTATTATTTTGGAGGGGA
Organism: Trachops cirrhosus; assembly: GCA_028533065.1. Classification (NCBI taxonomy): domain Eukaryota; kingdom Metazoa; phylum Chordata; class Mammalia; order Chiroptera; family Phyllostomidae; genus Trachops; species Trachops cirrhosus. Next base: position 122,773,449 of record CM052542.1, read on the forward strand.
AATTTTTGATGTCATGAATTAAATGGTGATTTGGTTTTAAGGAGGTTGATTATTTCATGTAATTTATATACATATATTTATATTTAAATTAATTATGTAAATATATATGTATATCCAAATATACATACATATATTTATTTATATATAATCTGGCTGGGTGAGAAAAGGGACCAGTTTTCTGCATCTACACCAAACCAATTTCAGATGATTATTTTTTCATCCTTAGGTTACCCTTGTGCTATTTTGAAGCAATGGCCATTTGGACAGATCATGTCCTACTGCTGTTGTCTGCGGATATTCTGCTCATTTTGCCCTCTCATCAAGATCTTTGCCACCCAATTTTTCTCTTTACCTTTTGGGGGCAAGGTGTTGGCCTGATTTCAATGTTTAGATAGCCCATCAAAAATCACTTTGGCCCTTGATCGCCGATCTTCCTAATCTCTGTAACTTTCCCCTTGAATCCACGTTAGCCATTGCTTCCTCTGGCAACTTCATTGACCTTGTTTTCCCTTGGGTTTGACAGCCTACTGATGAAGCAGGTCATAGAAACATTCCATCAAAAGTCCCTTTCTGTTTTTTGTTTATTCACTACTTCTTTATTTGTTCTTCAAACTCATGAGGGTACTCAGTGTCCTAGTCACTCTTTTTTCTGTTTATTATTTCACTTAAATGTTTTCTCTGTTTTTTTTATCCTAGGTTAAATTTAACAGTTCATAGCTTCTGCTACTTTCTTATATATATCCTCAGCTTCATATATATATATATTTATATATATATATATACACACATATATATCCTTTCTTGTGTATATCCTCAGTTCCCTAGGTCTCTCTTACCTTTCTATAACTTCCAAATCAATTTAACTCTGAGCCTTAACATGTAAGTGTCCCTCAAGCTCCTGCCACACACCCTTCAAGAAAACATATCTATTTCCTCTTACTTACTATAAAAATGTATACTTTCATATAAAGATGATGATTCTACATTTGCCCTGAATCCAACCACATTTGCCTCATTAAGAATATAGCACTTTAATTCCAGCTTTCCTTTTCTGGTATATTTTCAATTTTCTCTTTGTATTGACTTCCTGCAAGCATGGAATCATGCTCAAATTTCTCACCTTCCACCACCCCCCCATTGCTAAATCATTACATTTCTCTTCCATTTCCAAACAAACTTTATGATAGATTTTTACATTTTACTTTTAATTACCTGTTGTACATTCTTACTCATTCTGTTATGATATTTTTCACTCGATCTAATGAAATTTCTTTCAATGATCCCTAAGAATTACATTCTTTTAATCATTAAAAGCAGTAACATCTATTTCCAAAAAAGGTTTTTTCAATCAGTCAATTAATTTTCATACCTCTACTACTGTTGTAATTTCAATGATATCTGTGGCAGGCATTACTACAAAAATATCTGAATATATTTAGCCAGTATATTACTCATTTCTGTACTGCAGTTAGAGGATTCTTTGCAGATCTGAACAGGCAACATCACTCCTCACAGTTCTTTCCCTCTCTCAGTTCTGTTAGAGCTGTGCTGTTCTTTTCTTTTTTATTTCCTAGAACAAGCCTCTCTTTTTTGTATTTTATTTTTTATTATTACTCTATTACAGTTGTTCCATTTTTTCCCCCACTCCTACAGTCAATCCCCACATTATTGACCAGGTCCATGGGTCATTCATACATGTTCTTTGACTATTCCCTTCCCCTTCTGTCACTGTTACCCCCCTCTCCTCTCCCCTCTGGTCAATGTCAATCTGTTTCATGTTTTCATGTCTGTGATTCTGTTTTGCTCATTAGTTTATTTTTGTTCATTAGGTTCCTCTTACAGGTGAAATCAAATGGTATTTGTCTTTCACTGACTGGCTTATTTCACTTAGCATACTATTCTCTTGTTTCCATCCATGCTGTTGTGAAAGATAGGAGCTCCTTCTTTCTTTCTGCTGCTTAGTATTCCACTGTGTAAATGTACCACAGTTTATTGATCCACTCATTTACTGATGGGCACTTAGGCTGTTTCCAGCACTTGGCTATTGTAAATAGTGCTGCTGTGAACCAAATTTTTTTGAATTGGTAATTCTGGATTCTTTGGGTATATTCTTAGCAGTGGAATCATTGGGTCAAAAGGGTAGTTCCATTTTTAGTTTTTTGAGGAAATTCCATACTGTTTCTCACAGTGGCTGCACCAGTCTGCATTCCCACCAACAGTGCAAAAGAGTTCCCTTTTCTTTACATCCTTACCAGCACTTAATGTTTATTGATGTATTTATGATGGCCATTTTGACAGGTGTGAGATGATATCTCATTGTGGTTTTAATTTGCATCTCTCTGGTGGATAGAGATGTTGAGCATTTTTTCATATGTCTCAGGGCCATTTGTAGTCTTCCTTGCAGAAGAATCTATTCTGGTCCTTTTCCCATTTTTTAATTGTATTGTCTTCCTGGTGTTGAGTCCTGTGAGTTCTTTATATATTTTGGAGATCAGACTCATGCCCAATGTATCATTGGCAAATATAATCTTTTATACAGTCAGCTCTTTTCATTTTGGTGATGGTTTCTTTGGCTCTGCAGAAGCTTTTTAATTTGATGTAGGCCCATTTGTTTATTCTTTCATTTATTTCCCTTGCCCTAGGAGATATATCATAAAAAATATTGCTACTTGGGATACCTGAAATCTTACTGCCTGTTTTCTTCTAGGACTTTTATGATGTCATCACTTGTATTTAAGTCTTGTATCCATTTTGAGTTTATTCTGGCTTATGGTGTAACTTGGTGGTCTAGTTTCTTTCTTTTTTTTTTTTGCATGTACCAGTCCAGTTGTCCCAACACCATTTATTGAAGAGGCTATTTTTACTCCATTGTGTCGGGAGCCTACCAACAGCCAACCCTTGACACAGTCGGGACGGATGAGACGCATCTGCACAGCAGAGGCGACTATGGCCGGATCTCCTGTCTATCTGTTCCTGTATGCCTGTCCCTGCTATCAATAGGTGGTGGGATTTTTGGATACCTGTGTGTTATAACAAAAATTCTGCATGATGGCTCTGATTCTGCACAAAATGACTTGCTGACCACAGAATAGAAACCCCTAGCAACTCTGATGCTGCCTACTTCCCCCACCTGGGAAGTTAAGGACAAAATTAAACTATGAGCAGAACAACTGCCAGAATGCTGAAGGAAGCTGTTGCTAGGAATGTTTCTTAAGGAGTCACCACTCAAAAGCTTAAGATTTATTAGAGCCACTACCCCTCCCTTGCCCTGGACGGGAGTGTAAAGAAGCAAGGAGCTCTAGTTGGAAATAATAATCTCAAACACATGGAAACAAATACAAAACATGCCCCCCCTCAAGATGTACAAATCAAAAAACCTAGGCAAAAGACCAGTTACCTAACTGAGACAAATCTAACCTCAATGGACAATAGCTAATTTCTATATAACCTATAAATCACCCCTTGCACCCTTCTAATTTAGACCAATTCCTAGAATTTTAATAGACACCTAGTTACTAATTGGCACCTGAAAGTTTGTGCTCGTATAGCTTCATTGGCTATCTGATTAATGACCCTCTTGGTCAAAATAACCTTTGTTTAATATGGTTGATTTGTGGGACCTCCTGTACTTTTCAGTTATTTCTTTGTTTAACATGATTGATCTGTAAAACCTGTGCTTTTCAAAGTTATTTCTATGGTAACCATTTCTGTTTTAATAATCACACTATGCATTGAATATTGTCTAACCTCCCCTATAAAAATAAAGATTGATTTTTCTCAGTGAGTCAGTCGGGCCCAAAAAGCCTGGCTGTCCTCTGACACCTTACTTGGTGTCTGTCTCTTCACCTGAGCTGTGCATCCTTCGGGGACCCTGAGACTCCGCCGAGGCTGGATCCTGGCACCATTGTATGCTCATGCCCACTTTGTCAAATATTAATTGACCATACAGACATGGGTTTATTTCTGTTCCATTGATCTATTTCTCTGTTCTTATGTTGGTAGCAGACTGTTTTGGCTTAGAGAAAGCCTCTCTTGCTTTTATAACGCACAGTGTTGCCTCATCCTGAAATATCGTTCTTTATGTACCTTGTCTCTTATATGCTAACTTCTCCTATAAACATTTAGGGGTCAGTTGAAATTCATTTTCTTCATACTCTTCATGACCACCCCTCCAACATTGGGTCTTTACACATACCCCTCACCCCACGTCACCCGAGTTTATTGTATTTTTTCCTTCTAAAATATTTAGCAGACTCTGATGCAGTTGTTCAATTGTTTCTGTGTCTTACAAAGCTGTTTCCTTAACTAATTTCTAGACCCATGAACACAGTCTCTATCACATAGTACATGCCCATGAATATGCATTGAATGAATAAATGAATGAATATATAATAAATAATGTCATACAGAATGCCAACATTCATTAGGAGAGAGAATGACTGTGGTTTCAGCTTATAGGAGATTATGGAGTCACTTGTTAAATAAGTAAAATTTTGTGCTATTACCTTCTTCATGCTTTTATATATATTTTGCACTGTTTTGTTTCCAAGAGGACCTGGGGATTTGATTCATCAGTTTTTGCGCAATTGTCATTAAATATGTTTTGCTTTAATTACAAACCAGTTGTAAAGCACAACAATATCCAAATTCTTTAACTACTTGCTCTTTCTGAGTGATCCTGTGTACTTAAAATATATATCGAAAGTATCCAGCCATGTAATATGAAAAGTAGAGACATTTATTGAAAAAGATACAAGATACAAGAAACACTGTACATAGGACAATGATGCCTCAGTGCCCTTCAAATTAGGCACTTTGGGACCTCACACAGGTCTCCCAGCATCATTAACATCTGCAGCATGATGTTCCTTCGGCTGTGGTAGCAGAAACTATGGAATGAATTTTGCCACGACATATTTAATGCCAAGATTCTGCATCAAAATCTTGGACACAGTAGTCTTTGGAATCCCCAGATCAGTTTCTAGTTCTCACACAGTTATCGCTGATCTGTGTGGATTGCAGCCCGTACACTTCCAGCATTCCCAGGAGTTCTGCTTGTTGCAGGCCTTCCAGAATGTGGGTCACTTTCAATAGATTCCTGACCATCTTTGAAGCATTTGTGCCACACTTTGATTTGTGCTGCACTCATTGCATCATCCCTGAAAGCCTTCTGAGTCATCCAGATAGTTTCCATGGAGGAATGGCCAAGCTTAACACAAAACGTGATGTAGATCCATTACTGTATTTGCTCAACCATTTAAAATGTGATGGCCACACAGTACACATGCTCACTCAATGGTGTCTTCTGCCCCCCACTGACTAGTACAGTGAAGTTGTCACTGTTCACACATGTGCATTCCTGTCCACTCTCCTTGGCTGCCAGGTTACATTAATGTTGCACAAACCATTTTTGTTATATTAACAATGGATAGAATTCATCTGGACAGATTTCATATAATACTAATAGTGACAGAAAGAAAGAATTTATGCTAAAAAATCAAGAGATAATTAGGAACTCCTCTAAAACTATTAATATTCATGGAGCTGATCATTACTGAAATTTTAAGAGCTTGCTTGGCCTAATATATCAACTCCTCAATAGACCCTTTGTTCTCTTGAGAGATAGATTCACTTTTGAAAAATTCATCAATTAAATTCAGAAAAAATTTTAATAGATGAAACTGGGTCTACTTGACTGATCTTACTTTTGATTCTTTTTCCTAGGCCGAACCTTATTAGACGTAACACTCAGACTTTAAACCAAGGGGGACTTTGATCCCTAGTGTTTTTCATTAACTACTAGAACCCACTGCTTAGCTTTATCTTCTAGAATAAGCTCATAAGATACACAAATATCTTTAAAGTCCTGTATGTCATCTCTTTAACTCTTCAGAAGTTCTTCAAAAAGTCTCTCTGTAAGCTCTCTCTTCCCCTGTTCTTCATTTCTTTTTGCCTTCATTACATTACCATCTATACCATATTAATCATTTGTGTTTTTAAGACAATGAAAGCTTTCATTCTTTATCTGTTGTTTTAAACATAGGTGTCTGATCCCACTGGTGCATTAGCTCTCTATGATGAATTCAATAGATGTCTAGCTTCTCCTTTTACAAAACTTTTATTCTGTTTATTCTCATCATTTTCCTATTTTCAGTCCACTCTGTTTACCCACTTCTTAGTTTCTTGGAACATTAGACAACAGATAGTCTTGGATTTGAATGAATGATTGAGGTTATACTGGAATTGAGTTCCAGCCATGCCTCATTTCCTACTTTTCTTTCTTTTTTTGTATCAATACCATAGTAGAAAAAACTTTCTAGAAATATAGTCTCATATTTGAATTACCAAAATACACTAAGCATATAAACACATACATTTTTCACCCAGTAACCTAAGTTATTTTCTCTTTTAGGATAAAGAAAGTCAATGCAAGAGACTGTTAGGGTCTAAATAATGCAGACTATCAGTAATGCTAGTCTCTTACAAAGATCACCTGAAACCTGGTTTTGTGTTAAACATGACTCTGTGTGCCATGAGGCATTAAGTATACTGTTCCATGCTTTGAAATATAATAAGTCCGATGCTAGTCTTTGTGGTCATAAAAGTATATGTTTCAAAGTCTGGTAAATTTAATTCCTGTTACATTGTCATGAATCTAAAGACATAATGATTAGGTTCTATCATTACATTTGACCAAAAGTTTTACATACTCATTTACATTCTCTTTTTACTTCCTCTACAAGGAAGGACAGACAATGTTTTACCCACCAAGGGATATGAGATGAAAATGAAGAAAAAAGATCCCTGGCTGGTGTAGCTCGGTGGATGTAGCATGGGCCTGTGAACCAAGGTTTGCTGGTTCAATATACCTGGGTTGCAGGCCAGGTCCCTAGTAGGGGGCACACAAGAGACAACCACACACTGATGTTTCTCTCCTTCTCTTTCTCCTTCCCTTTTCCTCTCTCTAAAAATAAATAAATAAAATCTTAAAAAAAGAAAATGAAAATGACAAAAAAAAGAAAAAAGTTACAGTGTCTTGCATTGTACCTTTTGAATTATATCTTCCTGATTTTGTCATTTTCACTGCTTTTGTATACTGGATTACATGTTTATTACTAAGTATCTCTAAAAGAAAATCTTCTTCAAATGCATTAAATATGTATCTCTGAATGCATTATGTTTAAAACCTCACAGGAGACTCACAAAGTTCAAACCCATTATTTTGATATATGCAACCTTTTAGCCTTAGGCATCTGCCTCTGTTTCTCACTATGCCCTCCTGTCCATTTTCTGATGTGGTTATTCCAGCTCCCTAAGTTTGCACAAATGTGCTGAATTTCCTCTACCTTTTAACTTTATCACCTGCTGGCTTTTCTTTGCTTAGAGTACTGTTCTTCTCTTTCCTGGCCTAGATTATATCTAACCACTAAGTCTACTCCATTTAGAAACATTTCCCAAAGTCTCCCTCTCTTATCACTGAGTTAGGTGCATCTCCTATGCATACTGTATTAAGATACTCTAAATTCCTCTATATTGTTACTTATTATACTTTTCTTTTCATTATCATTGTGTGGATCACACTAGCTTTTGAAAACAGGGTCAGAGCCTAGTTCATTTGCATCTGACATATATGGGGTACCCAGACAGAATTCACTAAATGTATAAAATACAGACTTTTTATGACATTTGAAAAGAAATAGTTTATACAAGTACTGTTTGATTACCAAGATGGATTCAAATTTTTAATCAAAGACCTGAGTTTAGATTTTACATAATATACTCTGCAATATCTTTTATTCAGATCTTGTTTGACATAGTGAAATACAAATTTTAATACATAAAGATGAATATGCCCTCAAACTTCATGTAATTGTGTCAGGTATATCACTATTTGCTTGATTCAGTAGTTTTAAAGTGCTTGTTAACATTTCAAATTTGATTTGTCCCATCAATTATACTTAACAAGGAAATATTTACTCTTACCTTTTAGATTCCTAATTAGCTCTATCACTCATCTCAGTGTTTTAAGATGTATATGTAGCTAGATAACATCTGAAGACTTTTCAATTTGTTCAATGACAGTTAGTTAAAGAATAAAGTATTTATTCTCCATGTACTTGAATTCATTGTTGTGGCAAAGTTTTATAGTCAGATTAATAAAATGTAAAAGCAAATCTCTAGATATAAGAGCAAATCCCTCTTTCATGAGTTCACTTCTCAATTTATTGCTGCTCTTTGAAGTTAAAATACAATAATTATTAATGATACTATTTCTTACTAATTACTTTAATATAGTACATGGATGGCAAACAGAAATAAGAGAATTCACATTATTTTTTAATAAATAAAACTAATTTTCTATTTAATTTAGTTATGCTTTTTGTTTTCTACTTTTTTCATTATTTGTTCTACAGACTCAAGGGACTTCTCTAAAGAAAACATCTATGTGATAGCAAACTTGTAACTTCATTTTATTTTGTGGTCAGGTATACCAAGTATTTGAATGCATATACATAAGTTAGTATCTAAATACTTGGTATATTCAACTTGCCTTTAAGATAAAGTTTTTTCTGTCTTGCATCCTGATCTTATATCTCAATTTGGCATGTATTAATCAGTGGCAGCATAACAATTTTAAGAGATTAACAGGTTTATTTGCCTTGCATTCTGCATTGTTGGGCCCTTTGATCTATCCTGGGCTTTAGTATCCCTCCCCAGCATGCACGCACATGTATCCTCACACCATACCTGATAAGGTGACACTTATGCTGTGCTCATTCAGCCATGAGAAGAATGTGGGGACAGAAAGCAAAAGAACTCAAAATTATTTTTACTTTTGTTTTTTGCATTTTGATTTTCCAAAGCTAGGATCTCAAAGGAATATAATCATTCACAAAAGTGGAAGTGATTTTAGAATGCAGATTGACAGGTTTTGTGGGGTCTAGGGTAGTCAGGAATGAAAAAATATAGGGAGCATTTTTTAAAAACTTATTTCTATGACTAAACCCTAAGAAAGAATATCTTGATATCCAGAAAGAAAGACCTCCATCCTTTAAGAAACTTAAGAGCAGAAGCATGTTAAGTCATGTTTCTTAGATACAACTTCAGAAAATAGGAAAGAGAACAAAGAAAAAAATGAAAGACTAGACCTTAGAAAATAATAGAGCAGATTAATGGAACAGCAAAATGCACATGGTGCTCTTTTTCCCTCTATGGATATATGGCAGAAAATGCAGGTGTAGAAAGGACTGTGGAGGGGAACTCACTGACAACTGTGTAGACTGATGTTTGAGGACAACACTAGTTACTGCGCATGAGAATTGGCAGCATAAACAGATTACAATGAAGACAAAATAATTCTTCCTCTTTCAGTCTGTGCAATTTAGATAAAGCTGTAGATAATGGCAAGGAATCACAAATTTAATTTCTTTTTCTTTGGTGAAATAGAGACATAACAAAAATTATGTCGAGTTAAATAAATTCAAGGGAAGATATGTCTTGTGTGTGTGTGTGCGCGCCAAGGCATTGCTGTCGGCGGCGTGTCAGTAACATGTCATTGTCCTTTCTACCCTCTCCTTCTTTTCAGACACCTTGTAGGCATCTCCTCTCATCCAATGTTATGGCTTCCCTGGCATATATATTTATCATTTCTGGCCACTTCTGAGTGTAACAAATCAACTAGACTGCTCCTGACATCTCATTTGGAACAACTCAGAAAATTTACCCAATCGTATTAAAAAGTCAGTGGAATCAAATGACAACATGAGCTCAGCTCCATCATTCATGTCACTGTGTGGTTATTTCCGGAAACACACACACACAGATAAACACACACACAAATATAATTATATGAATGTTTATGATATAAAGATTTAATTTTTCAGGTTGATACATTATTTGATTTAAAAAGATGGGCTCTTCTACATGTGCTTTTCTTAAGTTCACGGCCCATACCTGCTTCTAAGACACCAGCTCATATGATTCTCATATAAACTCCAAGCCCCAGGCTCCATGCATATCAATTTTCCTTTTGTTTGTAAACCTCAAAATATGCCAATTTTAAAAAAATATATTTTATTGATTATGTTATTGTAATTGTCCCATCCCCCCTTTATTTCCCTTCACCCTGCACCCCCTTTCCCCCTACATTCCCCCCTTTAGTTCATGTCCATGGGTCATATATATGAGTTCTTTGGCTTTTCCTTTTCCTATACTATTCTTAACCTCCTCCTCTCTGTTTTCTATCTACCATTTATGCTTCTTCTCCTCTGTACCTTTTCCCCCTCTCTCCCTGTCCCACTCCCCCGCTGATAACCCTCCATGTGATCTCCATTTCTGTAGTTCTGTTCCCGTTCTAGTTGTTTGCTTAGATTTTTTTTTAGGTTCAGTTGATAATAGCTGTGAGTTTGTTGTCATTTTACTGTTTGTATTTTTTGTCTTCTTTTCCTTAGATAAGCCCCTTTAACATTTCATATAATAAGGACTGGGTGATCACTAAGAAAGGGATACATAAGCTGAGATTTGAATGACAAAAAGAAAAACATTCATCTGAAGATTTGCAGTCAGAAAGAATAGATAATGCAAAGGCTCTACAGCAGAAATAAAATTGGCATATTTGAAAGTATCCCTTTCTTCGTGATCACTCATCATTCTGCCACGACACTGCTGCAATTTTCTGCGTACCCCTTACATTGCCCTCTAATTCCCCCGCCCCAGGCTGTTGTTTCATGGTAAATACTTTACCTAACATACAATGAAATGTATTTACATATTTGTTATATAGTTATATTTAAAATATTATGCCCACAAAAATAAAAAAGAATAAGAAATGAAAGCATCCAGAACTTTCTAAAGCTAATCAATGCTGGTATATTAATATAATGGAAAAGTGTGGTATATAGGTATACAGATGAATGGACATATTTGGATAATTGCAGTGTTAAAGAATAGAAACAGGCTTTGAAATATATAACTTGATATATTATATAATATTTATAATTATAACTTATAATAGATATGTAAACTAAATATCTAATTCAGTTTTAGCTATTATTTATCTATCTTTCTAACACTAAATTTTCTAACACTAGATTTTTTATGCAAATCCTGGATTCAAATGGACAAGCCATACAATGTGACTGATGTTTGATTATGTAGATATAAAAGTAAAGTAGCTATCATTTTCCATATACAGAACATCAGCATTTTGATAATATTGTTGTATGATTTTTCTGTGATGTTCTAAGTAATCAAAAATAGTTTCTTTTGTAACAAAATGTATGGCCTTTTATAGAATACAAAGTTGGAAAGGATCATAAACTTAATTTGTGCTCACCTTAACTGACATTTATTTATCAGACAAGCTGTCTCTAATTGAGGCCTTGGGCTAGATAAATACAAATTAATATTTCCAGTTCTATATTTAGAGTGAGTTGAGTACTTACTTAACCACTTTCTTCCTTGCCACTTTAACATACTTCCTTCACCTTTTTGTGCCTCGTTCTGTAAAATGAGGATAATAATATACTTCTCACAGAATTATTCATCTTCGTAAATGGTTTTACTTGGTGCCTAGCATAGTGTTAATAGTCCATACATTTTAGTTTCAGGTTGTTATTTTCATTTTAAAACTAGGACTCCTGGGAGACTCAATGTTCCTCCCCTCATTCAAATGAGGCTTTACCCCTTGAGGATGGTTGTTGATATGACTCAGACACAGTATCAATGAGCAGATCTTTGTGTGTGATGGTTTTGTCTTTTGGGCTTGAATCCTTGTTTTATAATTAAGAGAACAGGTCCTGGAGCCAACTGCCTGGGTTGAATCTAGAGTCCTCCATTTATCCGTGTTACTTAACTGTGATTTTGATGGGGGAATATGGGAAGTCCTGTGGGTTTATTGATTCTTGTTGAATCCTTTAAAAATCTTCCCAGCTTTACAGCATGGGGTTTCCACAGCCTGGGCCTTATACTGTACTAAGACTGGGAATAATTAACTGGATAAGTGTTTCTTTTGTAAAGTTGGAGAAGAGCTTTTAGTAACTCAGTCATGTTCTCAGGCAAATCATTTTTTTCAGCGAGTGTATATGGAATTTAAGAGGTTGAAAATTAATTCCCTTAAATCTATCTATGCTTTCACACTCTCCAAACAGACTTTACATACACCTCACATACAAAGCCACTGAGTTAACTATAAGTAAAGCTGTAGAAGAACCCAAATGGGGTGAATTAAAAGTTCTGAACTGCTTCTACCTTTTAATGTGCTATCTCCAAGTTTTCTTTATCTGAGTTGTTGAGGTTGATATGTACCCACCATTTCTGCTGTCTGGCCTGTAGGAAAAGAAAAGAGGAAGTGGAGGGCAAACTGGTACTCACGGGATGGGAAAGAGGAGGTGTGCACAACACTTCCACTCACAGCAACAGCCTTTGGCAGGACACAGCTGGCTGCCAGGCGGTGGTGATTTCTTGTTGTTCTGCTAGTTGCTCCTCGAAAACCCAGGAGTGTTCTTTCTATTAAAATGTGAAATGGCAAAATGAATTTAGGGGATAATTAGCCCACTGTAATACTTTCAGTAAATTTGTCAGGCACTTTTAAAAAAAAATACGTTTTAAAATATCAACTTAAGAAGCCTCAGTGGTAACCAAATTAATAATTTCTGAAACTATGGGGAAAAAACAGAATAGAACTATTTTAAAATCTACTTTATTTTTCTGCATGATTTTCTACAGTATTAATGGGAATGACATACACCTGCCAATAACTCCACACAAGACCTCCTCTTCCGTGAACAACAGAATGTCAGCTCTAACTTATAATTATCTTCTTTCAATTTCTCTGAAGGGTGATTACCTATTTTTTATTTGCCTTTAGGAATTGGAACTGATTTTCTCATAAGAAAGGTCATTGTAATTTCATAAAACATAAATTGTAAGAGAGCCTTTATTTTTTCAGGCTTATGTGGGCTACTGCTTACTATTCATAAACATTGCATATTATTGTGGATTTTTGGCTGGGAATAATGAATAATTTTGCTCTTATAAGTAGTTCAGAATTTTATAGTCTGTTTTCAACATTTTCACCTCTTTTGAGATAACTCCAAATTATTAGTTTTTTGTATGTCTTAAGTTACTTTATATTTCTAATTTAAATGTCTTTAGTGGTTAAAAGGTATTTACTTTCTGTAATAATTTTGCAGTTGTTGGTATTTATGTAACATACTTTGGAATACAAACTACTCTTTATGCTACAGAAAATTTAGTAAAATTAAAATTGTTTTATTACTAAGACAAAATCAAGTGCATAAGCGTCTTCCTTAAATAAATCCCATGTTCAACCTGTCAGTTCACTAGGGTAACATCTGGACAGTAAATGTGTGCTTTAATTTCTCTCCATAACAGCTTGTGGGGTTAAAACATAACTTTTCCACTGCTGAATTTGCAGCCAGGAGCAGTTTAAGCACTCAGTGAGATCCTTCTGTATTTGAGGTTCTATGTAAAACGCTTGTGAATGCACAGAATTTCAAAGTTGCTTAACTAATTTAAAACAGTATGAAACTTCCTCAGAAAACTAAAAATGGACCTGCCCTTTGATCCAGCAATTCCACTGCTGGGACTATATCCTAAGAATCCTGAAACACCAATCCAAAAGAACCTATGCACCCCAAGGTTCATAGCAGCACAATTTACAA
>CM052542.1:122787233-122831126 GCA_028533065.1 Trachops cirrhosus
CACTGAAATAGAGGACAGGTAGTCAGTGACCAGAGGGGAGAGGGGAGGGAATTTCAGGGGAGAAGGGAAGGGTTTACAGGAACAAATATAGAGGACACATGGACAAAACTAGGCGGGTTGGAAAGGGGAGGGAGGAGGGGAGGAATGGGTGGGCAGGCTGGAATGGGAATAAAGGATAGAAACTGTACTGAATAAACTAAAATAAAAAAAATAAAAAAAAAAAGAAGACATAATTTACATTGCAGTCCTTCTCTGGAAATATCATGCCCTCACTCTCCCTCAGACATACCATGTGATTGATTATATATATATATTTATTATTATTGTTTATTTAATTGTTGTTCAAGTACAGTTGTCTCCATTTTACTCAATCCCACCCCACCCATCCCTGCTTCCGACCCTTGATCCTACTCCTTTTTGGTTTTGTCCATGTGTCCTTTATAGTTGTTCCTAAAAACCAGTCCCCCTTTTTCCCCCATTATCCCCTCCCACCTCCCCTCTGGTTACTGTCAGTTTGTTCTTAATTTCAATGTCTCTGGTTATATTTTGCTTGCTTATTTGTTTTATTGATTAGATTCCACTTATAGGTGATATCATATGGTATTTGTCTTTCACCTCCTGGCTTATTTCACTTAGCATAATGCTCTCCATTTCCATCCATGCTGTCACAAAGGGTAGGAGCTCTTTCTTTCTTTCTGCTGCATAATATTCCATTGCAGAATCATATGTACCATAGTTTTTTGATCCATTCATTTACTGATGGGCACTTAGGTTGCTTCCAGAACTTGGCTATTGTAAATTGTGCTGCCATGAACATTGGGGTGCATAGGTTCTTTTGAATTGGTGTTTCAGGGTCCTTAGGGTATAATCCCAAAAATGGAATTGCCTGGTCAAAAGACAGTTCCATTTTTAGTTTCCTGAAGAAATCCCATACTGTTTCACACAGTGGCTGCACCAATCTGCATTCCCACCAACAGTTCACTAGGGTTTCCTTTTCTCCACATGCTCTAGAACACTTGTTGTTTGTTGATTTGTTTTTGATGGCCATTCTCACCCGTGTGAAGTGGTATCTCATTGTGGTTTTAATTTGTATCTCTCTGATGGCTAGTGATGCTGAGCATCTTTTTGTATGTCTCTGGACCCTTTGTATGTCTTCCTTGTAGAAGTGTTTGTTCAAGTCTTTTGCCCATTTTTAATTGGGTTTTTTATTTTCCTAGAGAGGAGTTGTGTGAGTTCTTTATATATTTTGGAGATCAAATCCTTGTCTGAAGTACCATTGGCAAATATGTTTTCCCATATGGTTGATTTTCTTTTCATTTTAATGCTGTTTTCTTTAGCTGTGCAGAAGCTTTTTATTTTGATGATATCCTATTTGTTTATTCTTTCCTTTAAGTCCCTTGCATGTGATATATTTCAATAAAAATGCATACTCAGGGTTTATGAAAGGATTTGTTGACTTTAGTATAATTTTTTGTAACCAAAACTAATTTCTATGAGTTCAGTATTTTTTAATTGTGAATTTCACCAACAATATTTAAGAATTCTATGATATGTGCAATATAGGACTTGCAATGATATTAAAGACTATAGGGGAAAAAACCTCCCACATGCATTTTTATTTATTTACTTTTAGGAATAGTTATAAATTTTGCAATACTTTATGAAAGTTGGGGTTATGGGAAAAAACAAAACAGGTAAACCTTGAGATTTAAAAAAAATAGTTATAAAAGGAAATATTTAGAGACCATTGTTACAGAAAAGATAATTTAGAAAATGTATGTAATAAGATTATTAGTAGAACAAACTAAATAAGTATAAGAATTTTTTATTTTATAGTATTCACAATTAAAATGAGAGGCAATATTTACTAACTTATCAGTTAGAAAAGTAAAACAAATTATAAAGCAGTACCAGGTACACAGTCAGTACTAAAAATTAATAGATAAGAATAGAAAACTTTATTTGGTGATAGAATTTTAAAATAAAATTAATATAATTTAACTATACTTTTAAAAATTATTAAGATATTAGAACAATTTAAATCTAACCCTGACTTCTTGATATTTTTGCAATTTCTGCCCATGATATTTTTATCTTAACTTTAAAACAAAAGAAATTAGATAGTTTTATTTTTCTCATAGTCTATATTTTTCCAGATTTGCCTAAATGTTTACAATTTATTTGCTAATCATTCCTATAAAGCAGCAATTTCAACCTTTTTTCATCCTATACCACACAGACTAATTACTTCAATTCTGTGGCACACCAAAAATATATTTTTGATAGTCTGACAAAAAATGGGCATAACTTTGATTGATTTATAACAAATTAATAATAATTACCTACCTTTTTGCTCCAAAGTGACTTTATAAGAATTAGGTGCATATACTTATATATAAAGAATTCTGGTAATAAGAATTAACCAATCATACACAACCTTATTATGCAACTCTAATAAGATGCAGCTCTATTATATGACCTGTATATTTATGGTTCAAGGCAGGGCATTCAGACCAGATCCTATCATGTTAGCCGCTGTCATTTTTTAATTTGACAATCTAAAGGAAAAAAGTTAATGCATCTGACAAAATGGTCAGGTATTACATGTTTTACAAATTCATGCAGCACACTGGTTGAAAATCACTGCTATAAATGTTTCCTTATTATCAAGTTCTCCAATCACTAGTTATAATATATGATATATGATACATTTCTACATATTATTTTCTTTCATCCTTTATAAGATACTCTTTATTATGATTTTTGTACATCCCTCCTTTAAATCTAACAGTTTTAAGATAATCACAACCTGCTGTTTTTTCTTTATTCTGGAGTGACCTTGGCACATTTTATACATTAAGATCTTTAAAAAATGAAAGGTATAGAAACTGTTGTTAACATGTGAAGACAATTTAGAAAAAATGTGCATAATAAAGTAATTATTCTATTTTCATTTTAAGTTGATTTATTATATATATATATTTTTGAAATATTCTCAAGCTTGTAAAATACCAGTTGCAAATATAGCACAAAGATTTATTTCTGAACCATTTGAGAGTGTGTCATTTACCTGATACTAACACTAAAAATTCTTTAGTGCGTATTAAGTACAAAAATGATATTCTATGACTAGACCTTAATAAGTCATCAAATTTTTCAATAAACCTTGATATATTACTACTATGTAGTATTCAAACTCCATTACAGCTTTTCCAGTAATGTCCTTTTTAGCCAAAGAGTTCAATTCAGAGACCTGTGTTGTATTTAGTTTTCCAGTCTCTTTAGTCACCTCCAATTTCAAACAATTCTTTAATTATTTTCTAACTTTTATGACCTTAACATGTTTGAAAATAAAGTCCAGTTATTTTTAGAATGTCCTTTAACTTGCAATTTTGTAATAGTTCTTCCAAGTTATGACACTTGAGCAGGAACATCACAGATTTGATGCTGTCTTCTTATGGCATCATATTAGTTGATGCAGACTTTAGATTTGTCCCATTAGTAGTGATGATCATTTTGATTACTTGAATAATGTGATGTCTGCCAGTCATTATTACTCAAAAGCCATACATTTTTCCTTGATAATTAATTAATGTTTTCTTAAGAGTTGCTTTGAGACTGTGTAAATACCTGCTCTTACGAAACATCTTTCCTTCTTTAAATCACATTAGATTATTGTCTTATTTTACTTGATGTTATAATCCATTATTATCATTATTATTTTGATGCTCAAATTTATTCAGCTTTGACCAGTAAGAATATTCAGTCTGTATGTTTTGACATGGTTGCATCTTGCACAGTTTCTTGCTGTCTGGCAAAAGACGTTGTCTCAGTATCATTGGGCACTTTTATTTGCTGATAGCCTGCATCACCCATTCTCCAATGAGAATGTTTTAGAAGAGTATGATGTTTGTAAGCCAGAATTTGAAGATTCTGTGTTATTGCTATTGGGTTACTGTTGCTCCAAGCTCCATCAATGAAAAAGTTAGAAAATTTATATTAGTTACATTTCCATCAATATTTATGCTCCTATCTATCTATCTACCTACTTATCTACCTACCTACCTATCTGTCATCAATGATTTTGAGTGCAAATAGGTATACACAAATCTAATATAACACCACAGGGTACATTCTAGTTTTATTTTCCTTTTCAAATTTGTAATTACTTTATTTAACAGTGAGAAACTGGCTTTAATTATACTTTATGCATCTCTTTATTTATATAATTAACACTGTATTCCACCTCCCCACGTGCATGCCCTCCTCACACTACTCAGGCTCCACCAAGCTATACTGTACCCTCCCCACACTCCTTATAGATTTTTTTTCTAGTCCAGTCAGCTTTAGATTACTACCTCATTTGTTCTCACCTTTACTTCAGGACTGAATCCTCCTGAGTTGAAGGGAATAGCTATGGGAAAAGAATGCAAAAGTGGAAAAAAAAAGGCATCATTATATTTTTGAATATTTCCCTTTCTCCACTCTATCACCACCTACTCTAAGTTCAGTTTGTAATATGATAGTTCCTGCTCCTTCCATCAATAATGTCTTAACCACACATTGAATTTACTATCTCGTCTATGTTATGTTCTGTGTAGTTTATTCACCAGGATACCAATTGTATAGGTATTTTGTGGAATATAATCCGCTCTTTATTTCTGGGTTGAATTTCTAATTTCAAATTTTATATACGGTAATAGGGTTTGCATTTTTTGTTTCTCATAACTCCCATTCACAGTGGATTATTTCTTCATATATTTTTCATGTATTTTTGTGATCGTTAATGGTGATTCCATGGCACTTGCACTTGACACGTGGGTGTTTCTTGAAAGTTTATCTGCATTTCTCCAGAAAGTATTTATAGTTACTCTGACAGATCCCTCATCAGCTTACAAATCTAGGACAATCATTATTTTTATTTTTGCCTGGGCATTTTTAGGTGGACACAAATGTTATAAATGTCAGTTTCAATGCTGTGTGATACTCAACTTGTGGTTAGGAATTGTCAGGGCAGAATCTTCATAGTTTGTTTTACTCCCTCAAATTCTTATTTTCCTTTTTGAGTTTAGTTTGTCCATTGAAGGCACTGAGTTTCCCCAAACTTGTTTGGGAACTCTTTGCTTCACCCTCCCACAGTGGAGTCCTTATATTTCCTCTATGTGAGACCAGTTACAATCTAAATTCGGGGCTAGTGTCTTTGGTGGAAGTTCCCTCAACAAACACTTCTTCAGGGCTGACTTCCTTCTCTGGATTCTCAAATTCATTCTATTAATAGTACTCTAAGATTGAACTTGTCCTTCTTGCTACCAAATTGTCATCATGTTTTTGTTTTATGCGGTAAATTTTCCCAGCATTTTGGTTGATTTCTCCTGGGTAATTCCCAAAGAGTTCCTTCCAACTGGTGTCTAGTCCCTTTGCCTGTCATACAGCCAGAACCAGAAATAACCAATATGTTAGAAATTTAATTAATCTCAAAATAATTTAGTAGTAGGAATATGTATATGTCTTATGATGGAAATGAACACACACATTATAAGAGTGATAGTGTTACCTCTCTTCTTTTTGTTTTACCAGCCTTTGTTTCCAATCAAAATCATTATTTTAAGAAAGGAAAGCGAGGTTGGTTGTCATTCTCCGTATCCTTTTTAAAAACAAATCTAGATCAGGTGATACCAAACTTATAATTAAAAAGCCTGCTTCCACTTTTTAGTGAATAAATTGTTTTAATCAATGAAATTTTGTGGTGATAACTTAGGAATTATTTTCTTCTTTTATTCAATATTTATAAGATATAAAATATCTTCTTTAGGCTAACATTCCACATGAAATAGTTCCATACCTGAAGTAAACTGTCAAATTTTGTTCATTCAATTTTTAATTTTCATAAGGTAAGGAAATCATCTTTTTTTTTTTTCTTGTTGAGCTTGGATACTCTTCAGTAAGTATTTTTAAAAAACTCTTTTCTTGACAAGATTTTTGCTTTGATGGATGTGTTGATGTTTTCCAAAATGGATCATTAATAACTGTTTTAAAATATATACTTGAGCAAAGTACAAGACCCTACTTTTCACTAAGTAACTTAGGTTATTACTGTAGATTTAGACAGGCAATGGAGAAGTAAAAACTTTAAAGCTTTTATGCATAAATGGTTTTCTATATATGTCAGTTTATTGCTAAGGTACATAGTTCTGTTTTTGGCAACTTAGGTCTGTGACTGGTTAAATCAGTTGACAAAAGAATTGTGCTAAGGAGGCCAGAAAATGGGTTTAAATTCTCAATTGGGTCAATTAACATCCCTTGACCCCAAATCACTAATGGCACCCTGCAGCCATTCTATTAGAATTTCTTATTATTGGCAAGAAAAAATTGCAAGATATATTGCACAATCTAAAGGATTTTCACTATAATAATTTACTTTATTGTTATTACAACTCAAAAACATAGATGATATACTGTTGGCAGAGGAAATAGGATTCTTCTGTAGTATCCAGGAAATGCATTGCAAGGAAACACACATAGCAGGATTTGAGGTATAGTGGCAAGATTTATTGGAGCAAAAACAAAGGACTGCACCCAGGAGCATCAGGCCGGATGTCTCGTCCATGACTGCATGACTCAACTCAATCTCGACGTGGAAGTCCAGCCTCTGGGGCCACAAGCCTGCACTTGCCCCCAGCAAGCCCAGGAGGAGGGCCAGGATGCAGAGTTGCCCTGCCATTAGCCCAACCTCTGAGGCTCCAGTAGTCCAGCACAGTCTCTGTTCCCGTCCAGCCTGTGTTTGGCGCTGTGATTTGGCCCTCACAGCTGCTGAAGAGAGACAGGATACCTAACCTGGGACTTTGTTAATCTTTGAGTAGATTTGGGGGGGCTTAGGTGAGAGTAGGCTTTCTTTCAAACTATCTAATCCCTTTCCTGGGGCTATGCTGGTGTCTCCTCCTATCCAATCCCTTTCCTAAATCTTCCAGGGTTTTGTGCCCTTATCTTATCTGGTCTTTTTACCAGATTTTCCCAGGCTAGAGTCCTCCCCTTTATGGTCGCCATTTTGGCTCCCACTGTGCTTGACTTGTAGTTGTGCATGGTCACTTGGCTTCTACTATGCATATCTCAGCAGAGGAATATCCCTCGTACTATTTATTTCTCCTCCACCCTACTGTAGTCTGGGGAATGAGATGGATGACTGGAAAACCCATCTTTCCTCCCAACCTGGAGGGACAGAGGGACATTATTCCTTGGTGGAGCTATGCAGCTATTCCCTAGAATGTCTGAGGAGCTGCCATTTCTTGATCTCATTAAGCTTAGCCAGCTATCTCCCTTCTCTTTTGTAACTATCTAACTACCTATCTATGCTAATGATACCATCTTACAGATGAAATAATGGAATTTAGGCAAAACTTTTATTGACAGACTTTGAGAGTCAGTGACAGAATGAAGGGTACTAATGTAACTTTTTTCAAAGGTCAATAGGGATAGAGAGAATGTATATTTATTGACAGTATTCACATAATTTATGAGTTGGTTGATTCAGGATTGAAATCCAGATGTCAATCCCCCAAATCAAACCCTAGATATTATACTGTTAAAATCTAGTTCCTTCACTCTTAACTAAAAATGTGTGTCTCATACTATGATGTTGTAAGAGCTGTACACTATTACACATAGCATATACATATAATCACAAATTAAACTATTTTATTTTCACCAAGTTGTATTGTCTTCTCAAACTCAAAATTGTGTCAACGAATTCAAACTATTTAGATTATTGCCTCTTAACACTGAGGATTAGGACACCGACAATGAATGGCCTTCATGTTTATATGAATTTGTTCCATGAAATTTATCAAACATTTGTTTTGACTTTTACCTGCA
Source organism: Trachops cirrhosus (assembly GCA_028533065.1). NCBI lineage: Eukaryota > Metazoa > Chordata > Mammalia > Chiroptera > Phyllostomidae > Trachops > Trachops cirrhosus. The sequence continues at coordinate 122,795,103 of CM052542.1, forward strand.
TAGTATTTTTACACAATATGTCACAGTACATTGACCTATAAGTCCCATATCTGCAAACCATGGGAAAGTATTAGAGTCAATTAAATCTTGTATTGGTGGATTGTGAGCTTGTGGAATGGTGTTTGAGCTCCAAGGATTAATGGTCATTTCTAAACTCAAAGAGCTTGAAACTGACAACTCCAACACTCTAAACAATTAGGAAGCACCACATTAATCTATGTGCCTGCATTCTACTATTATCTCCTCTGTATAATGTGAAAAATTCTTTTTTAGACCTTAGTGACCATGAGGAATAGAATGTGTTCATAACATAATCACAGGATGGTTATATTAAAAACATGCAAACCATAAAGTAACATAACATATTTTAATTATTTAATATTTGATAGAAAAGTAGTCTTGGATTTGAGGCAAAGTTTTAAAATCAAAAATTAATATCAATGTTTCATGTGAATATCTATATTTGTGCCACAATAAAGTAAACTCTTAACAAAATTACACAATGAAAAAATTAGTAAAATATTTATGGACGATATTACCTGTGAAAACATTAGCTTTGAATGGTCAGTCAGTTCTTTAAGAATACATTGATAAACTTTGCATATGATTTTTATATATATGTCCAAAATATATAAAAATTTTTACACAATAATTTTTTTTTTATTTGCAGGGACGATATAGATTTTCTCACAAGTACACCAAAGGCTTAAACTTCATTCTTTAAAAACATCACATGATGGTCTTATGTGTTCTGCTTAAATTTCTAAATTAAGATTCCAAGTTTATACCCTTTATTTCTCTGTAGGGGATAAAATATCTATTTTAAGTAAATTTTAATCATAGGAATCATTGATTTACTCCAATAACTGGAAAATAAATTATCCTAGGAAAACCTTTACAATAACTTGAGTTGATCAAAATACAGCCTTTATCAAATTCAGAAAATATATTAACTATTTTAGATGCAGATTTATATTTCTTATTATATCTGTAGGATGACTTTATAAATAAGGTTATATACATAAAATTAAATGTTACCCACAAGTGAGCGATAAAGCATAGCTAGAAATTTGGCTACAAATATTTTAATATCACTCTCCCCTGCTACTTTTCTCTTCCTAGTGTTACTATAAATGATACATTAACAGTGGAGTCTTTAGCAGATAGACTCTCTTGTATAAAGACACTTGATTTATCTTGATGATCATGCTTTCTTTTCTCATCTATGTGCCCTTGCCTAGATTCCCTCACCTTCAGTGATGAACTCTATTCCCCGATGCACTTCATGTCATGTCCTCACCATTCGCAGCCCTTACAGAGTCATCTCACTTTTTGTACTGGTGATGCGAAGTATCACAGGTAATGGGTATAATAAATTACATCTTGTTTGGACAGATAGAACCAAGTGCTTTTGGATTTCCAGAATCATTTCATAATTGGCACTTCTCTGCCACTGCTGCTGATGAGTTGTGCTTCAGCTGTTGTCACCTTAGTCAAATGATTTCTGCCTACACAAGGACTCGCAAGAAGTCCTCAGTAAATACTCGCTAGGAAGGAAATTTGATGTTATTTGCTTATATGTTTATTTTACTTTTTGCCAACTAGTCAACTCTTAGTGATCTCCCCCTACCACCACCACTGGTCAATCATATTAACATGAGCTATTTAGTCAATATAACAATCTTTAGACTTTTGGGTCTGGAAATATTCAACAATATCTAGCATAGCACTGTGCACAAAATTATATGATAAATATATATGACTAAGGAACATTAAAGTAGATAGAAACATTTAGGAAATCATCTGTGTACACATATGTACTGGAATGTGTGAATTTCAGAACCTACCTATTTTTATCAAATTCATTCCATGCTTCTAAATAATTGCTGAACCCAACACTAGGTTTCCTGACATCTCTCAGATGCTTTGTCCTATTTCAATATATATTAATAATTTTAATTGTAAATTGATGTGGACCCCAGCTTGTGGGGTCTGTGACATTGTGGATGGGGCAGAGACATTCACATGGACTACTGAGTCCTGTGGAGGAAAAGGGTGGGCGGCTTCACTCTCAAGAGGAGCCAAAAGCCTCCGCCTCCACCATGACAGGCCTTTATTTCCTATTCTCTGTACATTACAGGATGGACCTCATTTACTATGCCCAGGTTCACTTTAGGTGGTTACCTCTTACAGAAAACAAAGGAGCCAATGCCTCTAATCACATCACAGAAGAGGGATATTTGCAAGTGAAAAGGCAAGAGTGGTTGAACTGGTAACACTGGTCCTTGGAAGGTTTAGCAAGGATTTTAGGAAGTTACTTTGCAGTAAATATTTGCTGCAATTCAGGGTGAGGGAGTTTTTTAGCAAAAGCAAGACTCAAAGAGGCCTAGACACATTGCAGGCCTGATTCCCCACAGGAGAACCTATCCATGGGCGTGGGTCCTGTGCATCTTCCAGTGGGAGCTGGGCCCACGCCACGCAGAATGATCTCCTACAATAAATTAATTCATTTACTAATTGCTGAGATCTTTTTTTCAAATCTAGGAACTTAAAAATATATATAACTTTTTAATTCATTCTTGAAGCATTGCTAAAGTGATCAAAATTATACATGACACTCTGTCACCTCAGCAAAATCCCAAGAGAGTACTTTGCTAGTTTTATTTTTTCAAATCTAAGCAAATTGCAAGTATATCATACTTCAGAATTTATCTTGAAATCAAATTAAAACTTTTAATTACTTAATTATTATGCTATGATATAGATATGTTATTTATCCTAGAGGGAAAAATTGTAAAGTAGAACAAGCACTACTTACGGAGGGCATTTCTCAAGCTAAGCAGGCAAAGTGCTTCTCCATGCATGCTATTTTAATTGGCATATATATTCAGATAGTTTAGGAGAAAGATGACACATATTTAATGCAAGCTTCTACTCAGCTGTCAAAGAGTAAAAGCTAATCTTTGCAATGCTGTTGCTGCATTAATTGATAATTTTATCAGACACACATACAAACACATGCATTCACAAACACAAAGAAAGGTAGGAAAAGAGGCAGATATGATAAAACAAAACTTGGCTTCAAGAAGACAAAATGATGACAGATGGAACAAATCATTTTGGAAAGAAAAGGGAAAAAAGCAATAACCTGTTTCAATAATTTTATTCCTTATGGTTGAGAAAGATGAGCCTTAAGCATATTTTAGTTTTACACCCAAAATAATGCAGCAAGCTGTTAATGCTGGAATCAATTTTAGTTCTTCTGAATTAGTCCAATCACTCTTCAAATAACCAATATGGGAAAAAATATGGTTAAGAACATCCCTTGCATGAATTTTAAAAGCTCAGATATAGGATAAACATTCATATAACTCCCTAATAAGCACTATTTTTATTTTTTAACATTCTGTACGTTTTGAAGTAAAACCTCACTTATCTGTCAGTATCTAGGATTGCAGTGTGTTTTCATATGATTTAATATTTCTTTTTTTTGAAAGTGGAAACAACTTTATTTTTTTCTTTTTGTTTAATCTTTATTATATTTTTTCCATTATCATTTAGTCCTCTTACACCACCACCCTGGCAATCACTACACTGTCCATGTCTGTGAGTCCTGTTCTTTTTTGTTTAATCCCTCCACTCCCTAAGCCACCACCGCCACTAGCTGTCATCTTTTCTCCATGTATGAGTCTGGCTCTGTTTTCCTTGTTAGTTCAATTTGCCTATTAGATTCCACAAATGAGTGAAATCATGTAGTATTTGTCTTTCCTAGACTAGCTTATTTCACTTAGCATAATGTTCTCCAGATCCATCCATACTGTTGCAAAGCGCAAAATTTTCTTTTCTTTTCTTTCTTTCTTTCTTTTTTTTTTTTTTTATGGCCAGGTAGAATTCCATTGTGTAAATATCCTATCATTGTTTTACCCACTCATCTACTGATGGACTCTTGGGCTGCTTCCATATCTTGGCTATTGTAAATAATGCTGCAATGAACATAGGGGTGGTGCTTATGTTCTTTCGAATTAGTGTTTTTGGTTCCTTTGGATATATTCCCAGAAGTGGGATGGCTGGGTCAAAAGACAGATCCATTTTTAATTTTTTGAGGTATCTCCATACTGCTTTCCACAGTGGCTGCACCAGTCTGCATTCCCACCTACACTGCAGAAGAGTTCCCCTCTCTCCACATCCTTCCCAGGATTTGTTAAACACTATTTTTAAAATGATATGTAGGTTTTCAATCATAAAAAGATTACAATAATTTAATCTGAAATAATGTTGACATTTGACCATACTGACTCTATTTAGTCTGAGTCAGCCTTAAAGGAGAGTGATAACTCACTACCGACTCATGAATAAGCTAATTAAACATTTTCCCCCTTAGATTAAGATTTACTAATACTATGCTTAATACTGTTATTGTCCTAGGACAAAGGATACTTTAAACTATGCAAGTCACATGCCTGAATAAGGTTATCAGTATTATGTGCTGAGGAGATAGGTATTGGAAGGCAGGTAGGACTTATACAATCTTGTCATTTCCACTAAACAGCATGAGACTTTAGTGAAAGTACATAATCTTTCTGGGAGTTAGTTTCTTAATCTTTAAAACTTTTGCTGCTTTGTTATAAGAATTCAGGATATATATATATATATATATATATATATATATATATATATATATGTCCAAAAGAACCCTGGAATTATCTTCCAGAGGGCAGGCCCCTTTTAGTACAGGCTTCTTCCGCTAAGTGAGAAGTGAGTGTTCTAGGAACCCGTCTTGTCAGTGTACCAGCTGGCATTGTTGTGAGGCCGTGTTTGGTTTCAGTGAATTTTTTTTGAAGACTCTACATGTTTGCCCATTTCATGATGGGTGATTTATGAGCACATCTGCCCACACTGCACTGAGTATTCAGCTGTTTTTGACCAAAAACGGCATGACCTCGGTGCCCAACCTCCCTACTCACTCAATCTTGCCCCAAGTAACTTTTTTGTTTCCCCAAGTGAAAAAAAACCTCAAAGAGAAATGTTTTGCCATGTGGAAGGGGTGAAACAAAAAAAATCAGAAGCACTAAAAGGGATCAAAATCAATGAGTTCAGAAACTGTTTTGAGCAGTGGAAAAAATCTCAATAGGCATTGCATCAAATGGAGGGTACTTTGAAGATGATTGAAATTCAAAGATGTAAGGATAATTACACAATTTCTAATAAATAAATTCCATTTTAGCCAGTTCTCCTAAAGTCCTTATCATATTACTTAAAATATGGTAAGAAATCAATAAATGGCAGAGGCTATTGTTTCTGTTATTATATTTCTTCTCAATATACTTTTTATGTAACATTGGTACTGCAATTCAGCAGCTCCAAACTGATGAGCTGCTTAAGTGTCTATGGTATTCTGAAAAACTTCTCAGAGGACTAGCAGATATGGACTTGCTGTTTATTATTCATATTACAGGGGAGTGCACCAATGGCAGTGGGTGGGTCAGTGTGAGAGAGACTGTACCTCCTCCAGTTTGAGACTTGTTACAAGGGATCTCAGACAAAGGAGGCACATGTCCCGCATGTACTCTAAACTACATGACTTCAGTGTGTAGGTGCAGAAAGAAAAGGTCAAGAAGCAGTCATAAGCAGGTCATAAGCAGTGGCAATAAGCCACTCCTAAAAGGAGATAAGGAAGTAGTTACAATCCTCAAACAATGCACATTCCTTCTGTCCAGGGGCCTCCTGGCCAGCCCTCATCATCACCTCACAGGTGGTGGGAGAACCATGTATTGACCCCACAGGAACATAAAATATTTAGGAGAAATCATGGTAATCACTAATAATATTATAAACCTATGGATTCTATTCCAAAATCATTTAAAACACACATACAATCTCACAAATTTTACAAATTTTTAGAGTATTTCGCTCTATGAATCCCAGATGATGTATCTAGAGAATTCCATTGACATTAATCTGAGAGCCCCTTATCTGGGAGGATGTTTTCACTAAAAAAATAAGTGGAGAACATAAAAGCCTTAAATGGGTATCATGAGATGATAAAAGTGGACTGCCTTATATAGCTAAAAAGACTACCAGTAACTCTGAAAACAGGAAAAAATTACAGGATTAGACATGAAGAAGAGATGGACTCAATGTGGATGCTTGAATGCGGTGTTAAATGGATGTGCACATACATGACACTTAGACACGGCCTGGCAGCAGTGCATCCTCCCATAACCAATCTCCATCCCTAATTAAGTATTTCTTCTCACGATGATCCTGAGGAAAACAAATATGCAGGTCAAAATCATTAGGGTTATAAAGAACAATTATTCAAGGGCTCAGCCAAGAATGTTAACAGGGAATTCATGGATTAGGATGGATTAGACTGTTTTAACCTGTGCCTCCTTCAATGGGGTGGCTTTGGGAGTGCATTGCAGACTTGAATGACAGCAGGCTGTTTGCAACAACTGCAAATATCCAACACCAGGATTATAGTATTACCAACTGATTCTAGGAAATACTTAAGCAAAGATGAGAAAATTGCCAAGAAAATGAAAGAAAGAGAAAGTCAACGAGAGAATTATTTTCTTAATTCCCAGAGACTGCTGCCCTAGAAAACAGACCTAAGGCCATCTTAAATCAGAAATGGAGAGCCAGGTGCCACCATTAGGCGTTTGGATGCCATTTTCTTCATTAAAAATCATTGTTTGTTTGTTTACTAACACTTTAATGGCTTAAACGAAGTGTGGATATTGCAGTGTATTTTGTTTATTTGGCTGAGTGAGTGGAGAAAAAAGTCTCAGCCTGAGAACCATACATGGTAATCTTTCAACCCCTGCAAATTTTCTATCTTTAACAATTTTTATCTTATCTGGGTCCTCAAATTTATAGCCTCCTTTTTAGTTATGAATCACCTTGCCCTTGAATCTGGCACAAGTTTTAGATAATTGAGGAGTTGGGGGAACAGAAGAAAGGAGACTTAAATCCATCCTTAAAAATATTTTAGTTCATCTCCCTCTTAGCTATGAGGGCTTAAACAAATATCTTAGCTTCATCCATTAAAAACTGAAGAATCTACCACATGGTCTATGCCATTGCATAAGTGTCAGAGTTAACAAAGTCTGATAAACTTTTGGTCCCTAATACTTATGTTAACTCTAATTTGACATTTTATTCTTAGTATGATTCTTTCTACATGTTTTAAATATGAGAACAGATTCTAGAGTGTTAACCAGTAGGTACCACTGCCCACACTTTCAAAGTACAGGAAGACTTCATGGATAATGAGTATCAACTATATATATGTATATTTATATAAATAAAGATGTATGTGTAGATATGTCTTCACAGAAAAAGAGAGAGAGAGCAATAGACTCGCAAATACATCTTCTCACTAAAATTTTGTTGTAAATCAGTGTTGTTGAGGCCATTCACAAATATACCCAGAACGACAAAAAATGTGTCACCTGCAAGGTTGTTCCTAACTAATGTCCATTAAGGAGAAACTTTGCTATGTTGCTTCAACTCTCATGCCATTGAGTGATGAAATTAATGCTTGATGACCAGAGGATGGAAAATGTAGGGGGCGCTGCTGTGTCCCATAAGAACACTGGCTCTGGGCCCAGTTGAACAGGGTTTGAATTTCAGCTCTGACACCGTAGTGGTGCAGCCTCAGGCAAGTCAGTCAACACTTCTGAACTTTGTTTTCTCTTGTTTAATATAAAGAAAATAGAATATGCCAAAGGAGTTATTTTTGGTATTTAAGATTATAATATATGTGGTATGTATGTATATGTACATACTTGTGCATAAATGTGTATATGTCAAAGGAATAGATATATATTGTTATACACATCTACATATATATCTACATATAGATATAGCATCTGATGTAAACAAGAATATCATAGAAAATGCCATGTATACATACATGTATATACTCTATATATACACACACACACACAATTTATATTCTGAAGTGTATAGGCTACCAGTTTATTAGAGGAAGACTATCTCAAAGGCATTGAATATTTTCATGAAAATGTCTTCAAACTAGTAATAAGAAAATTGCTATTTATTAAATAACAAAGCTCAAAATTTTCCAGTAAACATTTGGACTTTCACAATTCAGTGGCTTGTCTAAATTCCTAGAGCAAGGAAATGGAATGACAAAGTTTTAAACTCAAATATTTGACGATCTGTTCAGTGTTCTTTCCAAATATTTCAAATATTTAAGAGTTTAACTAGGAGTAATTTTTTTTCATAAATAAACAGGCTGATTTGATAGAGAGCTATACCTATACATGAGTCTCTAAACATGTAACTCTGAAGTTATAAATACATAAAACTTACATTGTGTACATATTCACGGGAGTGTGTGTGTGTGTGTGCAGTGTTCTAATGGTATACGTGAATGGCAATTCATATTTCATTACTTCTAAACATCAATTTAAAACTCCTTTATATTACTTAGTTATAGCTAATGATAAGTACAACCTTGATGTGGCATATGTTAAAACTGTAATAAAATACATGTGTTTAAACAGAAGGAGTAATTAAGTTATGAAGAATGTATAAATGTTGTAATGAAAACAGATTACTTTGAATATCATTTAAATAACAAACTGGATTAATCAAGTTAAACATCTATTTTAATTTTCCAACAACCATTCCTTTAACAGCTAGTAGGTCATTAAAATGTGCTTACTTTTGAAGTATAGTTATGTGCATTTGGCAATTATAATATATAGAATGGGATTTTAAAGTTCTTTGCCATAGTGAGAAAGCCATTATACAATATGATGTAGAACCTGATTAATTCCAAATATAAGCTGTCATTAGTATAAAATTTTAAAAGGCAAGCATTGGTGTTATTAAGCTTGTAGAGAGAAGATCATAGGACTTCTCAATCCCCATAATTGTGTTAACAGTTCATATAATAAAATATCAACTGATAGATCGATAGATATGTAGCTCGGTATATTTCTGTCTCCTCTTGGTTTTCTTTCTCTGAAAAACCCTGATTGAAACATTAATGTAAGATGTTAACAATATGAGAAACTGGATGTACAGCATGTAGGAACTATCTATAGTACCTTCATACATCTTCTGTAAATTGAATACATTCTATTTGGTTGGCCAAAAAGTGCATTTAGTCTTTTCTATAAAATCAAAGACACACTTTTCATTTTCACCAATAACTTTATTGATGTGGATATTTTGAGTATGTCGGTGTGGTATGATGTTGACTGTTCTCCATTAATGTATCAATTTGATCGCTATCAACTTCAACTGGTCTACCTTTTCATGGAGCATTGTGCAGCGAGATATCTCCAACCCAAAACTTGACAAACCACTTTTAACACATTTGATCTGTCACAACACCTTCTCCATACATTGCACAAATCTATTTTTGTATTTCAGTTGCATTTTTACCTTTCTTGAAATAATAATATGCTGAAAATATACCAATATTTTCTTCCATCTTCAATATTAAAGTGGATACACAAAAACTCACCAGTTTTGATGCTTTTTTAAAATGCACATTGTTATGACAGCCATTACAATACAATCTAACAAAATTGTTTGGAATGAAGTAATGACATTAGGGACAACTAAGAACTACTAGAGCCATCTTACGGGGGGAAAAAACCATCAAACTTTTCGGCCAATGCAATAATTCAAAAAGATTATTTTTAAAAGGATTTACAAATAAAAAATGTAAAAACCCTGTAAGTTAAAGAAAATGAAGTTCACATCTGCTGTTTCTTAGTTCCTTCATATAGGTATTAAAGGTATTACCATCTCAATGCTTGTGAAATGATTTTTGTGGATTTTCAAAAGGATGCAACATACAAAATATGAGGAAAACCTAAAGCATCATTTACATGTTAGGTATTATATTAGGAATTTGTAGTGGTATGGGAGAAATCAGGGATTATGACTAAGATAAAAATGTGGATTCAAATTCCCATTCTCCTGTGGATTCTGGGACCAATTGCTTTTCTTCCTCAGCTTCACTTTTCTAGCCTCTAAAATGAGGCTAATACCATCTACCTCACAGATGAAATTTGGATGGTGTTGAACACAAGATATGTGTTTAGTAAATGTTAGCCTGAGTTCTTATTTTGTGGTAGGCCAACACAATGTATGGAGTTCCAAGGTAATATAGCTAATAGAAATAATCTCTAGGACTCCTTATTCAGGATCCAGGTCATTTTCTATCAGTGTCCAGGACAGGTGTTTGCATACAGTAATTTTCAGTAATTCTTGAATTAGTGTATAAATATGTTGATATTTGGGGATGTTGAAAATATGCCAAAGTTCCTGTTGGTATCTCTATTTTTAAACTATTTAATAACTGCAAAATTTAAGTGGAAGTTATATGTGTACCTATAGTAGTCAATATATTGATAAATAACAGCAGTGCCCCAGAACTCCACTAAAAACATGGCGAAGAATAAATTTATTAGATCTATAATGCCACCTTTTTTTCTTGTGAGTGTCACAGGTATAAAAATGAGAACCTAGAAAATATTATGTATTTAAAATGTTCTTGGTTCCCCCTTCCTGTTGTGGGAATGCCCTACCCCAGAGCTAATTTGTCCAACCTCAAATAAAAGCACAGAATAAAGAAAACCAGATGGAGAAGGTAACCTGGGCCAGTAGCGTCACTTGGGGTGAACAACTAAGGTGCTGAACAAGCATTTCTGTTCCTATTTTTTACTTTTATTTCCTCCTTTCTCTTCAGAGAGGCCATCTGAAGTAGCTGGCATGTCCAGTTTCATGAAGGCTGATTCAATAGCCTGGCTGAAGAAATCTTGGAAAATAGGCACAGGAACACAGTCTGAGTTATCACTCTCCCCATCATTGTCCACAGTGGCAGGAGGGACTAAGCTATTTTCATCTTTCTTTGTAGCAGTTTTGGGCTACACATCTGCTTTTGCTTTTCCAGTTCTCATCATCTGGGTAAAAGAAGGGGAGGGAGAGTCTTCTTCCAGACTCCCAATGCAGAATGAAGTACTGCTGTGATTGGCAGTGAGCGACACAGAGGTGAGCAGAAAATCTGCTTGGGGATCTGGACTTCTGCTAAACAGAGAAACAGCAAAAGCCCTGTGACCCTTAGTGCTGGTGGCACCCAAAGCAAATTCCAAGGAGCAAGTATAGGAATTGAAGGGAGGAAATTGCTGTAGATTCTCTAGGGGAATGTGGACTTATGGGTAGTTGTCCTGTTTCTTGTTCTCTTCCATCTCAGTCTTGCTCTCTCTGTGGTGTTCCTCCCAAGCTTTCTTGTGGCACTGATACTTCCTCTTCTCAATGTCACCAGAGAATATCTCTAAGGCTTCCTTAGAGACCACAGGAGGCTGCATAGCCAGTTCACAGATGCTGAACTGGCAGGTGAGTAGCAAGTGAAAGAGGTATCTATGATGCTATAGAACATCCTCAGGTATGTAGTACCCAGTGATCTCCATCACTGTTGCTGAGATCTTGGGGCTCTGTGCCAGGCTGCCATACTCCCTCACAAGACAGCACACATTCACTGGGGGCAGGAACATGTAGTGCCCATCTGATGCTCAGCAAAAGTATGAACAAAGAGAGCTGCTGAGGTATGAGAAGCTTCAGTTGGTGGTGGGTTCCTGCTGGATGGACTCTGTACAAATGGTCCAGTCTCCAAGACTGTCATCTGTTAAATCCGGGTCATCACAGGCCTCTGATCACCTCTCAGCCTCCAGTTTAGACACTGCTTCCTCTTCCTCCACCAGGCCACCTTGATTTTTAATGTATTACCATTTTGATTTTGGTTCTCATGATAACACTTTGCATTAGAAAAATTTGAATAAAAATTAAAAAATTCAGTGTTATACAATATAAAGTGATCATTTATAATATATTTGATTATCACTATAAGTTCAACCTGTCCTGTGTAATTTTACATTATCAATTATTAAAATTGTCCCTTAGTAAATTAGTCTCTTTTTCACCATGTTATGTTTCATCAGAATTTACCTAGGTGAGCAACTCTATTTGTTCCTATGCATCTCCCCCTACCACCCACCCAGATGTTCTGCCACATGGCTGCACTTGAACTCTGCATCGTGTCCACATGAACAACAGTTACAAATCAAGATCCATTGACTATCATTCCTGAAATGTCAAAACAACTAACTTTCTGTTGAAACTGGAAGAAAACTAAAATTCGGTCAAATTAAAAAGAAAAACCTCAAAAAACACTTGCAGAGCTTTATTTTCTGCAATGTTTATTAAAGATGCATGGAAAACGAGCTCAACTAGTTACTATTTCTTTTCTATATAAACCTCTTCTTGGGGGCTATATAACCGTTACTGAGATTCAGCACTAACACCAAGTTAAAGAACGTTTGCACTGAAACATGTAGTAAGCCTAAAACAGGCTAGTGAGGATATCAGGGATATCAAAGAGAACAGAGAAAAGCAGCAGGAGAGAAAGTAGAACATCCACAGTTGGAACTCTACAGCATTATAAGAGAGATTCAGAGAGCCATATCTACAGTAATGCCAAGTAGCATCGGTCATGGTGGAGGTAAGGAAATTATTTTTCAAGTGAACAATATTCTTCTATGCTGCACAATAAACAAAAAAGTATAATTTCTGTGTAACTGAGATGCAGATATTAATGAAAAATTAGGAAGATGACAGCAAGATTAGTTTAGGACTTTTTGAAATCTAGGGTGTAAAGACTCTATGTTTACAGCTTGTATTTTAGGCAATTCAGAAATAATGCCTTTCTCTTCCAGAAGACCATAGAACACATTTTTATTTTTTAGATCAACTGCTGTATAGTAAAGGTAAAGATATGGTAGATAGTATGTGCTTACACATAGACAGAAATGAAATAGCAGAATGAGAAAAAAATAAACTCAGAATCAAATTAAACCTTAAAAGTGTTCATACCTAAAATTGTTCTTAGATAAAAATTGATAACATGATGTACTTTCAAACCAAAAAGAATTTGGTACAGTTAAATCTTAATGTAAAAATCTAAATGTATACAATGGACTACTAAGCAGCTAAAAGAGAAGAAAACTAAAAAGTGAAATAAAGTATATATGCCATTTATGTAAAATACTAGTACTTTTTAGATCACATGTTATGGTCTTTTCAAGTGGTATTACATTTTGTTGAATTCAAAATATTTTTCTATAGGAACCGATAGTAAGAAAACAATCAGAAAAACTACATGATTGTTTGTGAAGCAAAAATTTAAAGAATCCAAATTGCTAACCTGCAATACCCATGTTTGGGTACAGTTAAGCCCAGGGAAGAGAGCCAAATTCTTATATGCTGTCCTAAAAATAAAAAGATATAACAAAAAATAAATCTTGGAAGGAAGAAGGAATATCCCCATGGAGTTCTATGTAAGAGACAGCTCATGTTCATCTATACCATTTTCCTTTGTTTAGAAAACACTTCTTGGTATTATAATTTTTTCCCACAGTCCACTGAAATCTGAAGCATGAGTATGGTAACTCAAACAATATACATATAGTTTACCATAGAATGGTATAGTTGAAACCTATATAATTTTATTAATCAATGTCACCTCTATAAATTTAAACAGAAAAAGAAATACTTTAAAAACAAAAAACAAATAAAAATATCAGAAGCATGATTATCATGTTCCAGAGCAGTTTCCTTCTGTGCTATTTCATCATATTTGCACATTCTTTAGAGTATAAGAGGAAATATATATTCTTCTATAGATTTGCACCCTAACAATAGATTCTCCCAAGTCATATTAATTCCTCTCTTTCCTGATACCATGTTATATTTTTGTCTTGCACCTACTGGGAAGTCTATTGGTGGTGGTTCTTTTTTAGAAACTTCATTCAGCAAGAGCTCCGAATAAGGCAGTGGCAAAAAAGCCAAAGATCTCTGTCCTCGTGGAGATTATAGAGTGACAAATAGATAATGTTTGATTTGACTTGTGTGTCATTCTTCCTTATTTCACATAAAACTTTTAAATTCTGATTTAGTTCCTATTTTGTAAATATGTTCTAGTCTGATAATATGTGAATCCATACAAATTTGGTTATAAAACATAGGCAGAATTTAAAATTATATAGCATACAATTATGTGTAATATAAATTATAGCTAATTATGTAAGATATATCACTTGTGGACTTACTTCCAGAAAGTATCCAGCCATGCAATGTGAAAAATAGAGACATTTTTAGAAGCAGATACAAGATATAAGAGACATCTCACAGTTCTCCCAGTTGCCATCAGTTGCCCCATCATATTTTCCTGAATCTTATTGATGGCCTGAAATCTCTTCTCTGTCTAAGGTGATTTTAGTTTTGGGAAAAGTCAGAAGTTGTAGAGCACCAAATCTGGACTGTAGGGGTCTTGAGTCACCTAAATAATTTGATGTTTCACCAAAAATCTCTGCAAGAGATTTTGCAAGACTTGATGCGTGAGCAGGTGGGTGCATTGTCATGGTGAAGCTGCAAATCACCAGAATCCCATGGCTTCAGCTCTCTGAACCATCTGAGTAGTTTCCATAGAGGAATGTTCAAGCTTAATGCAAAATTTGATGCAGATTCATTGCTCTACATGCTCAGCCATTTAGAATGTGACAGTCACACAGAACACATGCTCACTCAATGGTGTCTACCTCCCCCACTGACTAGTACAGTGAAGTTGTCATTATGCAGGCATACACATTCTAGTCCACTCTCTTTGGCTGCCAGGTTACATCAAGGTCGTGCAAACCATTCTTGTTATATTAACAGTAGTTGGACTTTTTCTAGACAGACCTCATGTATATGATTTTAATAGCCTCAAGTCGAAATCCCTTTCAAGCCCTAGTGTTGTTGTATGCAGGGAAGTTTTACATCCTTAAATATCATTTCCACTTTGTTGGAGAGTGCACATCAAAATAATAAATACGTTCCCCTTTCAACTTATATTTTCAATGACACCAAATGCCATTTATTTAATATAAAAGATGAACCTCTCTCCTCCATGTTCCTTTCTGCATGAAAATCAGTTCCATCACAGTGACTTTCCATGGGGGAGAGTAGCATTTCACCACTTTCATAATGTAGAATTGCTGATGCATTATGATAATAAAAAGCAGACTGAATTTTAGTCAGATTTATAGTATTTTTAAATTCCCTACAGCCAAATGTACTTATCATTTGCACCCGTCGTGAGTAGCTCACACCCCATGTTGCTATACCATTGTATAAAATATATAAATCTTTTTGTAATACCAGATTCTATATGTCTTTATAATCATATGAACCAGTAATGAAAATAGAGTAAAAAAATAGGAGATTCTGATGATACCTCCTATTCAAAGAAGGTTTTAGAGAGGAGCTGATGAACAAAATAAACTAAAAACAAAATAGAACCACAGACATGGAAACATGGAACAGACTGAGAGTGACCAGAGGGGTGGAAGAAGGGGATAATAGTGCAAAGAAGGGGTAGGGACTAGACAAAGAACATGTATGAGTAACCCATGGACATGAAGAACAGTGTGGAAAATTACTGTGAAAGTGGGGCTGAGCGATGAGCAGAGGAGGGAAAGGGGGGAAAATTGGGACAACTATAATAGAATAACAGTAAAAAAGTGATTAAAAATACAAGAAAATAAAAAATAAATATCACTTGAAAAAAGAGAGAGAGGAGCTGATATTTCAATGCTTTGTGAATAACAAGTGATTTACAAATGATCAAGTTGCCCTTTCTCAAGAAGGAATATGTGTTTTCTCACTACAAGCCAGTAAATCCATGTACTTTTTTCTAACTCAATACACTGAGATGGCTCTCTCTTCAATTTTTCATGGATACATACTTGGAGCTTCAGAAGAACTTTAAATAAAGAACAAACATAGAAAATAAACAAAAACAATGAGGTTATTTTTCATTATTCCAAATGAAGGGACCCATATTATCATTCAATATTTTTGATATATACAGTTGAGTTTACTCAAGCTAGTCTTCTACTTATTTCTCTATTTTTTTCCTATAACTATGCCTTGCAACTCATTTTTGATACTGTTATTTGAAGTCATAATAGTACTTGTATAGTATTAAAGACACACTGGAAGCTTTATCACTCTAGAGAGAAAAAGGCAGTTTCCTAAAGTGTGAAGCTACGTCCAAGGTAAACCATAGTAATTTTTCATTTCATTTGGCATTTTTCTAGAAGATTAACTCTAAAATTCAAGGTTTTTCTGATTAAATTCAGTTGCATTTTTGTCCAGAATTCTCATAGGGGTTTGGTTTCCTGCTGTGGAGATAAGTTTTAAAACTACTTGAACTAAAATGACAGATCCAAGTCAACAGACATGCTAAACACACTGCAGTCCCTCCATTCAGTAATCTCACTCTCAGAAAAGTACTTCATTATGCAAAGTGAAACAAGTCAGTCAGAGAACAACAAGTAGCATGTGATTTCATTTATATGTGGAATCTAATGAACAAAAGGAACTAACAAGCAAAATAGAGACAGACTCGTGAGAGAGCAGCCTGACACTTTGTGGGGGTGGGGGGGTGGGTGTTGGGTGTGGAGGGCTTGAAGGATTGAGTGAAAAAGAAAAGAAGATAAAATACTCATGGACACAGATAACAATGTGGTGATTGCTGGGGGAATGTGTGTGTGTGGGCGGGGCTCCGTCTGCCACGGACAAGAATAGTCTACCAAGACTTGATCTGCTTGGGAAGGAAAGGTGGCTGATCTTTCAAAGAAGGGCCAGGAGCCTTTTCCTCAATGGGCTTTTATTGGGTTCAATTTACACAGGAATGCAGGTAAAGCTCATTAATCATTGTCAGGGAGTAAGGGTCAAACAATAGATAACATTCAAAGAACTATGAGGGCTTATTCTGAGCCAGGGTCAGATAGCCAAAGGGCTATAAAACTTTGGGAAACAAACACATTTAATGCTTGGACCCTTATCAGAAAACCGAGGACATTGTTAGCAAAGCAGGTTTCACAGGATTTTATGGCTTCTTTCTTAGGCCTCATCAGCCCAGGGAACCGCCCATTCCTGCCCAGGGCTGCACTGTCCTCTGGCAATTTTTGTCAGGATTTTTTTTAGTTTTATCTTTGGTTAATTTTGTCAGGATTGTTTTGTCCATTAAAAGTATAAACATTGAATACTTTTATCAATTTAAAAATGTATACTTCATGGAAGGCTTACTATTCTCAAATTAGGCATGTCTACCCACAATGTTTTTGTACTTCTGATGTTAAAGCATACAATAAATTATAGCTGGGGGAAGAAAAGTGTATTTTTATTTTCCAATTAGGAAATAAATTGTACAAATAATAAATTTCATCTTGCTTTTTAATTTCTGCTTTTATTCATTTACTATGCCACAGAAAGGATAGGATTCTAAGAAATTACTAAGTAGATTACTGTTTTAAATTAGTATAAGGAAAATAATTAAATATACATAAGATGCAATTTGAATTAATATCCAGTTGTGTTGGATGAAGCTCTGTCCCTTTGATATCCAACTTTAACAGCCTCGGAGTTCAACATTTTTTGGAGAAAGAAAGTGGTATTTGGCCAGACATGACATTGCTATCCCATAGTCATTCACACTTAGTGCCTTCCTAAACAAAGCCGGTATGATATGTCCAGGATAATTTTTGTCAAAAATGCTTTTTGCAAGCATCATCTTCCAGTCACATCTAAAAGTATTTTTGCCAATAATTTATAAAATTGATAGGTAGACATTTGAAAAAGTAGGAAATATCTCTTTTCAATTCCCTAATAATGACTAATCAAGCACTTTCTCTTCTAAAAATCTCTGTGCTATCAATCAGTATATTGACATAGATTCAGTGATTTCAATATCCTGGCCAAGAGAAACAAAGTCAGAAGCCCTAAAATACAGAATTCTTAGAAGCCATGTTCAACATTTTGAAAGTTAATAGTTTTAAGTTGCTTCCATGGGGCTACCTATAAGCTTGTTTTTCAAAGAATCCAATTAGCTAATTTTATCTAATGTGCAATACAACTCTAATAAATAATTTTCCAAAATCCTGTAGATTTACAATAGCCCAAGTAAGGAAATATACTTGCTTTCCACATTGTCAGGTCCTCTGTAAACCTTTAAAATGCATAGATTTCTTGTGTTCCTAAAGCAATGCTGAGATAATTTCCCAAGAGAGTCTTCCAAAAGGAACACAACTGCTTCCATTTTGAGTGTTTCATGTGGAAAATTTTATTTCAGTTAACAAGTATTTAGTTCAAAAGATAACACTTCATGTTTTCCTGGCTGTATATTTTATGGCACCCTCCCTCCCAGAAGCAGCAGCTATGAGAACTTGTCAAAGCTGGAGAATTTTCCATTGGTATAGTAATTTTTATTTGAGGATATTGGAAAAAACCTGCAGTTCTATAGAACCCAAGGAATAATTCTTTATGATAAAGTTATGACAGATTTTATAGACAAAGTATGAAAGTAAGGATATGAGTATGCTTGAGTTTTTGGACACACTATTTTGTAGGGGAGAATATTTGCAATGAGCAGAGTACCTATTATGTAATTCTTGCATAATGAAAGCAAATGTTTTAAAGCTCTTAACTTGTAGCCTGAGGAGAAAGTACATTATAGAAGTGTTAAAGACCTTCAAAAACATAATTGAGTAAACAACATATGTAATTATTCCATAGGGGAATGCTGCTTAATTAAAACATAAAGTTAATCCATTAGTGTAGACAGTTGCTATTCATAGGATTCATTTTTCCTAAAACAACTTAATTTTTGAACAAGGTTTTCTTTAGAGTTTTCTATGTTGGCTCCAAATATATATATGATATATATGTCAATGTTGGGCCCAAATATCACAATGAGGACATAGATTTATAATGACAACTGACCCTGTGGACTTTATGCTCCTGCATTTCCTCAAAGTTTTCAAAATCCATTCATGTTATAATGCAGATCACAATATCATTTTCCAAAAAACACACAAGTAAACTCATCACCTCTACTAAAAAACGAACCTTGTTATTTGTAATATCTTCTAGGTGGCATAATCTTATTTCAGACTTTTATTCAAAAGTATTTGAAAGGCCACCTTACTTTTGAAATTTTCTTTGTGTTAAAATGGGGTTATTTTCTGCAAACACATCCAGTTCTCTGTCCTATCAATCTCTTATTTCAAAAACAATGCAAGCGTTTAACTCTGTATTTTGATAGCAACAACAACCCAAAGAGCTAATAAATGGACACGCTATGTGCTGGGCACTGAATGATATTACCACATGCTAACCATTCATCCCAGCTTCACTTAGGTGAGGTTGTGTGGATAGCTCTGTGTGTACTTGTTCAGCATGAGCACCTCACTTTTCATTATTTCACAGTGTGTCAACATTTTCTTTCCACTTTTGACTACCTCAGACAAATTACTCTCACTATGATGAAGAATGCCATCCTTTCAGTATTTGAAAAATAGTATATTTATTATTTTTTTAGAATAAATTAAACTAAGAAAACACAATCCCCCATGTAGTATTTGCTAAATTAAATACTAGTAATAGTAGTAATAACAATAGTACACATACACACATGTGAGTATGTATGTGTATATATTCAAATTATACCTGATATTATAAAATTAAAAGTTGAGTAGTTCTTCCCAATTTCTTTCTTTTTTTTAGATTTTATTTATTTATTTTTCGAGAGAGGAGAAGGGAGGGAGAGGGAGAGATACATAGATGTGTGGTTGCCCCTTGTGCACCCCCAACTGGGGACCTGGCCCACAACCCAGGCATGCACCCTGACTGGGACTGAACCAGTGAGCCTTTGGTTCGCTGGCTGGCACTCAGTCCATTGGGCCACACCAGCCAGGGCTCTTCTCAATTTCTTAATCTATAGCAAATATCTTTGTATGATTGCACAGAGGAAGAAATCCATGTGTGTTTTTCTATATACTACTTTTTTTTTTATATTAGTGGGGTAAATTTGTAGTAGAAGCTGAATAGAAAAATATGTAACTTGAAATGTTGACAGACGTTACTAACTTGTACTCCACAGAGTCTAGACAGCTGAGACCATCACCAATACTGCATGGAAATGGCCATTGCTCTTCTTTTTTAACAGCTCTATGTGAGCAAGCATTTTACAACCTGGGGAAACAATTAAAATATTTTATCTGATAGTTTATAAATGATATCTTACTGTTTTTTGACTTGTCTGTTTTTCTTACCTCTGACTTGGAAATATCTTGAGCAGCTGCTTATACATGTCCTTTGGTCTATATGTTCTCCTCATATTGGCAGTCTTCAGTAAGGGCTCACATTTATTGACTATTTGAGAATGTCAGTCAGGTTTGTATAAGCACTTCAATTATATTAACTAATCTAATCCTCATAATAGATCTTTAAATTAGGAACTGTTAACATTTCATTTTACAGATGGGAAAACTGCGGCATGGAAGCATTTGTAAATTGCTCAAGATCATATTGGACATAAATAAGTGATGAAGCCAACAAACCAATTAAGCTGGTTCTGGAGTCCATGCCATTAATCGTTGCCTCATGTGCTGCTACTTAATACACGAGTGGATTCTTGACTTGGTGCTTTTTATCTCAGTATTAAAGATGAACCTAGAAAATTTTTATAAATCCCAATGTTATTTCTAGGACTATTATGAATTTATTAGCCATATAAAGATCACTAGTCTTGTGATTACTTAAAAAATAACAGAAAATATGTAAAATTTATGTAAATAAGCATGCTTACAGAGAATATTTTTAAACATTGGAAGTGGAATAATAAATAATCTTAGAAAGACACAAAAACCCAGCATTTAGGTGGAATTGTAGGGGACAACCCATGTATGGCACATAAAAAGGGGTTGGTTTCAGGGACTCCCTGTGGATTGCTTACTTCAGAAAATGTAGGTGGGTTTGGGCATAGGGGTTATCCTTCGTCAGCTGGTGCCTAGTGTCCAGGGTGAGTAGAGTGGGTCCCCAGCAGTCCTGGTACATGAGCACATGATAAGGGAAGTGGTTAGGTGTGTGAACTTAATTGGGTGTTCAAAGAGGGAATCTGACAGGCTTCTAACTAAGGCCTCAAAATCAGGCTCGGATATCAAAAACAAACCAAAACTATTATTATTGAAAGTCATATTGATTCAAGCATTCAACAAACATTTCTTCAGTGTCCTTATGTCTACACTGAACCAGGTATTTGGGATATAGAAATGAATAAGCCCCATCAGCTTGTCAGCTTTTGTGAAGTGTAGACAGTTGATAATCACATAAATGCATTATCATGTCAGAATTATCATCTATGCAGCAGAATAAAATTTGAATAGACCCTCAAACTCTAAAAACATAAATGAGGTTAATTTTTTTCACTCACAGTACTATTGCGTTAATTTGCCCAGAACTGTCTGGGAATCTCCTTTCCATGTGCTCACTTGGTATCCAATTTCCATCTAATTTACTTTTCCATAGAGTTTTGGCTTCTTCATCATGGTGAAGCTGACTAACCAGTAACAAATCCTCATTTCACAAGGAAAAAACAAACAAATTCAAGTTGAGAAACATTTTACAAAATAACTAAACTGTACTTTTCAAAATGTCAAGATGAAGGAAAACAAAAAAAAGTACTGAGAATGTATTTAGATTAAAAGAGACTACAATATATGAGAAATAAATTGATTATGGGATTAAGAATGGTATCCAAGACCTCAAAACAATAGCAGTAATTGATATATAGGGAAAACCAATATAATTTCAATCACAACTGAAATATATTAGTGTTCAGTTTCCATAATTTTATGGAAATTTATGGAATTTATGTTTATATAAGAGAATATCTTTGTTATTAAAAATACATTTAGAAGAAAGAAACATGATCTCCAATTTATGCTCAAATGATTAAAATATATATAAATATATAGCATATAGTTATGAATAGTATATATGATATATAATTTGATACATGAATATTTATATATGTGTGAATATATAGGTATATGTATGTGTGTGTACAGTCTGTTCAGAAAGTATCCAGCCTTGTAATATGAAAAATAGAGACATTTATTGAAGAAGATACAAGATTCAAGAAATCTTGTACATAGTACAGTGACACTCAGTCCTTTTCAAAGTAGGCACACTGGGACCTCACACAGTTCTCCCAATTGCCATTAGCTGCCCCATCATATTTTCCTGAATTTCATCGACAGTCTGAAATTTCTTCCCTTTCAAAGGTGATTTTAGTTTTGGGAAAAGCCAGAAGTCACACTAACTCTGAGCTGTAGGGGTGCTGAGTCACCTGGATTATTTTATGTTTTGCCAAAAATCTCTGCATGAAACATGATGCATAAGGGTTGCATGTTGTTGTGATGAAGCTGCCAGGCAGCAATTACCCATAGCTGCAGCCTTCTGAATCGTCTCAGTAGTTTCTGCAGAGGAATGTTCAAGTTTAACGCAAAATTTGATGCAGATTTAGTGCTCTGCTTGCTCAGCCATTTTGAATATGATGGCGAAATAGTACATGTGCTCACTCAATGGCATTTACCACCCCCAGTAACTAGGAAAAGAATTTTAAAGAAAAATTCTTATAAATATATTTCTGTAATCAGTTTATAATGAGAGCTCTTATCTAATATTCAATCTAATAATCAGTTTATACTGAGAGCTCTTATCTAATATTCAATCTAATAGTAAGTATTGAATATACTTACTACAGTACTTATCCTCGTTGTCACTTCCCATTTCTGCAAAGTTGGATGCACTTTAAGAGACTTCTTTTTTTTTTCCTTTTCTTTTCTTGTCCTAACAATGCAAGAGGGGAGTTACAGGTGTAGATGAGATAAGAGCTGAAGAGAAAAGAAAATCTCATTCAATGAGACACAAATGAAATTCTATTTTAGCAGCATTTCAGATGTATTTGAGACAAAAGGTAAAGCCCCAAGAATTGCAGACATTTTAAAGATGTTATTTGATTTTTTTATATGACCCATGGTGAAATAACTTGGTAATTTTATTTAATTTTCACGTTTCTACTGGTATTTGAATTCCAAATATATTTAAGAAAAGCACCACAAAAATCATAATTTAAAATGGACACTAGGAGATACAGTAAAAAATTAGACGGAAAATCAGAGAAAATGTAGCCATAAAGCTTTTAAGCAAAGGGAGCAAATATTTTTCCCAGTGAGCAAAGTAAAGAGAGCGAAGACAAAGACTCAGAAGAATCCACTGCATTCACCCACTTAGTGACTTTTTAGAGCAATTTCATTGTGCAAAAAGGTGAGAGTACTGGTTCTGGGGGCTGACAAATAAATGAAAGTTAAATGATGAATTTGATATGTATTGGGTAAATTTTTGAGAAACTTATCTTTTATAGGTTTATTTTCCCAGTCATCATATCTACCAATCGGACAGAACTCTCTGGGGATCTACCTCGCCATAGTCTCACTGACTCAGCCAGTTTTCCTTCTCTCCCTCCCCCCAGGACACTGTCAGAGCCCCTGGATGACTTTACTCTTCTCTATATGTCTCCAGTAGCGGTGTTGCTAAAATCTCTACTTCCTTTTCTCTTTCCAGCCAGAGACTTTTACTTTTTTTCTTTAATCAAAGCAGTAAAAAATAAATACATAAAAAATAAGAATAAATCCTCATTTAATCTGTCTGGACATTGGTGATATGACAGTAGCTCCCAATAAGTAACTGTTGAATGTATACCTTTCTACTTTGTATAAAATATTTATTTGAATAAATGTACCAAACCTGAATTCTGAGAAAGGAGACTTGTTGATTTGAAAACAAAAAAAACTGCTGAGAAGAGAAATCTGCCATTTGATGGCACCAAAAAAGGCTTCAGCATCAAAGTCCTTGAAGTGCCTGGATACAGTTTTAAACACCAAACCTCCTCCGAGAAGTAGTAGGAAATAAGGGACAGAAAGTTTTTCTTTTCAGCCTTGTTGAGGGGCCTCAGATCAATGTCAGAAAACTAAGGGGGAAAAAACCCTAAAAATCATCAGATGTAAAGGGCCTCTGACAAAATTATCCACTGAACTCAAATATTTGGCAGAAACTTATTCCTAGGCACTACAGAACAGTTACTAGCTTATGTAAATTTCTGCTTACTCAATTGTTGAAAAAACTTGAAAGTAGTTGCAAGTCTATAAGTATAGGTTTTGAGCTTTTTTCATCATATACTAATGGAATCAATGTGAAAATCCATCTTCAAAAATAGAGAATTGTGTTATTTCTCTAGGAGATATAAAGGCAATTATAATGCTTAGCCAGGACTCTCAGAACAAACAGCACAGTGCATATTTGTCCAGGCTGTCTCTAGCTTAAAATAAATACAAGAGAAGAAAAAAAACACATTTATAACCACTCCTTCACTCTTTTAACACATTTTTTCTTAGATTCCAAAAAATGTTAATAATTCATAAACTCAACTGTGCTACCATCTCAGTTAATAACTCCTCATTAAGGTTACTGCTCTTCTGGAAACTAAAACTTAGTAATAATTATCTCCTGGGTCCTCTGTCCTTTCACTTTTCCCAAATATACAGATTGTCACCTTCTTTTAAGGCCCAAATCAGAACATCTATGTCATACTTATTTTAATGCACTAAACTTATGAAAATGTTCTAAAAATTCTAGAATTTCTCACAGCAGTATTTTTTCCAATTGATGTGTCATGAGTATGAGTGCTATTCCCCGCCCCCCTTTACATTTGCAAACATTTATTAGGACTTTTCCTGTGCTTGAAACTACTTGCAGTGTAACAATGAGTATTTCGTTAATCTTCACAATGCTGTGGGAGGGGTTTCCATTACTAATTTACAAAATGAGGGAGCAGTTATAGGGAGTTTCATTAAGTATTCTAAGGTTACAGAGCAGAAAGGTGACAGAAATGGGAACTAGGCCAATCCAGGCAATCCGACATCAGGTGTCATATTTAAACACTACAGTACTTTGTCTCTTGCTATCTTGTCAGGCAATAATGATGTTAAACATGAAACCAGAAAAGACACCGGCATTCGGGCTGCCTGTCACTACTAAACCCAATAACAATGACAGCAATTGAATGTTTATGGGCGCTTTATTCATGTGGCCAGTGATCCGAGAAGATGGCGGGTTCATACCCTAACAGACCATCTTGTCTTCTCTTTCCAGGCCAGGCTTTTTATAATGGGGGGAATAAACAAGATGCGGTGAGGGCTTTGAGATTCAGAAGCTGCAACATTCCTGTCCTGGGCAGTTAGCTGTTCCCAAGGGAGGGTGTTTGTCTGACTCTCCCTGGAACACAAAGGCCCGAATGCCTCTAGTTGTCCCCAGGTGGTAATCTTTAGCAGTGCCCCAGAAGGTCAGCTGTTTTCCCAGGAGCCAGGATGGGGCTTATCTGTAGTTTCTGAAACAAAAGCTTTAACTTACACATTACTTGCTAGGCTTATAACTTTTTACCTTAAGCTAAAATTTTCCAAGTCTTGAGTCCCCTATCAAACATATGATTACTTTTGAGTGACTGGGCCAAATAATGAGAATGTAGTATTAGATTATAATAACTTAACCTCTTCCCTTAAAAAATAAGTAAAGTTTACATTGATGATGAAGAGGAGCAATGTCTACATACTATAGTCCAACAGTTCTCAAAGTGCTATCTCTGGATCAGCAGTATTACCATCATATGCATCATATGCAAACTCATTAGAAAAGAAAATACTTGAGTCCCACCCTGGAACTAATAGTGAATCAGAAATTCAGGGGAAAGTCTTTCAGTTACCACATGTGCCTTATGTGATAGTTGCAGTGGATAAAGAGGATTCTCTTAATTCTATGAGTTTTCCCAGCTTTTCTGATTCACATTCTGGGTCCATTGCCTTGTTATCAGACTTGCAAACCTACTCTGTAAGTACCTGTTTACTTGTCTGAGGTCCCTATTTAGATGCTTCTTGAGGCTATTGAGTAGTTTTGAATAATATTTTTCTCAATTGCTTTGCTTAATATATGGCACATAACAGACCCTCTACAAATAACTATATACCTGTTCAGGAAAGAATGCAATTTCTATTACTAATTCTATTCCAAAATACATCCTCATACATGAACATAAATAGATGATAGGTAGGTAAGTAGATGATAGATAGATAGATAGATAGATAGATAGATAGAGATTAAAGGTTAATGGCTGCAGGTTTTATAACAGAATCAAATTGTGTATTGTTTTGGTTGCTGATTTTTAAAAATTAACTGACATAGTTGATCTGATTGACACTGATATCTACATAGCTGATATTATGACTCTTACATGTGGATTAGTTGTTTCTAGCATTGCCTTCCATCACTATTTCTTACCTCAGTGAGCTTTAGTGATCTATTTACTCATAAAAATCAAAAGTAATTTCCCCAGAGCAATTCTATTATGAATTTGTGTAAGATGGTTTTTCCCAGAAGATAACTTCAAATGTCACTGAGCTTATTTAAACATAGCTTTATATCAGAAACCTTATGTTCGAGTTTTAGTGTACAACCAAATGGACCTAATGAGGCAAAGAGAATCAGGCTTTCAAATATAATCATAATCCTCCATTACTCTCTAAAATAAGGTTTCAGTTCACATATTCTAGACAGGTAAGTTTTTATATTTGATGTAGTATACTGTCATTTTTCTGGTTTACACTTGCTTTGGTTTTCACCTTTGTTCAGGTAGAAGGCTCTGGATGTGATAAAGCAGCTGTATGCCTGGTATGTCCTTCCCTGTGGTTGAATATATCACATCCTTATCTCAGCATTTCAGAGTACTGAAATGAGAACTCAGAGAACTGAGTTTCAGAGAACTCAGACTGTTCAGGTACTCCTATTTGTATATGAATGTGTGATTGTAATGGGGTGCTGAGCAAGGGTGTCCTGAAAATAGGAGAAAACCCCCACTATCCTCAGTTGAAGGAGATGCTATACAGCATTTAAGATACTTTGCATAACAATGGGAAGTTAATAGGCATGCCTTTCTTGAACTGAGAGGTCTTCCACCCATGCAAAAGGTGTACATGACTTTAAGAGCATATAGTTACTTATGACAAAGCTAGGGGAGGCAGCTGTCCCTGTGTCACTGGGAACTCATGCCCTGACTAAAAATGGTGACCAAAAGAAGGTAAATGAACTGGCAAAAATGACACATCATAGGAGTGATTGGATATGAGGTCACATAGGAGATTCCAGGCCAAGCATTTAAAATAAGGGTAGGCTGAGAGAGAAAGAGGAAGAAACCATGTGGCCTGAAAGGGTGCAGACAGGAGTTGGCTGTGAGGTCTGGTATGAAAGGGAGAAGCCACGTGGTTTAGAATAAGAGATGCCATGGAATCTGGAGTAAGGAGAAGAAGACAGTGGCAGATCTGATGGACCTGTGTAGGGACCTGCCTAACCAAGCACAGATTCCTGGGAGATGCTTGGAGCTGAACTGTGACCAGGGATGTTGAGCTGCAGACTTCTGCATCTCTGAAGGACATACAGAGAAGCCATTCTCTTGGGATGTGTGCCTCCCTGGACTCCGCATGATCCAGTGTAACACGGCACTAAACTACTACACGGAGGCTGAGAACAATGTATCCCAGATCCTGACGGAGAGAGCTGCTGTGATAGGATAGCAACTCTGAAACCCATGAGTGCACATTCCAGAGAGGATGGAGATCTGTTTGCACAGATGGTTTAAGAACAGATAAGGATATGGGGAACCTCTGGGCATGGTTTTGGCTTATAGCCTTTTGGGGAGCAAGGGAGTTGTGGGTCTCGTGAGAAAACAGGGCTCTCATCAGGAGTGCTCTTAGACCCCCTCCCGAAGTTGGAACCCTGTTAATAAAAACCTGTTCCCTTCAACACTAATTGTTGAGTCATGTGTCAAGGTGCCATGTGACTGAGCCCAAGTTTGCTCGGTTACATAATGATTATCTCTTTTCCCTCTAAGGCTAAGCCTTGGTGTTTCCTCAGCCTAGTTTCATACATTTAGGAGGTGGCCCAGATTTTCTCACCAAGTATAAAGGGAAAAAAAGGGTCTCAAAGTTCCCATTTCTTTTTCTAGCCATGAACTTGTGGTATTTATTTTCTTCTAAATCACAAGTATGATTGCTGTAGAACTTCCTTTAAGACCTATTTTAAAAAAATAATAAATAGCCTTGGCTGGTGTAGCTCAGTGGATTGAGTGCCAGTCTGTGACCCAAAGGGCCACTGGTTCGATTCCCAATCAGGGTACATGCCTGGGTTGTGGACCAGATTCCCAGTAGGGGGCGCACTAGAGGTAACCACACGTTGATATTTCTCTCCCTCCCTTCCCCTCTCTAAAAGTAAATAAAATTTAAAAGAAAAATAACAAATAAGTTTAAATTGAAGTATAGACAGTTCAATTAAGTAACAATAAAAAACTGATATATTGGCCTTGACATCTGTGCTTTGTGAGTTCTAGTCTCTAACTTCTATAGTTTGTAATGTTTGTGAGGAAGTGCCTGTAAAGAATTCACACCTAATATATATCATTCCATCATGTATCATAGAATAGCTGTTGAACAACAGTCAGAGTGCACCATCTATATGCACATACTTACAGAGATAGATTTAGAGCTAGTTAGCCAGCCAGCTAGGTTGATAGGTAGAGAGACACTGTACAAGGTTGTTCTCACAATGCAGCTCTTCTATCACAATAAGATCCTTTAGGTAAGTCCTTCAGGAAGAAATATAGTTACTATAAATGTTATTTTCTACAGTTGTGTGTCAAGGATGGATGCCAGAGAAATGCTGCTGTTCCTCAGAAACAGTACTTCTAAACAATTATTTTAAATTAGACAAACCAAAAGTAGTACACTATGGAATAATTTTGTTTTGTTTTTAATCAGTGAGCATAGCTCACTAGCTTATTCAGTCAGTGAGTCTTTCAAAAGAATATTAATATCAAAATTATTATAGATTTTTATTTGTTTAAAGCCCAGTTTCTAAACAGAAATCAATGCTCAAATCCTGGCATTCTGAGGAAAACAGTAAGGAATGCTTATGCTATTGTTCCATTTGTATAAGACATCTGATTTGTAGAAAAACAAAATGTGAAGTTTTATAAATCAAATGTGTTTTATAATTATTTCTATTAGAGAAAGATCTTCTTGTGACTTCTAGAAATAAATATTGCAAATCTAAAATAACTGAATAATAACTGCAACCCAAGATAGATTTGTATTGTCTTTTTCTTTGTTATACTAGGAGAGAAAATGAGAACTAGAATAATTGGATGGCAAAATTTTCATTGAAATAGTATTTTATATAATGAAATATTGATTTAAAACAAAACCAGTCGATGTATTTTTTGGATATGTATGTGTGGAAGGTGAATACAGTGGATAGCTGATGCTTCCTTGATTAAGCCGCCACTGGTGGGCCTGACAAGTGTTGTATATGGAATTTTAAAATGTGAGTGGTCGAGACTCATTCCTGAGCTCATATTATTAATGGGTTTCATTTCACATCCGGAGGCACCTTGCTGTTTGAGGAACTGGAGAATAGATGTAAGTGTGAAGTGTCTCCTATTTATGTCACATTGCTTGAGCTACCACGTTAGTCATGTAGACAGTCAGCAGACGGGCATTCTACCCACTGCTGACTGGAAGTAATGTCTAGTAGGTAGGCATTGTGTCATATGTGCATCTGCTCAGCACCTCCTCAAATAGTCAAGCAAAGACTGACTTTGTTTTACTCCTGAGAAATCAAGCATAATTATAACTATCTAGTCCAATGACAATCAGTTCTCTTCTTTGAGTACTTGGGGGAATTTACATAATTGCCATATAATAAAGTTAGGTTCTTTATCATTCCCAATTTATAAGTGAGAAAACTAAACTTGAGTTATTTAACTAGCGAAACTCACAATCAGTCAGTGGCATAGTCCAAAGTAAAAATTCTGTACATTCCCACAACTGTGCTCTTCAGATAATGATATTTTTTATTTTTAATTTGAGTAGAGTTTAAGTAAATTCTTTGCTGACCTCTGAGGTTTCCATTCAAACAAAAGTTTGTCTGTAGTTTCATTTTCTACCAGTCCACATTAACCCATCAGAAGAACTAGGCAATGTAGTAAGAATAAGCAAATAAAAAATTAGAAATTAAAAAAAAATGAACAAATAGATGAATGGATGGAAGGGTGGATAAATACAGAAATGCAAAGATAAAAATAAAATCAATCAAATTAACAAAAGTATAATGTAACATATAAAAGAAGCTCTTTATTTTTATTTTTAAAGTAGAAATACTGTAATGCAAATACAATTATCTAAAACAAAAGACTCAATCCATTTCCTCAGAGGGATTACCACTTCAGGCTGCTTCCAGATCTAAAGTAGCTCTACATCTAGAAAAAATGGGAAATATTGTTAAAGGAGACATTTCTAACTAGCGATAAGTCCAATATGGAAGCCTTAATGTCTTTGTATTGTTGACCTTAAAAAAATCAGTCATATATTTCTCCAGAAAAATGGGATTATTCAGGATCAACAAAGAATTGCAATCCTAACATTCAATCACAATGGGACAGAGGGCAGGGCAGGTGGGAGAGCACTTCTTTTTACCCTTGGATTATGTTAGTTTGGGTTTGGGATGGACCAGGTGCTTTTTTAAAAGTACCGATCAACTCATCAAGCTTTTGTGGGCTTTTTGATGGGTCCAACCCCTAGTTACACTGAAAGGCCTCTATGTTCAGGCACTTCCCCAGCAACCCCCAGCAATCTGGTACCAGAGAGGGGAAGGGAGAAATGTTAATCCCTTGGTGGAGAAATGCTGTAATTCCCAGGAGTGTGAAGCTGTAGCTTCCTGGTGAAGTAAACAGTCTCATGCTCCCCAGTTTATTAAGCTCCATTTCTAATGTTTTTGTCGCCCTTTTCTTTTTAATAATTAGTGAATTCCCTGTGGTAACATTACCACATGAACATTATAATCACCAAGTAAGATTCACACTGAAATACCCACTGATGGAGTTAGTGAATGACCAGCTCCTCTCACTTTAAAATTATTGAGATCAGCCCTGACCAGGTAACTCCATTAGAGCCTTGTCCTGATGCACCATGGTTGTGGGTTTGATCCCTGGACAGGGCACATACAAGAGTCAACCAATGAACGCATGAGTAAGTGGGACAACAAATCAATGTTTTTCTATCTCCCTCTCTCCTTTTCCTCTCTCTCTAAAATCAATTTAAAAATTAGAATTACCAAGATCAACAATATATGTAATTGTTATTTGGATTACATGTGCCTGCTCCCATCTCACAACCTCCTCCCAGACACACACACACACACTCACAAATACACTCTCATGGGTTTGTTGAGGGTTAACTTACAGAAGTTATTACTTTAGAAGTAATAACTCATGACACATTACCAAAAGTGATGCCTGGTTTGTTCATTACTCTACATTTCAAAGTTTCACTTAGGTTGATGGGGCAACTTTCTTCTGTAAAAGATCCAATACTCTACATCAAAACAATTTGCAATTTGGAATTTAAAAATATAATCAATTGGTTATATATGAAAACTAGATTTGGGCTTTTAAGTATATAATATTTGACTGTTTTGCAATTTACTTCAACTATTAAAATTGATTAATCAGATTAATTGCACTTCCTACAAGGACTAGAATATAAGTCAAGTATTAGGTATTTTATTTTCAGATCTGTCACTCATTAGTTCTGTTTTTTGGGAGAATTCATTCATCCATTACATTCTCCCTTAGTAATTTAGCACTGTTTTTCTAGATGTGATTGAACTTAAATGCATTCTTTGGAGCTTCTATTCACAATAGGTTCTATTCTCAAACCAGAGAAAATATTTTATAAAAAGAAAGAGAAATGAAAACTTTAGGTCAGAAGGGATCCATTGCTATATCAGAGCAAAAGCAGAAAACTAAAATGCCTATATTGGATATAAGAAATTAAAATGAGTGAAGCAACAATGGTGAAAAACAGTATCTGAATCATGACGATAAATAATAATGTCCCCATTGTCATATTTAAGGACACTATAGGATGGTTGGCATTATAATCAGAGAAAACACCCTAACTAACCACACTAACAGCTACTAAGTCTCATGACTGTTTATGAAGAATATGAGTAGGTATTCTGTTTTTTCAAGATACCATATATTAAAATGTTCACATGAAATATTCAAATTTTTATATTTTGGTAACTGATTATTTAAAAATGTAGTGGTAATTTTTTTTGTCAAACAAATACAGAGTGGAACAAAAGTAGTTGTAT
This sequence comes from Trachops cirrhosus, assembly GCA_028533065.1. NCBI lineage: Eukaryota > Metazoa > Chordata > Mammalia > Chiroptera > Phyllostomidae > Trachops > Trachops cirrhosus. The sequence continues at coordinate 122,827,350 of CM052542.1, forward strand.
AATTGTATGGAAAATAACACAATAGTTAATAAATAATAATACAAGAATAATTTTGAGTTTCCTGTACTCACTACTATAAACCTACTTTTGCCCAACCCTGTATACTGTCAGCCTAAAGGCAACCAGTTTTTGATATTGGTTTTAAGCTGGTTTTTAAGAAACAAAAGACTCAGAACATTTGACCCTCCCCTCCTTTACCTGTCTAGAGAAATTCAGGTTGAAAACCAGCTTAAAGGAAGAGCACCACGTTAACATCATAATATGAGCTAAATGTTAAGGAGAGTAAGAAATCTAGTAAAGCCTGTTTGTTGAACTTCCTGCTGTGTCCCCTTGTTTATGGGACAGTAAAAATTTGTTTACCATGCTTACTCTTTCTCATCTAAATGTAAATTGTGTACTTCCCCTTTGAAATCCTAGACTCTTTCTCCTCTTCTCCTTTGTCCAAAATGGCATATAAATCTCAAATACCCAATGTGCCTTTGGGTGTTATATGTTATGGCATCCCTGAGTGTACATCCATAAATTTTGGACATTTTCTTCTGCTAATAGGTCTCATGTTATTTGATTGTTAATTAGCTCAGCTATACGAACATAGAAGGTGGGAGGAAAAAAATTTTATGCTTCTGTCAGTCATCTGTCAAAGTCCATATTTCCACCTGATACTTCAGTTTTCTTACATCACAAAGAAGTGATTGCTTATGCTTGAAAAGTGTATAGACAGAATTATTAATTTCTTTGGCAAAGGCTTCCACATTTGTATAATTTTCATATTAAAATTTATCTTATATATATTTAAAGATTTTATTCATTTAATTTTAGAGAGAAGGGAAGTGAGGGAGAAAGAGAGAGAGAGAGAGAAATATCAATGTGTGGTTGCCTCTCACATGCCCCCGCCAGGGACCTGGCCTGCAACCCAGGCATGTGCTCTGACTGGGAATCGAACTGGCAACCGTTTTGGTTCACATGCCGGCACTCATTCCACTGAGTCACACCAGCCAGGGCTATCTTATATATTTTATTGACATACTGTGCCTACAATTATTACATGTCTTTGTTAGCTTTTCTCTTAAAGTAACATTGAAAAATATTTTCCTGCTTTTATGTATTGAATTATTAAATTCTAGTCCCCCCCAAAATACCTAAAACATTTTTTATTTCCTATATAACACTGGATTTTTCTTCCATATATTGATAGAGTTGCTCTGATAATGATAGGATTTTTCTGTGCTCTCAGAGTTGTAGAGCCAGACCATAGTGCAGAAGAGCTATTAATGTACCACAATTGGTATTAGTTTACCATACATTACAACTGTTAGCATCAGGATTTACCTAATTATTGGTAAAGGAAAGGAAGTTACACTTTGAGTTTGATGAACTGGGGAGCATAATCCTGTTTGTTTAGCCAGAAGCTATAGCTTTACACCCCGGAGGATTACAGTATTGCTCTACTGAGGGGATTAACATCCCCCCTCCATCAGTTAGGTACAGGATTGTTTGGGGGTGCAGGGGGAGGTGCTGGAACATAGAGGCTGTCAGTCTAACTAAGGGTTATAAACCTATCAAAAGCCTGCGAATGTTTGGGAAATTGCTTGGTCTATTAGAAAAGCTTGTATTTTCCCAAGCCCAAACTAATATAACCTCAGGGGAATAAATAGGCTCTCTCTCCTCTCATGTCTTGACCTGCACTTGCACTGTGCACTTGCATGTCCTGTCTCCATAGCCACACTGCCTTCGTAGCCATGTGGCTCATGGCTGTGCAGACTCCACAGGCAGGCTCCAGAAGGGAGCCTGAACACTGCAGCACAGCAATGGACTGCAACTGGAAACACATGCCACTAGCTGGGTGCTGGTCCCGACTGTATTTTAATATGGAACAGAAACTCTGGCATTGGCCTTCACTGGCTCATCTGAAGACAAGATTGAACCTTTTCCACGGCAAGACGGATGGAGATGGGACATTGGGAAGTCATGAAGGCAACCTCCTTAATTTTACATCATCAGTAAAGCTCACTATGAAGTCCCATCCTCCTGTGTGGGTCTCAGGAAATTCTCTTCCTTTCGATACAATAAAAACCCCACTTCCACCAATAACACAACCACTTTGGTATATAAATAAACCTTTATGTTTCCAGAGCTGATTATTTAGATTAACTTCTGCATTTGTTAAGATTCTTTTAACTTTTCTGAAAATTATATTTACTATAAAGTAAATAGAACACACCAGAATTATTGTAAATGTACCATTAACCTTTTTTAGAGGCATGATACCTTTCTCTTCTTACTGTTTGATAAACTCATTCTGAGCCAAAGTTTCACTCTTCTTTCCTGAATAGAATAAACATTTTGAAGTGATGGTAATTATTTCTTATGTCTACAACTCCATCCATAATAAATGATTTGTTCCCGATTATCTGAATGAACTAGATGTCCTTTGTATTAACCTAGCTACCCTCCTGCAAGACCATTGGTGCTTCATATCACTTTTTCTGAGGTTTCATTCCAGTCACCTTCCCTATTGACCATTGTAAACGAACTTGCTGAAACCTGTAATGTCAAATTTGATCCTGTTGCCTGTTATTTGACTTCCATTTCTCTACTCAGGCTATTTAGTCACATGTGTTCTATTAGAATGTCTGCTTTAGCATTTTAATACATGGATGATGTAAATTACTAAGGTTTTAAGATGAAATTTTGTATGATAGATACCATTTTCTCTTGTGAAATTTCATTCTAAAGACTGTCAAGCATAGCACAGTTCAGGGGAGTGCAATCAGCTTCTGTTCTAGGGGCCAAAGCTAATTTGGTTTATAATCCATGTTAATTTAAAGAAGTTATTTAACCTCCTTAAATTAGCTTTCCTATTTTATAAAGTGGTGGTAAGAAAACCATGTACATTCAAAATTGCTATGAAGATTTTTTAAGAAATATTATACCCAGGATGCTTAGTATAGTAAGTATTTCACATATAATAAATATTTCCTATATTTTAGTTCTTGTTGGTATTTCCTACATTTTGGTCCTTGTCATCACTGTTATTTCATGACCAGCTTTCTGCATTACCTTGGACACTGGCTCTGCCCCTGGGGAAGTGTAGTATACCACGTCTGTCCCAAAACAAGTACCTAGACTGTTCACTCTGTCGTGGTTTCTATACCCTAGATCCCACAAATACAGGAGAGGACAATTTTGCAGTAATATTCAAAAGATCTGAAATGAAACTGCTATTTCTTTAGTTTGTGGATTAGGGCTTGATAGAGTCTGGCATTTTAATTTCTTAAAAGATTAAACTTGCATACTCTCAAAATTTATAATATAAACATTTACTCAGATAAATTCAAAATTCATCCCATGTTCTAATTAAACTAAAAACTGTTATTACCAGAAATGTAATCTCATTAAACATCACTTCTCCAACAAAAAAAAAATCCTAGGATATGGATTACAAATGAACCAAAACTGAGAAATATCAAGCAAAAAAAATTGTGTTTGTGCCATGCTAAATGGTAGGGGATGAAGAGAACAATTGCTTCGCTATTGGTTCTTCTCACCTATTGCAGTTCCCTGCCTCCTACTTCCCTTGATTGTGTTGGTCAATAATATCGGTATACAATTTACAATAGCTAAGTGCTGGAAACAACCCAGGTGCCCATCAGTAAATGAATGGATCAAAAAACTTTGGTACATTTATATAATGGAATTCTATGCAGCTGAAAGAAAGAAGGAGCTCATACCCTTTGCAACAGCATGGATGGAGCTAGAAAGCATTATGCTAAGCGA
>CM052542.1:122831626-122865925 GCA_028533065.1 Trachops cirrhosus
GGAACAAATATAGAGGACACATGGACAAAACTACGGGGCTTGGAAATGGAAGGGAGGTTGGGAGGGATGGGTGGGTGGGCTGGAATGGGAGTAAAAGATTGAAACTGTACTGAATAATCTAAAATAAAAAAAAAATAATATCGGTATAGACCTCACGATCTGCGGTCCCCCCTCCCACTTTTAGAGATAAATGAAAACCATCAATAAAAGCCTGCTGAAAACCCTCTTTTCTCCCATTGTTTACATCAGGGCAACTGTCACCCACAACTGAGTGCTCAACAGGGCACCTTTGGAATCTTCTGATGTACTATACTGCTGACTTATTTTCACTTGTAACAACTGCTATTACCACGCTCCACACAGCAAGTGCTGAATCTTCAGACAGGCCTACAGTGGCCTCATCAGTCACACTCTGTGCCTGACTGTCTTTAGACAGAAATCCCCAAAGAGAAAACAGGTATCTATCACGTGGTATTTTATTTCACACCTTCAGTAACATTCTCCTTGTATGGTTGGTAATACAAGAGACATGCTGAGCTCAGGCTAGTGGCCTTTTTTTTTTTTAATTTCAAATGATTCAGCCAAATTTTTCCTCTGAATTAGGTACTGAATAGGTGGTGTTATGGAATCATTTATGTATAGTTTCTCTACCATTATAAGGGTGAGAGCTCAGAGTTGTGCACAGTGACATTTGTAGTTAAAAGTGTTGATAAATAAAAGATTGTTGTTTATGCTTTGATTAGGGAAGCATTTAATTTGGAACCATGGCAACAGACATATGTGAGGTGGGACTGAGCCCAGCCCTCAGCAAATCAGAAGTCATTCACCATTATCTCGCAGTGCTTTTCTATGGTTCTTGTCACTAGTTAAGAAATGTTGAATTGGAACATACAATAAGTAGAAACTTTCATGACACTATTGCATTTAATAAAATAAAATAGCAACTGGTAAACATTTTGAAGGTAAGAACTCTAAGAAAGGTGAAAAGAATGACTGCAGCATCCATTACAAGTTAGGGTGTATCTACCTGTGTGAAAGGATTTATACCTAATCCAAGATACCAGCCTTCTCATCCAATGATGTCAGTTAAAGACATCATTTACACTTCTTTTTTTGTTCTATTTTCATTATAAGGAAAATAAAAAAGACATCACACTCACTAAGAAGGATTATATGTACCACCTCACTGGCTCACATAGGCCATTTTTTCTTTTGATCTCCTTTTACTTCCTTTCTCCTTCCTTTTTTTAAATTTTCTTTTCAAATCTGGAATGTAAACATATGCATCATTGTGCACTTGTCTCCTATTTGTGAATGTCAATGTACGAGGAATAATGGGGAAGTGGCCATATGTGAATATAAGAAAAAGTAAACATATTTGTGATAAACTGAGATTACTGCCTGTCCTTTGGATTTTCTTTCATATCTGTTTCTGATATGCTCTGAGACTAAATGGACCATTTCATTTTTTGGGGGGGGAATGGAGTTTTTACTGTAAGGACCCTTGGCAAGCAGGATGATCAAGAAGTATATCCAAAGTAGGTAAGAGACATTGAAGGCAGCTTAGTTAATGAAAGAGTTCAATCCATATCTCAACAAAGAGAAAATGAATCAGAGCTAGAACATTAGTGCTGGTTTTGGGGAGTTAGTTTGCTCCAAAATTAGAAAGATGATTTATGAGGATAAACACAGTAAGAATAAGAAAAGGTGACAACAAATAATATTTAATGAGCTAGGTCAATTGTTTTGACCTAACATTAAGAACTGTAGTGAACCAGGGTTTGTTTTTGTTTATCTTGGGTTTTTTTTCCCTTTTAAGTTACTGGCTATGTGTTTAGAGTAAGCATGATGGGAAAATATTGGAGAAGACAAGAATTGAATTTTGTTTGCTCAGTTATTCATGGATTTATTCATTCTTTAAAAGACAATTTATATGTGTTGATGTTTCAGAATTCTAAAACCATGGGGTTAATTATATCTACATAGGAACCTAATATTGAAATGGAATCAACATTCTGCTAATGGAAGAAGGTTTTTATATCAAACTTTACTCTGTTTTTTGGTCTTTATTGGGAATTCACTTGAAGTCCTATGTTTTCCCTAAAGATTGATAACCTTATTTACATAATCACACTTCTCTGTTTTCCTAGTTCCCATGAATGATGCGCACCTGCCTAAACATTCTGGAAAAAATCTTTTGTTTTAATTTTTAATTCTATTTATTTATTTATTTATTTATTTATTTATTTATATTCAGATGCTTGTTTTTTGTACTATAAAGGAATTTTAGCATTTATTTTTGAACATATTGTGGTATAAGAAACTTTATATAACAAATATCAAACGCAAGAATAGATACAAAGTATTTCAGGTACTACCCTTGTATAATGTGCATCCTTATTTTTCCCTCAAAAATCTGGGCAAAAAAACTGCACGCTACTTACTGCAAAATATTATTTGCATTATCTGAAAAATATGGTAAATATTCATGTGTTAGTAAAATACCTTTTTTCATACTCAATATTTCCAATATCTCAAATAGAAAAGATTTTACCATTTTTTTCCTTGTGACTGTTAATGGCCTTTCTAGGGCAAAAGTCAAAAGTAATAATTGTATGAATCTTTTGTTGTATGAATTTCAGCTAATTTAAGACTTCTGAATGACAGGCAATGTAGCCAAGTATTTAAGACCCTGAACTCAGGCAAGTAAAATGATTTGCTATCAACCTTACTCCAGATAATTATGAGCAAGTTTCCCAACCTTCTCAAGATTTTTTTAAATTCCAACACTGACCTAATAATACTGTGTATTTCATATATGTTGTAATGATTCACTGAGTGTCTACTAGAGTTTCTTGTACAGTCTGGACCATAGGGAGTACTTAATTGGAATTAAATATCATAATCCCTACTATTATAATAGTGCTAGACAATGGAAGAGAATTTAAATAATTATCATTAAAAATTAGTAAGTGTGAAATGGTTTCAAGAGTCAGAAATTTTATTCTCCAAACAGTATTTTTCATTCATATTGATAATACAATTTTGATCAAAGAATGTATAAATATATTTATTCTTAAATTTATTCATTATAACTATACTTGAATATTTTGTACATGAAAATATACAAAAATTGAAATGTTTTAATGAGATAGACTGAGAGATAAACAAGGTACAACCCATCCTGACTGATCATTTTGCAGGAAATAGAAGTGTACAAATTCCCATTGGAGGCCATAGTAAATAAGATTCCCCAAAGGCCAAATGTCTCATTCCTGTATTTCTGCCTCTTTTATAATTGATTTTAGTTGTACATTATATATTCAGGTGATCATGGAAGGTGATAAAGAAAAATGGAAAATTCATTTTCATTATAAGCAGGAGTTTATAAATAAAACTATTAAAACAACTGGTTCCATCAACACATTTACAGTGTCTCACACCTATCTCTAAGATAGTCAAGGTCACATCAAAGTATTAATGAGATAAAGAGACTACACACCCAAAGCAGAAATTATCTTTTTTTATGTATCATATACTTATGATGTATTCATTTAACTGAATAAAAATTTAGCTTCAGTAATGCACTACTAATTTTTTTATTAAAGTTATAAATTATTTATTAAAATATGAGTAATCTATTATCTTAGGTTTGCAAATTTTTCTAAGAGATGACCTCGTTATTTAAGATGAAGTATTCCATTTAAACCTTATTATACATTCATAATTGAGTACATGATTTATAATTAAGTAATAACATTACATGTAAATCTTTATCATAATCTATAATTTAGATAGTATTAACTTCATTTGAAGTTAAAGTCCTACAGTGATTTTACATGATTTGCCTAAAACCACACAATTATTAAATGGTGTAATTGGGACTCTAATCCAGGTCTGCTTCTAAATAACATGTTCATTTTTCTTCAACTTGATAACTTTAAAATATTTGAAATAGTTATTTAATTAGCTAGTTAATAGACCAGTACTCTCTAAATATATTGAAATTATGTGTATCATACACCACTAGGTCAGATGAAGCTGTAGTTCTGACTTCTAATATTCATCTGAATTTGACTACTCAGCTTCTTCTTGGTAAAAGGAAATGATAACATCTCCCATTTTCAAGGCTATTTTATGGTTTAAATGACTATGTTTGAATGACAATTAACTATGTTTGAAGTTCCTATCAGAACCCAGATTACCCAGATTTTCAATTTTCAGAAGTCTTAATTTTTCCTTACCTTCTCAATTGCTGTCACCTGTCTCCCCTCAGTGCTGTTGCTTTCCATTCAGCCTTCTGGGTGGTAGATTATTTCCCCTCCAGGCTCCCTACCCACTGCCTCAAGAAGTTGGTAAATGTCCTCACTTGCTGTTTGCCACTTCTGGAAATTTCTCATTTCCTTCTTAAACATCTCCGTTTTGGAATCTTATGCCATTAGACTCTATTAACCACCATTTTTTTTTTACTTTTGTAGGCATGTTTCCTCATTCTTTGAAGTTTGTATCCTAATCCATGGTCATTATTTGAAATTCTGCCACTTTCTTAATTTTGATTTTACATAAAATTCTTCATTTTCTTAGATATTTGACCCAATAATTTTCAATACTACTGCCATCTTCAGTATCTTAACCACTTAATCCCATGAGCTCAGCTCAAACCCTATCACTACTCATAATTTTTTTACAATCTAACTTTTAAGTCTCTTACTCTGAATTTTAACTATCTTTCCAGTTTACTCTCTTTAATATTACAACTCCAAAAATTTCTTTTTTTTTTTAAAGATTTTATTTATTTATTTATTTTTTTTAGAGAGGGGAAGGGAGGGAGAAGGAGAGAGAGAGAAACATCAATGTGTGGTTGCCTCTCAGGTGATCCCCACTGGGGACCTGGCGCACAACCCAGGCATATGCCCTGACTGGGAGTCGAACCTGCGATGCTTTGGTTCACAGCCCGCGCTCAATCCACTGAGCTACGCCAGCCAGGGCACAACTCCAAAAATTTCTTGATCCATTCTGAATCTGCAATCTCATACAACTTATTATCCTCAATGCTATTTTCCTGCATATGCTCATCATCTTAGCAACTCTACTTTCAAAATATGTGAATAATTCTCACTACTCTTGTTGTCTACCCAGTCCAAGCCAACATCGCATCTCATCTGAAGTTTTAGTATTTTCCTTCCTCCTTCCACATTTGTTCTTACCTTCAATCTATCCTATCAATAATACACAAGCAAGAACATAATAAAACATAACTGAGATTAGATCACTCATTTGCTCAGCCACCCTTCAATAACTTCTCATCTCACTCTGAGTAAGATGCAGAGTCATTATTGTATTTGTTTACAAGGCCCTGCCCATGCTCCCTACCTGGCGTACCTTTCTGACCACACTGCCTGTTGCTCTCCCCTTAGTCTGTTCCTGTCCACTGCTTGCCTGGCCTCCTGATGCTCTTTAAATGTGGCGGGGATTTTCTCACATCAGATTCTTTGTATGTGTTTTCTCTGACTGACAAATACCTACCTCCAGATTCCCACCTCGATTATATTCCTACCTCTTTCAAATCTCTCTCAAATACTATATTCTCCCTCATACCTTCCTTAATTTCCCTAGTTAAAATTAAATTCTCCTCCTGACATTCTCTATTTATATCTCCTGCTTTACTTATTGCTACCTAATGTATTATGTGGTTTAATAATTTATTTTATGTCACCTGCCTGAAAAATGTAAGTTCCATGAATGCAAGAGAATTTGTCATTTGTTCACTCTTGTATCTTTAGTGCCTCGAACAGAATATGGTATATTGAAGGCATCCAGTATGAAAGAAAGGAGAGAGAGAGAGAGAGAGAGAGAGAATTAGCTTTATTATCTTTTAAGTTAATCTTACTTTTATTTTTTCCATTTTTCATCTACCATCTTATGGAGTATACTCACAGGAAGTAGCCATGTTTAGGAAAGAAAGCTTAACCTTTGTTTTTATCTTGAGACTTTTTTTGTCTGATGACCCTAGCAAAGGCATGTTCCTGCTGCTGGCAGCTCTGATGCACTGAGATAATTTCAGAGACATGAAATCTTTTTATAGAAAAGTGTCTTAGTGGCCCAGGTTTAAAATGAAACAAGCTTCTGTGTCCTCATTTAGCTTTTCTTTTATTGTTTTTCTTTCCTTTCCTTTTCTTTTTCTCTTCATTCTTACTTTTTGTTGCTAATTAGCAAAGACTATATAAGAACAGAGCAAATGTGGCTCCATGTGGCTCTATGCTGACTCATCTTAGTAACAATATAATTCTATATTCATTGTATTTTGTGTATATATTTGGTCCATTTCCTATGTATGGACTTACACTATATATAACAATTTATTGCTGGACAATTAAGGTGTCTTTTAATTTTTGATAATGGCAAATGACCCTTCAGTTACTGTGATTAGTAAATATTTCCTATGCATATCCATGGCCATTTTTTGTGTGATAGATACTCAGAGAAGAATTTTTTGAAAAATGGTGTACACATTTATATTTACTTTTTATAGCATAAGGGCATCCCTATTTTTATTTCTACCAACATCACAGGGTACCCCCCAAACCAAATATCTTTATCACACATTTTATAAGATTAATAACTTTATCATAATAGTAAAAACTATTTTGAAATGTGAATTAATCACAAGCAGTTATTTTATGAGAGGATTTTTGCACTGTGACTTAAACATTACACACATGTATTCTACCTGGAACCAAAGGCAATTGATAACATGTTTGTTTCAGTCTTCACACTGTGTAAAATATGATACACAAGGGCTTTATCTCCAGGAAAGTTGTTCAGCATATACCAAATGTAACAACCAATAGTCAAATGACATTGTCTCTATGATGCATTTTTATAAGTCAGAGTAATTTTGGATCTATTTTATTCAGCTAGCACACAGTTCAAACCATTATCTAAATATGAATTTTAAAGTTAGAGTAGAGCCCTGTTTGATGTGGATTGAGTACCTGTGAACCCAAGGGTCACTGGTTTGATTCCCAGTCAGGGCATATGCCTGGATTGTGGGCCAGGTCCACAGTAGGGGGTATATGAGAGGCAACCACACATCAATGTTTCTCTCCTCTTTCTCCCTCCCTTCTCCTCTCTAAAAATAAATAAATAAACTCTCTAAAAATAAAGTTAGAGTAGAAAATTCTGGTATTGATTCCTCCAATAAGGCAGCCATTAAATTGGTAAAAAATGGTAAGAATTAACTATATTGGAACTATGTGCCCTGATCAGACACTTATAATAACCAAAGGAGTACTTGTTGCAGAATAAAGTGCTGGCCTACGGTAAAAAAGTGGCTGTGTGTCCAAGCCAGGTATTGTTGTCCATTTTTATTTACTATAGCCAAAAAGGGGAAACATCCAAGAGTCCATCAACAGATGACTGTATAATAAAATGTGGTATTTACACACAATGGAATATTATTAAGCCATACAAAGGGAATGGATTTTGGATATGTGCTGCATTTGGATAAACTGTGAAAACATTATGCTAAGTAAAATAAGTGGACACAGAAAGGGAAATGGTGTATGATTCAATTTATATGAAACATTCTAAATGTTCAAATTAATAGAAAATGGATGTAGATTGCATTTTATCAGAGACTAGTAGATGAAGAAAGGGGCATGGAGAGTTTCTGTTTCAGATTATGATAAACTTATGAAAAGAGTAGTGTTGGTTCTACAACATTATAAATATATTGTACGTTGCTGAACTTACAATTAAAATGGTTGTGATAATTTTATATTATGTATATCTTACCACAATGAGATGAATTAAAATACAATAGTGTGACATATAATGGCAGTTTAGTCAGCAAAGGACTGCAGGTATGATAGTGGTCCAATAATATAATGTGGCTGAAAAATTCCTGTCACCTAGTGATGTCAGAGCCGTGGTAACATCAGTAATGGGATGCATTGCTCCTGTGTTTGTGGTCATGCTGGTGTAAACATATCTACTGCACTGCCAGACATATAAAAGTTAGCACACATCAATACAGTCATAAACATTACACAACATTTAATATCTATGTTACTGGTTTATGTATTTCCTATAGTTTTTAATTGTATCTTAGGGTGTGCTCTTTTCACTCATTAAAAATGTTTGCTGTAAAACAGTATGCTGTGTTATGCTGACAACAGCCTCAAGCATCTTTTCTCTACCACCCTCTTCATTGCCTCATTTTCTCTTGTACTTGATTTAGTCTCATATGGATTTATTAATGGCCCATAAGCATACAACATCCATTGCTAATGTTGCTGTAACAGTCCAAGTCAAGTAACCAACCTGGAAACAAAAGGGGTTAAAGTTTGATGATGAAAAATCAAAGACATATTGATTTTTGGTTATTGCTCCTCAGTCATGTCTCATTCCACCGTAGCTCTAATCTTGGAGAACAGCAATCAAGTGATGGAAGCTGTTAAATGATTTGCTTCTCTGAAGGTATCAGGACTAACAAAAAATCAAGAAGGGCCAACATTAGACATGGCAAAACCTTTAATGATTTACTGAAGACCAGACACAGAAGCAAATCTGTGTCAATACCATGACAATCACAACCAAAGCAAAAATTTGTAGTGTCGAAAGAGACTATAGTCACTGCAGCATTATTTATAATTGCCAAAATATGGAAGCAGCCCAAGTGTCCATCAGTAGATGAGTGGATAAAACAACAATGAGATAGTTACATGATGGAATACTACTCAGCCATAAAAAAGAAGAAATTTTACCCTTTGCAATGGAATGGATGGACTGGAGAATATTATGCTAAGTGAAATAAGCCAGTCAGAGAAAGACAAATACCATATGATTTCACTCAGGGGAACCTAATGAATAAACTTAACTGACAAACAAAACAGAGAGACTCATAGATAGAGAGAAGATGGAAATTGACTAATGAGATGTTGGTACTGGGGCATAAACACATAGCTGAAGAAAAAGCAAGAAAAAAGGAAACTGCAGGAGAAGAAAAAAAGTACTCCCAAGAAAATCCACAGTGAAAGGTTTAGAATAAACTTTTGCAAACCTCAACAAGCTCCTTAAAAAGTTTATAAACATGGACCCCCAACACCAAAAGGTTTTCATTAATAAAGAAGAATGTTCATGGTATATTATCTGCTTACAAGCAAATCTATGATGAAAACAAGCAAACCACCATGGGCATATTTCTGAAATTGGGACAGATCCTCATGAAGACCTCAGGCAAGTTTTTCAGGAGGTATTTCAAAACCAGGCATTGTTATCATAGGACATGGCAGCCCCATGCATGTTATTATCCCTGAAAGCCTTCTAGTGGGGCAGGACAGGGAAGTGGAAGAGCGTGGTGTGGATGATCCTGACCCTGGGTAGGCCTCAGCTGTCCTGTGCATCTGTGTCTTAGTAATTAACACAAAGTTTAAAAAGTCAGAATAAAAGTTTTTAAAATAAAAAAATGCTTATAGAATAAGGTTACAAAAAAGGAATATTTTCGTAGAGCTATAAAATGTGTTTGTGTTTTAAGCTAAATATAATAAAAAGAGTTTAAAAGGTAAACCAAAGGGAGATGGGAGGGGATAATGGAGGGTGAGAGGGAAGGGTTTTCAGGAACATCTATAAAGGGTGCATGGACAAAAGCAAAGGCGGGTAGGATCAAGGGTGGGTAGTGCAGATGGCTGGGGTGTGGGGGAGTTATGGGGAGGGATGGAGAACACAGTACTTGAACAAAAAAGGAAAGATAAATAGACAAACAAATAAATAAAATGCAAAAAAATGTTAAACCAATTTTAAAATTTATAAAGTGAAAAATACAGCAAGCATAGATTAATTTATTAATGAATAAATACATTTAAAAAATTTAGTGCAGCCTCAATGTACAGTAGGTCGCAAGCGCACAGTGATGGCCTAGGCCTTGACACGCACTCACCGCTCACTCACTGACTCACCCAGAGCAACTTCCAGCCCTGCAAGCTCCATTCATGGCAAGTATTCTCTACAGATGTACCGTTTCATATCTTACATACTGTATTTTTACTGCACCTTTTCTATGTTTAGATATATAGATATTTACCATTGTGTTACAGTTGCCTATAGTATTTATCAAAAGTACAGTAACATAATCATATACCATATAGCCTCAGTCTCCAAGTGCACTCTGTGATGTTTCCACAATGATGAAATTACCTAACAATGCATTTCTCAGAATTTTCCTTTATTAAGTGACACATGCCTATTTTTTTTCTGAAACAAACAAATCTAGCTTAAATAGTAAGAGTGCTATGAGCCATAATTCAGAGCAGCTTCAGGTCATTGTGGCTTAAACAGTTAAAAATGTATAACAATACATGGATAGAGTATTTGGAAACCTCATAATTGATTTTGCCAGAAATGTAATGATGTCTTCAGTGACCTAAGCTTTGGTTTGTCTCTCTGCTGTTTCACTCAGCATTATGTTCATCCTAAAGCTGGTCTCACTCTGGATATAATCTGGTTCATACAAGTTGCTTGGGTAACACTTTGTTCACATAGTGGAAGAGAAAGATGTATTATCCTTTTCTAGAAACTCTGGGAAATGTCACCTACCAAGATTGCCTTAGCCTTTTTATTCCATGAATGACAAGCAATGTAGTATAAGGTGCTATTGTCAAAGACTTTCTAAATGCAAGAGGAAGAATTAGTTTTAGGATGTGCTCTCTGTACCATTCCCTTTGTCATTAAAGGTTAATGAAATTTAGCAATTATAGTGGAATATTTTTGATCAAAGTTATCTGTTGCAAGCAGTAGCCATTATAATAATGATTTAAAGAAGTTCATGGAGTAGAGATGAAGAGACTAAAAGTCATTATCTTTAAAGACTAAATAAAATTAATTAAGGTAGAACTCACTTTGTGAACAGTTTCACTGAATGTTTGACTAGTGATCAATTTCATTCTCAAGAATTAGATGTTTTACAAGATTGAATCCCAGCCTTGACAGAACTACATCTCCAAGATTTGTATGCTTAGCCTTCAGTTCTTAAGTGACATTTCAAATAGAAGATGATTCATCAATTTCAAACCTTTCCTGCAATGTGATGTAGGATGAATATTAACCTGGCATGTGTAATTAACAATCTTGGGTTATTAATTACTTATGTATGGGGAGTGTGCTCACTTTAAAAGTCTTCATTAAGACACAAATTTTCTTAATTTGATAGTATAAATGAAGTAGGTGATAATATTTAAACAATTTTTGCCTTAGATCTTACAGCATATAATAAAATGGTTTCCTAGAATTTTATGTTATACTACTATATCCATTTTATTCAGCTCAGGCTGCAATAACAAAATACCATATACTGGGTGGCTTTAACAACTGACATTTATTTCTCACCATTCCAGAGGCTTGGAAATTGAAGATTACGTGCCTGCAGTTTCTGATCCTGGTGAGAGCCAGCTTCCTAGTCTATAGATGCATGCCCTCGTGCTGTGTCCCCATGTGGCAGAGAGCATGCTTGCTCCAGTCTCTTCCTCCTTTTATAAGAGTGCTAATCACATTACAGGGGCTTCACATTCATGAACTCATCCAAACCTCATTACGTCTCAAGGACCCCGCCTCCAAAAACAAATTATATTGGAGGTCAGGGCTTTAGCATATGAATTTTCGGTAGTCACAAATCTTCAATCCATACCAAAGCCCCATAAATTTGATAAGACCTAGGGACAGAGGGCATAATATTTATTGGTGGCACATCCAAGCAAGATCTGTATGGAATGAAATGTAACTGAATAAGTATAATATGCATTTCTTAGTATTAAAATGTCTGAAAAGAAACTGTACACTTGCCATAATCAATGTTGATAAACATTGTTGTAAAATGTGTATTATCAGTCTTTGCTTAACCAAGTACTAGAGTCATTTGTTAGTGTTCTAGGGCCTCTAGAAGAGATTATAACAAAATTGGTGGTTTAAAACAACATTTTTTTTCTGTCCCCGTTGTGGAATCCAGAAAACTGAAATCAAGTTGTTTGTGTGTTCACACTGCCTCAAGTGTCTCCAGAGGAGAATCCTTTCTTGCCTCTTCTGGCTTCTGGAGTCTTCTCTAGTTCCTTGGCTTGTATCAGCATAACTTTAGTCTCTCCCTCTGTTTTCACATGATTTCTTGCTTATGTCTCTGTGTGTCTCAAGTTTCTCTCTCCTTTCTCTTGCAAGGGCACCTGTTAATAGATTTAGGAACCACCCAAAATCTTGGACGATCTCATCCTGAGTTCTCTACCTTAATTGTATCTGTGAAGATCTTATTTCCAAGTAAGTTCATATGAACAGGTATTGGTATATGTGTGGGGGAAGGGTGGGCAAGGAGGCCTAGAACTTGGCCATACCTCATCAGGGATACTAGTCGCCCCATTACAATGCACAAAATAATTACCATAGGCTAAATGCTTGTTAAGGCTTATTCTAATTTGAAATATATTCATGTTTCCCTCCTAGAGAGGAATTTGTCCCTAGCTCATTTCCTCCTGGCATCAGTACAAGAGTGGGAGGCAGAGACGTATAGATGTGGAAAACCAGGTCATGACACACTTAAAAAAAAACAGAAATACTAAGTAAACGAAAAATGTGGAGTCTAGCATGAGGTTACTTGAAAACAATGGTAGCAAAGAGGTTATGCACTTTGTAATAACCAAGCTTCCAGAAATTTTTCCAACCATTGGATGCTAAAAAATAAAATCAGCTAAAGAAAAATTTATATAGAATGAAAAATTACCCATTTTTGAGTGGAAAAATCTCTGTCAGTATATTTTGTCATTTGCTTCCATTTGCTTCAAACTCTCAGTAGTGCTCCCTTTATAAATATATTGAGAATTTAGACAAACTGTATCAAATATGCAATTAAATGCAAATGTGAATGCTATGAAATATCACAGAGAATAGTCTGAATACTATGCTATAGCAATTTTGCAAAAGCTTACATGTGCCATAAATATTTATGTCAATAGAGTTAAATAATTAATAGAATCATATTTAAAAACCTAAATCCATGAATAAGTTTAAAATTGTATTATTATTTTAAAAAATTTAAGTATGAATTCAACTGACTATCAGGAGCTTATTTATCAATAATAGAACTATATGAATTATCCAGAACAGATATTCCTATATTGTCAAGGAACAAAACACTGAATCGAATCATTTGGCTCTCAAGTGGTCATTTATTGTAGTTATAAAGTTCAATGTACATGCTTAAAATTTGTTTTAACTGTTTATTTTAAAATTTACTTGATCTAAACATTTGATAGGCAATTTTTATATCTGATGCTCTCTGTTCTTTTACCATTTATTTTTTTCCTAACAATATTTTTGAGATCTGTCCAGGAAGTATCTAGCCATGTAATATGAAAAATAGAAACATTTATTGAAGAAGATACAAGATACAGGAAACACTGTACATGGAACAATGACCCTCAGTCCCATTCAAAGTAGACACCTTGGGACCTCACACACTTCTCCCAGTTGCCATCAGCTGCCCTGTAATATTTTCCTGAGTTACATTGATGGTCTGAAATCTCTTCCCCTTCAAAAGTGATTTTAGCTTTGGGAAAACCTGATGTCACAGGGCACCAAATCTGGGCTGTAGCTGGGCTGAGTGACCTGGGTGATTTGATGTTTCGCCAAAAAAATCTACAGGAGATAAGATGTATGAACAGGTACATTGTCATGATGAAGCTGCCAATCACCAGTTGCCATAGCTATAACCTTCTGAGTCATCCAAATAATTTTCATGGAGGAATGTTCAAGCTTAACACAAAATGTGATGCAGATTCATTGCTCTACTCACTCAGTCATTTTGAATGTGGTAGCTACACAGTACATGTCCTTACTCAACCGTGTCTACCACCCCCACTGACTAGTACAGTGAAGTCATCATTGCTCATGCATGTGCATTCCAGTCCACTCTCCTTGGCTGCCAGGTTACATTGATGTTGTGCAAACCATTCTTGTTAACAATGGCTGGAATTTTTCCAGACAGATGTCATCATAAATCCAAGGAAATAACCAAAAATAAGTGCTGCTTCTTTTATGAATGATTAACCCTTTTAAATTTTAATTAAGGAAGGGCTACTGTTCAGTAGTGGAAGCTAAAAAAAGATTATATATGAAAGCAGCTTAATACAGCTGACAGCAGTTTCCTGCCAAATGGCCTCAAAACTGGTATTTTAGGCTCTTGTGCTGATATTGGATTTAGGTTTTTGACAAAGCATTTCCATCTGACCTTTCACTCCCCTTTTCTATACCTAGAATCAAATTCTCCTGTAAGTGAACATTTGCAGCAAGTATTCTTGGGGTGGGGGGTGGGATGATAAAGCAAATCGGTGTGATTAGCTACTGCTAAGGCAATTTTATGTGATTCCTAACTAGTTAGTTAAGGATTTTGCTATCTAAAAGGTGTCTTAATTTGGTGTCTTAATTTGATTAGCATAAAACAAAGTATGTATTTTTGTCTCACTAAACATGGTAATGCTCAGTTAAGTTGAAAACTCATGTGGTATTAATATTTTATTATTTAGGCCAAGGAAACCGCCCTTATCTCTATGCTAATGTAAATTTGATTCCCCTACAGAAACTGAGATCCGCTGGCACATAGAACTCAGTTTCTAGACCACAGTAGTTCTTTCATAAATTCCTTCTACCAGCTATGATGACACACAAAGAATGTGGGTTAGTAAGCCCATGCCATGATTCTACGTTGTAGAAACCTGTTTAGCAAAAACATTTGGAGACACTCTGTTTGAAAATATTGTAGAGTTTGTTTTCTGATGGCCAGGACAACTAGTACCTAACTTAAGGTTTTTACTAATTTTTATATTCTTATGTGTTGCCACTCAGGGAATTCTAAGTAATGTGTCAACATATAGATGTCATCATTAAAAACTAAATAGCCAGTTGTTTACCAGCAAAATTAATTTGGGAATAGCAGAGAACTGCAATTGTAGACAAGCAGGCTATGGCAAACTGCAGGCAAGTCCAGAGAACAAAGGAGAGGTGCTTTCTTTTATAAAGGAAAGGAAGGAAAGGTGGGAGAGCAAGCTGTTCCTGTTTGCAGTGTGACCAGTAATGAGAGTTCGTGCATGAAGGCTCCCCTTCAGGGCTTACTTAGTCCATTTTAAATGAGATTTCTTTATTTCCCACAGGTAATACTTGTTAAGAACATGTGCTCTTAGAATTAAAAAATTGTGTTCACATTTCTGTTAACTATTGTAACATATAACAATGATTTCCTTTTTATGTTAGAAACTTAGTATTTTAGCTTATTCACAAATTTTTAAATGAATCTATCTCAAAAAACCTTGCCCAAAAGAGATAATAGCTGCAAATAAGTAATAGCTATCAATAAAAAAAGTTAAAACATTTTTGTAATTTTTTGAAGGAATACAAAATAATGATACACTGTGATTTACACTAAATTAAAATTATGTGCACTATTTCCTATGAAAATATCTCATGCCAAGTACTTAAGCTTTAATTTAAAATGTTATTGTGCAGTTGTACCTATAAATCTTAGTAAAACTATAGTAATATGAATGTTTCTATATTTTTGTGATGTTGTGATTTATAATGAAAAATATAAATTAGTTTTTTGTTCATTTTTCTGACACTGAGCTCCTGAAATGCCTTGTAATTTTCTAAGTGATAAGAATGATAAAAGTGTCTTTTGCTTTGTTAATAAAGAAACTTTTGGAAAACACTATGCATGGGGGCTGGTTGTTGGGGGAACCAACCCTGTAATTAGAGGGTTAGAACTTTCAGTTCTACCCACAGCCTGCAAGGAGGGGAAAGGGACTAGAGGTCAATAAATTGCCAGTGGCCAATTTAATCAATCATGCCTATGTAATGAAACTGCATGAAAACCCAATGGACTAAGTTCATAAACTTTCTAATTGATGAACATATGGAAGCTTCATGCCCTTTCCCCTTAGGTAGGACTAAGTATCTCTTTCATCTGGTTCTTCCTGACTTATATCCTGTTGTGATGAATTAGTAATCTAGTGAATAAAATATTTTTCTGATTCTTTGAACCATTTTAGCAAATTAATCAAATCTAAGAAGGAAGTCCATGGGATCTCTGGTTTATTGAGATCAGTTTGTCAGAAGTCCAGGTAATCACGTGAACTTGCTACTGGTATCCTGAGTTGTAGGAGGTTGTTGGAGCCTCCAATTTATAGGTGATAGGTCAGAAGCATAGGTAACAGCCTGGGGTGGGAGGGGGGCTACATTCTCGTAGAACTGAACCTGTAACATGTAGAATCTGATATGATCACAGGGTACATAGTATCAGATTGAGTTAAATTGTAGGACAACCCCTGGTGTCACAGCATTGTTTATTGGTGTGGAGGAAGCCCATACACACATTGAAACTGATGACTAAAACCTAACATAATTATATATATGAGGTCTGTTCAGAAAAAGTTCAGTCATTGTTAATATAATGAGAGCAGTTTGCATGACACTGATTTAACCTGGCAGCCAAGGAGAGTGGACAGGAATGTGCATGTGAGAACAATGATGACTTCACTGTACTAGTCAGTGGGGGCGGTAGACACCATTGAGTGAGCATGGGTACTGTGTGGCTGTCACGTTGAAAACGACTGAGTGAGTAGAGTAACAAATCTGCATCAAATTTTGTGTTAAGCTTGAACATTCCTCTGTGGGAACTATTCAGATGATTTAGAAGGCTTTCGGGGATGATGCAATGAGGGCAGCACAAATGAAAGTGTGGCACAGATGCTTCAAAGATGGCCAAGAATCTGTTGAAAGTGATCCACATTCTGGAAGGCCTGCAACAAGCAGAACTCCTGAGAATGTTGAACGAGTAGGGGCTGCAATCAACAAAGATCAGCGACTGACAGTGCAAGAACTAGAAGCTGATCTGGGGATTCCAAAAACTACTGTGTCTGAGATTTTGATACAGAATCCTGGTATGAAATGTGTAATGGCAAAATTCGTTCCACAGCTTCTGCTACCGGAGCAGAAAAAATATCATGATGCAGTTGCTAATGATGATTCAAACTGCTACCAATGAACCAGGTTTCCTCAAGGTCATAACTTTGAAGGGGATTGAGGCATCATTTTCCTATGTATAATGTTTCTTGTATCTCCTTCAATAAATGTGTCTATTTCTCATAGCACATGGCTGGATATTTTTTGGACAAGCATATATTCATATTCAAGAAGAATTATGTTTTAGTTTCACCTCTTTGCTGTCCTAAGTTCTTAGAAATTATATTCATTATTCACCAGCCTGAGTTGTAAATATTCTGTATTCTTAACTTTGCTATCATCCAGGAGAAGTGATTGATAATCTAGAGCCTGAACAGCAAAGTGTTTTGTATTGCTTCAGTTTAATTTAAGTTGATTCCCTGCTTTAAGGGAGATTCACATTTTGGATTTTATATTTTCTTAATTGAATATGGAGCTTAGATATTTGTTCCTCCAAATCTCCCTTAAGAAAAAGGCATATTTTTCTGAAGTTTATAACCCTTATTAGATGCCTGACCTTGGGCAAAATCCTTAACCTAGTTGTATCTCATTTTCTATAACTATGAACAGAGCGAGATAATTGTGTTATATTCCCCATGGGAATGTTATGTGAATTAAATAATCTTCACAAGAAAATATTTAGCGCATTTTCATGAATGTAATAAGCAATAAATATTAGTTATTATTATTTTCACTTACTACATCATATAATGAATTTTTCTTGTGGTCTTCAGGAGAATTTCTACTAATCTTAGAATTATATATAGATACTTATATCCAAAGAGCTATGCTTCTTTCTTCTTACAATCTATGAATTACATGAAAGACTAGCTCTATTGGCTGCTAGAAATCGCAGTCAGGTTTAGGATCTTATCATGAACATATTTGTATTATTCAAGATAGACTAGTTTACTTAGCAGAGACAAACAATCCCAAATTTTAGTGGTTTAACACAGACAGAAACATTAAAACTGTATTGTCACTCCCACAAAGTCTAATATAGGTTGCAGAAACCCTCTAGGAAAGCTGGAACTCCAGTATGGAGCCCCGTGTCCTAGGCGGCAGCACAGGACCGACTCATGGTCCATGATAATGTCTGCCACGACGCGGACATGTTCCTACTCCTTGCTTTATTTTGTATTACTATTTCTATACTTGTTTCTTTTTCTTAACCATCAAACTTAATTTATAGTGTCTTATTTTGTATATGATTTATAAATTATCCTGAATGCTTTTAGAATAAGGTGAGGTAAAATTAAAATGTCTTTAAAAGAGATACATTGATATTTTCACCACTACAGCCCAGCACCTGCACACTGACTCTCAGTAGATATGTTAAATGTATTAGACCAACACTAAATCAGCTATAGTTCCATGCACGTAACTATAATTCTGCTGACATGATCATGGAGTAAGATTTGAGTTGGTTTTATTATATATTCTATATTTTATTCTTGTTATTGCCCTCTTGTGACCATCATTATAGCTTATGAAACTGCTAATGTTTAAAAGGTTTGTTCATTGTTATGGATATTTTTAAAGTCATTCGTTTGACCTACATAAGCCTTAACTAAAGCCTTGGTCATCTTAATGTACTCTCAATTTAAAAAAGGAAGAAATAGATCATAGCATTAAGAAATAAGTAATAATGATTACAGCTCTAATACATAATATAGTCTGCCTCCTTATTGATTATATTAGTTTGAACTAGAGAACCTACAGCATGAATACAAATCACTAATGGTGACTGAGTGGTTTGGTTTATAAGTCTGATTAATTTACTAATTGATTGAACAGAAAGTTAAAACAAAAAATTAGAATATTGTAGCTAATGTTAGTTGAAACTAATCTAAACTCCAGTGAAAACTGGTATCTATGTTTGTGCTATGACCAGGAAGGTATATATTATCTATTAGAACTAAACATTTCTAGTGTCTAAAGAAATTAAAGCAGAAATTGGTTAGATTTTGTTGTAAATGAGTATATTTGAATAGTTAAAAAAATTGTACCGGTAATTGCAAATACATATAGAATGCAAATGTATCTTAAGTATAACATTTGCTATCATTAAGTTTCCCAGTTGCAGATGTAATCCTTGTTAAAGAGGAGATCTAAGCTGATTGCAAGAAAACATTAAATGAAATCACACTCACCATGTCAAGCCCCATAGCACAACTTATATATCATAAATCACACTCTGTCAGGCAGCTGCAGGAGGGGTAAGGAGGAGCAAGACGAAATGATGGATTTAATATTTCCTGCCTTTGATTTATTAGTAACTAATTGGAATATGGATTGGCTTGAAAGACTCACTTCAAGGTGGGGAACTCATTTGCGGAGACCTTTGTTTCCTTTTTCATGTCAGTGTCAATAATATTTGATTTTCCCATTAGAAAAAGGGTTGAACTACTCTTTCATTTCTTATACCAGATATTAATAATCATCCTTTTATCTGGAAAAAGAAATCACCTGTTATCTTTCTGCAAATTGGCATTGTCAATGTTACTTTCTATCTGTTAATTTCAAAGATTACTTTATTATTTCCAACAAAGCATTCACAAATTGCTGTGAGAGATTTTTCTTTATTCAGATCTTATAAAGCTCAACTGAATTTTTGAAGGGATCCTGTATGTAAGTCATTCTGTTAGGTTTCTTTAAAAACAGTAGCATCAGAGCATAGGTTATATTGAATTTTGTTTATACTTTTTATGTTACATAATAACTATATTTATCTGATATTTAACAGTCTTAGATGATTTTCAAAATATCTATTTTTACTTGGTTTACTCATTTATTCAACAAATAAATGTTTTCTGGGTTAGAAAATGATGACATATAATAGGGAGCAAAGTCATATTCTCCCTGTTTTCTTGGAGTTTATAGTCTCTCTAAAGACTGTGAAGGAAAGATAATGGAGTAATAGAGTATTAGAGGAATATGTAAGAAAGGGGCTTACTTGATTTTTGGTAGGCTGCTTTTAAGGGAAATCTTCAGGAAGTGATTCTGGGGCTTCAATTAGACATGTAGCTGGAGTTAACTAGGCAATTGAGGGGATAATGTGTCTTTTCAGCAGATAGGACACATCTAAGGCTTTTGGAGCTGGGAAAGGGCAATGTGTATTCTCAAAACAAAAGAAAGGCATGAGTCGCTGTACTGCAGAGAACCAGAAGAGACTGGTCTCCACATTAAACTTCTATCCAGGAATTTGGAGTTTTTCTTAAGAAAATGAAAACAAAACAAAACAAACAAACAAAAAACCTTAAGCAACCACTGATGGGATATGAAGGAAATTGATGTAAGATTTATGTTTTGAAATGGTCTTGATTTCTGCTGTGTTTCATCTTTTTGGGGGTGTTGAAAGAAGATGTGAAGAAATTACTGTATTTTGCTGAGTATAATGTGCACCCACATTTTGTGTGCATTATATGTGGGATCATTATACCCATGTATAATGTGCATCCTTATATTTCCCTAAAACATTTAGGCAAAAGTGCACATTATACACAGCAAAATACAGTAGTTAGGAGTTTGCTTATAGTAATATAGGTGAGATAATAGTAATTTATATCAGATTAATACTGATCCTGTTTTCAAATACAATGTTAATATTTTATTCAAATGGATTTTGCATTCATTTTAATTTTGAAAGTAACATTAAGATTTTACCTGATTACTTACTTTTGGCACCCTCTTAAATTTTGTGCTCAAGGTAAATATTGCACTCACCTCATACAAGTCCCAGTCCTGGGACTGGTGTGGTTTTTAGAGTGATTTTCAGACCGAGAACATACTCTCTGGGTTCTACTTACAGTTTTCTTCCATCAAACAAACTTCTGAATGTATGTTATTTTTGAGGCCCCAGTTTGAATCTCAATTTGCA
This sequence comes from Trachops cirrhosus, assembly GCA_028533065.1. Taxonomy (NCBI): domain Eukaryota; kingdom Metazoa; phylum Chordata; class Mammalia; order Chiroptera; family Phyllostomidae; genus Trachops; species Trachops cirrhosus. The sequence goes on from CM052542.1 coordinate 122,852,538, forward strand.
ATCCACATTTCATATACCACAATGTATGTATGAAATACTGCATATTTCTACTTTATCATATATATATAATGTCATAAGGAAAATTATTTTTCCCAACAGAGACATAATTGCATGATACTTATAGCTACAGTTCTTACTTTAAGGTAGCCAAAAATAGTGCCACAACTTGTAAAATTATTTTTTGACTTTGTAACATCACATTTTTGAACATCCCTTTTATCCTACGTATATTATTGTTAAGGAGTAGCCAATTCATATTAATCAATGTATTTATCAATCTGCTGTAATAGAGTTTACATTCTCTCTAATAATAATTTATATAATAAACTAAACATTGAGGGAAATTTATTTTGAAGTAACCAATACTCTTTAAAATTTTTAGTTTTATTCAAGTAGTAACAAAAGTTTTACAGTATATCCAATGGATAAAATATAATATAGGCCCATACAAGTTCTGAGGATTGTGGCTCAATTTAAGATATTTATATTCTAGGAAATATTCTGAGTGCAGATGTACAATCCTGTGTCCTTCTATCCTTCTGTTCTTTCATTTGTGATCTATCTTGTGTTCAAACCCTTCACAGTTTCTATGTTATTTTGAAACAGCCATCATCTCCTAACCTCTCTCTCTGGGGGGACCACAAACCGTGGCATTTCTCTGCAGCACAAGGATGGGAGGGTGCATTATCCAGAACATGGCAACCATTTGATCTAACAGGGAAGAAGGATGGAAGTTATCACTCCTACCCTCGCAACAAGACTAAAGCTGTATCAACTGCCAGTGACATTTCTGAGATCCATCAGATTTGAGGTCACTGAGCAAACTGCTGCCCCCAAAAATAGAGAAATAGGAACATGCAAAGAATCAGAGCTTAGTGGAGGAGGAAGAAGCCCAGAAACTAGAACCTCAAAAAGAAAAGATGAAGTTACCACTATAATTGAAGACTTCAGTATACTTCTGTCAGTAATGGACGGATCCAGTGAGTGGAAAATCAGAAAGAATATAGTTGGATTAAACAGTGTCAAAAAAAGTCAATCCCATTCTCTCTTCCTGGAAATTAGTTTTTGAGCAAAGACATCAAGAGTAATATCCAGGTCACATATAAGAAAATATACATCAGAATCAGAATGAGATCCAGGCATTTACACTTTTAAAGATGCCCTAGTTACCTCCTTTCATAAGAAAAAAGGTAATGTCATATCAGTAGTGCTTTCACTTTTGTTCCAGTCAAATTCCCTTGGTTAATAGAATTTACTAAAATTATGTAAATATATTTCACGTTGTTTGGAAATAGATAATGTAGAATCCAATGACAGCAAAAGAAAGCTGAGTAGAGAACTGAGAAGCAGTCCAGGATCAAGGTAGCAGGCTTTATTGATTTCTTTCACTGAAGGGCAGTATAATTTTCTCTCTTCTTTGATTCTTTGTATATATGGTTTTTCAATCATCACCACCTGCACACATATGACCCAATAATTATCCTTCCTGAAGTTTTGTGGCTTTGTTGATCTGGTATGCACAACTGTATTCTCCATCCCAATTAAGAGTCTCAAGTCAAAGAGGCTTATTGATTTTTGAGAAGTAGATGGACAGCTTACAACTGAATCACTTGTGTATCTGTAGCACAATCCATGAGAAAATGTGGGCTTCAATGGGTCACACAGTCAAACCTCCACATAGAGTATGTAGATTTGATTTCAGAGAAGAAGTCTTTGAGTGGGTATGTTACCTTAGAAAGCATAATACCCTAAAATAGTGGTATTCAAACAGCTCTATTGATCTTTCAGGGTATTTGGAGGTGAATTGGGGTAACAGGTGTGGTGGACCAGGTGAGCTCTGGGCCACTTAATTTCACATTAGCCAGTTACCATCCACTTTCAATTATTTTATCTATTGTGCTTTATTTATTTCATGAGAGTTAGGTTTGGAAAAACAAGTTTAAAATTCCCTCTCTAAGGAATTGGCGTTTTTTATAAACCTTGTAACTTAGCTTACATCCTCCGTGTCAAAGTATATACTCTTGAAAGATTAACAGACATTGGAAATGATTTGCCTTCTTAACTAGAATGCTCTAATATGAGGGTTAAAAGTAAAGCCTTAATTACTTAGTGTTGCTGAATTTAATATACCTGCCATTTCAGTTTGCCCAGGGAGACAAACATATTTCCTATTACAGATAGCCAACAAAACACTGCCTTGTTTTATTTTAATTGTAAAGGAAACACATTCTCATGTTTTTAAATGAATTATATATATATATAAATATATATATATAAGTGTATTACTTTTCATTAGAGAAAAGAAACAAGTGTTATTTCCTACCTTTCATTATTTGTTTAAATATTTTATTTATTTATTTTTAGAGGGGAAGGGAAGGAGAAAGAGAGGGAGAGAAACATCAGTCAGTGTGTGGTTGCCTCTCACATGCCCTCTACCAGGGGGCTGGCAACCCAGGCATGTGCCCTGATTGGGAATCCAACCAGCAACCCTATGGTTTGCAGGCCTGCGCTCAATTCATTGAGCAACACCAATCAGGGCCCATTAGAGAAAAGAAAAAAAAAACATTTCTTTAGCCCATAGCTTTATTTCTCTCTTATATAAAGGATGTATAAAACATACTTAAAGTAAAAAGTAACTTTTTAAAGGTAATGTGACCCCATAGAATTTAAAAATAATTTGTATTTTAAAAATTACAGTTGACATACAACATTATGTTAGTTTCAGGCATACACCCCAGTGATTGAACATTATATAACTTACTAAGTGATCATCCCAATAAATCTTATACTCATCTGACATCACATATAGTTATTAGAATATTATTTATTATATTTCTTATGAAATCCTTTACATTCTGTGACTATTCTGTAATTACCAACTTGTACTTCTTAATCTCTTCAGCTTTTTTACCCATTCCCACAACCCTCCTCCCATCTGGAAAAATGTCAAAAGGTTCTCTGCATCTATGATTTTTTTTCCTTTCTGTGTGTTTGTTTGTTTTGTTAGGGTTTTTGTTTTGTTCCTCCCCCACTTCCCAGGGCCATAACAATTTTGAAACATTTAAACAATACAGAAAACAACCTACAGACAAATACAATATGTGTAGCTCATATATAGTATAATATGATTATTTTATTTCCAATAAAATCCAGCAGAAGGCTATATACATAAAAACTATCCAAAAGCACATATTTAAAAAGAATACATATATTATTAATTAATATGAAATATATATGGGTCACTTTAAAAAAACTAAATGCTATAATTAACAAATATATTTTAACTTACAGTAGGGTAAGCATTAACATGATTTTCATCTTATGATTTTGCTTTGCATAGTACACTTAAATATATAGTGCTTTGCTTTGCATAGTACACTTAATACTTTTGAATAAGAACTTTGTTCAATGAAAATGTTTTAATAAGAAAACTAAATCAACATAAAGCAACTTCACTTATATTTTGTGTCATTATACAGTGTTGAAATCCCATATTATATTAAAAATTCCATATTATATCCAATTTTAAATATTTAATTTTATTTGCAGTTTTTAATGTGAATGCCTAAAAGACACAAAATAAAATAGAGGAATATTCACTGTAAACTATACTTTGCATATGAATAAGAACATTATAAATTCCATACTTACATATCTATATGCTATGCCAAAAAGCTTATATGTCAAATATAGAAAATATAATCTCTTCCTATTAATATAAATGCAATATAAATTATGTAAAAATGTTTTTCATTGCAGTATAATTGACATAAACTGAATGTCTAATGAATATAGTTTGAAAAGTTTTGACATCATCACTTGAGAAAATATTACCACAATTAAGATAATGAAAATATGTATCTCCCCTACACGTTTGCTTGTGCCCTTGGGAATCCTTGTCTCCCTCCTTTGCCCCTCTATCTACATGCAACTACTGATCTATTTCTGATATTATATAACAGTTTGCATTTGGTACAATTTTATGTGAAAAGAATCGCACAATCTGTCATCATTATTGTCTGTCTTTTTTTATTCAACATAATTACTTCGAGATTCAGCCATGATGATACATGTAACAATAATTCTTTCATGTTTTTTCTTTTATATATTAATATACTTTTATTTTCAAAAGTTTTAGGTTTAGTGTAAAATTGAACAGAGAGTTCCTATACACCCCTTACTTCTTCCCCAATGTTTTCCTCCTTTATTAAGATCTTGCTTTAGCGTGTTATATTTGTTATAATTGATGGATTATTGTACATAATATTGATACAATATCAATGTATTGATAATAGGGGTGAAAAGGAAGAGAGGTTGAGGAGGATATTGGGGGATATATCATGATGGACAGAGTCTTGAGTTGGGGTGGTGAACACACAATACAGTGCACAGGTGATGTGTTGTAGAACTGTGCACCTGAAACCTGTATAATTTTGGTAACCAATGCACCACAATAAATTCAATAAAAAGGAAAAGTGATAATATTGATGTACATTGATAATAATATGATTACTCATAATATTAATAATATATCAGTAACACTGATACTTTATTATTAACTGAAGTTTATAATTTACATTAAAGTGTTGTATATTCTATAGGTTTGGTGTTGTACATTCTATAGGTTTGGACAAATACATAATGCTGTTTATGTGCCATGTCTGAATCATACAGTATAGGTTCACTTCCCTAAAATATTTCTTAGTTATTCCTACCCTTGACCCCTGATAACTACTCATCTTTTTACTGCTTTTATAGTTTTAGCCTTCCCAGGATATCATTTTACTGGAATCATATAGAATGTAGCCTTTTCAGACTGGTTTCTTTCACTTAGCAATATGCATTTTAGGTTCCTCTGTGTCCTACCATGGCTTGATAGCACATTTCTCTTTATTGCTGAATAATATCCCATTTCATAAATGGACCACATTTTGTTTACCCATTCACCTATTGAAAAGCATCTTGGTGGAGTTTAATTTTGGCATTTTTGAATAAAACTGCTGTAAACCTTCTGTACAGGTTTTGAGTAGACATATTTTCAATAATTTCACTAAATGTCTAGGAATATGTTTCCTGGTTCACATGATAAGACTATGTTTAGCCTTACAAAAAACTACCCAGCTATTTTCCAAAGTGATTGTACTATTTTGTATCCCCAAAAGAAATAAGTGAGAGTTCCCATTACACCACGTCCTTGCAGACATTTGGTGTTGTCAGTGTTTTGGATTTTAGTCATTCTAATAAGTGTAAAGTGGTACCTTGTTGCAATTTGCAATTCTCCAATAACATATGGTCTTGAGCATGTTTTAATGAATGAATTTATTTGCCATCCATGTATCTTCTTTGGTAAGGTGTTTGTTTAGATCTTTTTCACACTTTCTAATTGGGTCTTAGGGTTTTGTTTTGTTTTTTCTTTGAGTTTTAAGAACTTTATATATTGTGCATACAAGTCCTTTATTTGATGTTTATTTTGCAAGTACTTTCTCTAAGTCTGGCTTGTTTTTAAAATATTTTAACAGTGTCTGAGAGCAGAAGTTTTTAATATTAATGAAATACAACTTACACATTTAAAAAATGTGTCATGATTTTCTGTTTTATCTAATAATTTTTTATAGCTTCTTATTTTATATATAGGTCCACGATTCACTTTTGTGAATGGTGTAAGGTCAGTGTTTATAATCATTTTCTTGTGTGGATGTCCAGTTGCCACAGTACCACTAGTGGAAGAGATATTCCTTTTTTATTGCTGAATAATATTGTACTATTTAGATATACCATACTTGGTTTATCCATTCACCTGTTGATAATCTTCTGAGTTATTTCCAGTTTGGTGCTGTTACAAATAAGGCTGCCATGACCATTTGTGTACACATTTTTACAAGGATATACACTATAATTCTTCTGGGTAAATACCTACATGTGGGATAGGTGGGTGCAGTGGTGGGTGTATATTTAAATTTGGAAATTGCTCAATTTTTTTAACATGGCTCTACCATTTTACATGCAACCACAGGTATATGAGAGTTTCCATTTTTTCCTACCTTATTGTTACTACACAGGAAGGCCAATCTTTTTAATATTGTTTATTCTAATATGTGTGGCAAGGTATTGAACATCTTTTGATGTATTTATTTCCTATCTGTCTATCTTCTCTGGGAAAGTGTGTGTTCAAACCTTTTCTTTTGTTTACTGTCTTGTATTTGGTTGTGCTTTTCCTTATTATTGAGTTTTTTATATTCTGGATGCATATCTTTTATCAGACATATGATTCAGATATACATGTTTTCTCCCAGTGTGGCTTGTAGAGTAGAAGTGTAAATTTTCTTATTCTTATGACATCAAAATTAGCATTTTTTTCTTTTGTGGGTTGTGCATTTGGGTCATATCTGAGAAATTTTTATCTTAATTAAAAGCCATATTTTTATCTTGTTTACTTCTGGAAGGTTTATAGTTTTACAATAGAACTGTGATGATCTAAATTGATTAAATTGTTCTCTATGATATAACATTTGGAATGAAGGAAAACTAGTAAATATTAACAGGTTTTAAACTTTTTAAGTAGCCAAATCTTATAATTCATATGTAATAAAGATAACTAGAAAGTCCTCTATATTCTTTTTCTTCTCATTTCACATTAATATGATTTGTGGTTAAGCATACAGTTTCTCAGAACAAACAGTACTTTCTTCCAGTCCCTAGCTACATTAGGTCATGTGACCACAGGGTGAACACTGGGATTGTGAGTAGCGGTGATGCAGTCGAACTGTTGTTAGTGTCTTTCACAGAATGGATATTACCACTTCCCCTCATCTCTTTAGAGTATTAAACTGAATGTTGATGTTATTCTCCCACCTTGAAGTTATGCCATCAGATAATGACACAACTCTTAAGAGTGGAATGTAAAAATACAGAAGTTGTCTCAGTTTGTCAACAGACCTCTGCAGTAGAGCCCCATACTAGGCCTAGATCATCTGATGACCTATTGTTGTGTTAGGTAAATTGAAGCCTTTAAGTTATTTCACATTTTTTTGTTACATTGTGCTTAAAATGTATTAAAGTAGAAATGGGATATTTTTATATAAAATGAATTCTAATGTACATGGTGTTGTTGCAATAGCATAGCAGATTGGGAAGTTATTGACATTTGTTATCCCAAAGCAAAATATTTGTTGAATTTCCCTTTTTAATGCCTTCATATCAATCTGTTGTTACAATACTAAGAAAGATTAATTATAAGTACTTCAGTATGACTGAGTATTAGCTTGTTCTCCCCATGTTTTTCAAAGTCTATAAGGGAAAATATTTCTTCAATATCCAGAAAAATACTTCGATGTATTTTCCATATGCCTACAACTAGCTAGATGGTTGGTGAACAAAAATCCCCAAATAATTATATAATTTCTGATATTTTCTGAAAATCTATTGATCGTGAAACATTTAGAGTATATATATTCTAATACTAAATTCACATAATATTGACTTGTTTGAAGTAATTAAAAAACCTCTCTTAATTCTTTATATTAAAAACAGTAGAGAGCAGAAAAAAGGCATTACACAGTTATTGTGTGTTTTGGTGATCTGGTTTGCAATACCAACAAGATAATGGAAATAAAATTCAAATAGTATAAATATTCAACTGGACTCAGTTGCATTATTACATGCCAAATGTTTTAAGCCACCTGTTTGCATTTAATGCTTATTTAATTTAAGTGAAATGGGCTATCATAAAAACTATAGTAATTTATTTTATTCAATGTTATTCTTCATTTATTTTTAGGGCCATTTCTTTTAAGATCATATTTCTTTGCACCGGGTACTTTATGTCCTTTGACTCAATTATCTTATAGTACTATTTCCTAAGTGTTATCACTCCTTTTAAAAAATGCAAATAACACAAAGTAAATTGGACCAAAAGTCTAGGAAATGTATCAAAAACAAAGGTCATTTTCCTTAATGTATATTCTCCTTTTACTATATAAAACTGTAGGACATGGAAAGAATTGTATTAAAATATTGGATTATTTTGTTTGGAGGAAGAAAAAGAGGGTATTCAAAGGAACCACTTAGCATATTGTATAAATTTATGCTTATGATACAGGAGATACATGAACTTCTGAATGATATAAGTTTCATAATTTATTTCAAGCTCAAGGACAGTGATATTTAGTTATTTTAAATGAGGATTCTGCTTATGGGTCTCTAATTCTGGGGGAAAATTCTATTTACTATGATTACCTTTGAAATAAATGTGTTGATAGAATCCTGTGTTAAGTGACACAGTTGTCTCTCTGTTACAGAGTTCCCATCATCCCAAATACATCATTTCTGAAGGTGGAAATATCACAGAATATAAACTTACTGTACTTCTCTTTAAATTCTCATATTTTTACACAATGGACTGAGAATGAATGGAGAAATTATGATGAGTGTGGAAATATTCCATACCAGAGAAACATTCCTTTTTGGGAAGATAATGGTTATTTAATACCAGATTTTAATCAATATGCGGCTTATGAAATGTTTATACCATAAGATTTGAAGTGAGAAGCATAATATGCCCACTAAAGATGAAAACTGAGTCATATATTTGTTTTCTATAAGTCTTCTCATCTGTAAAATTTCATGTGAAGAAGGAAATAGTATCTGGGGTAAATAAAAATCAAATTGTAAGAGTTGAAGAATATACTTCTCTTGATAATTGATAAAAAGATGTAAAATATCAATAATGTAGAAATGTACAACAATATAATTAACTAACAACATAAAGAAACTGTACCTCACAACCACAAATATATAATTTATTTTAGTGCAGTTGGAGAAAAATAAGCATCAACAAATATCAAAGGATTTAAAGACTTTGTAGTATATTTTTGGACAGCAATGATATTAAACTAGAAATTAATAGCAGAAGACTATTTGAAAATCATTAAACATGATTTGGAGAGATAAGTATACAACTGTTAAATGGCTCATGTATCAAAAAAGAAATTACACTTACTATACATTTTGTATTCAATGAAAATGAAAGTTAAAATACAGCCTATTAAAAATGAGACTGTAAATCTGTTTTTGAAGGGAATATTTGTAGGCTTGAACACATGTAGAAGATGAAATTCTGAAAGTTAATGATCTGAGTATCTGCCTTGAAAAGTTAACAGGTCTAAAAAAATGTCAAACTAAATTCAAGTAATTAGAAAGAAGGAAATCATTCAGAAAAGCAGAAAATAAAAAGGAAAATAATGTAGAGACAATCAATAAAGGCCAACGTTACTTTGAAAAGACTAATAAAATTAATAAAACTACATTATAATTGTTCATGAAGTTAAAAAAACCAGGGAAACCACAAATTCTAAATGTCATGAAGTATGAAGAAGAAATGATTATAGATCCTGCCATATAGATTATATGGGAGAGAAAAATATGATGAATAATTTTATGTCAAAAACTTTGAATATTTTGATGGAAATAGTTCTAGAACACATAACTTATTAAAACTGGCATAGAATAAATAGCAAATATGAGTGGTCTTGTGTCTATTAAAGAAGATAATTATATAATTAGAAAATTACCAAATAAAGTAAGCCTAAATCAAATAAAATATTAAAACCTAGAAATGCTTTTCTTATTAGTAGCATTAAGAAATATCTAAATCCTAAGATAAACTCCAACAACTATGATGCAACCCTTTTACTAAAAATTACAACATATTATTGAGAGATATTAAAGATATTCAACAGAAACTGAGAGATGCCATATTTCTACATCATGCTCATGGACTAGAAGAAACACTTAGTATTTTAAAGGTAGAACTTCCCTCCAAATTGATCTATAGTGGTATATTCTGAAAATAACAATATTGGTAGTATCTTAATTTTTGGCGGTAATTGAAAAGATGGATATGTTCAAATTTTATATAAATGCAAACAATATAAAGAAATTTGCTGCTTAGTATCCCATTGTGTAAATATACCACAGGTTTTTAATTCACTCATCTACTGATGGGTACTTAGGCTGTTTCCAACTCTTGGCTACTATAAATAGCACTGCTACAAACTTAGGGGTACATAAATTCTTTCGAATTAGTGTTCCAGGACTCTTTGGTTATCTTCCCAGCAGTGGAGTCACTGGGTCAAAAGGCAGTTCCATTTTTAATTTTTTGAGGAAATTCCATATTGTTTTCCACAGTGGCTGCACCAGTCTGCATTGTTGGAATGCAGTGCCCAGGGTTCCTTTTTCTCCACATCCTCACCAGCACTTGTTGTTTGTTTATTTATTAATGATAGCCATTTTAGCAAGTGTGAGGCGAAATCTCATGGTGGTTTTAATTTGCATCTCTCTGATGGCTAATGGTGTTGAGCATTTTTTCATATATCTATGGGTCCTATTCCTTGTGTTGAAGTCTTCAAATAAAGCAAACTGTGATTGTTTTAAAACAAGAAATTTGAAATAAAACACATTATGGAGTTTCACTCTATCAGATATCAAAATATTTTAACTTGTATTAATTATGGCATGTGGTAATGGTATGAATATATATAGCCCAATGAAACAGAACAGAGGGTCCTTACACAGACTCAGAGAGATATATATTTACCTGTTATATTAAAAGTAATGCTTCAGTTCAGTGAGAAAAATGTTATCTTTTCAATAAACTGCACTATTTTTATCAAAGATTTATATTGAAAAAATTGATATTAAGTCCTGTCTTGCACACTTCTGGACAATATATCAGGCTATAAATTGGACATTTACATACATATCTGTCTTAGATTATACTAAAATGTGTATTTACAAAAATTCACATTCAAGAAGTGTTGTATGGTGGTTGAAATCCTGTCTTCTGAAACCATGCTTCTTGTATTTTAAATATAGCTGTACCACTTTCTGGCTATCCAAACTTAGGTTGATAACTTCTCTTCTTGAGTGGTACACATCTGAGAAAGGAATCAATACAGCCTGACCTTCACAGACAGATGAGACTAAAATTAGTTTATCATTTATAAAATTCTTACAATTGTATAAGGCCTGCAGTAATTTCTATATAAATGTTTAATAAATAAATAACCACCCATTATTAAATGCATAGTACTACTTGTCAGTTCATAACACAGGTGTTAGAACAATAAAGGTTAAAAAAAATCCTTCCTGCTCTTAAGGAAAATGCACTTAATTAGGAAAGATGACTGTGAAAACTAATAATAGCAAGGCCCCCAACTACCTGTATCAGAATATTCTGAGTGTACTTTTGACACAAATACATTTTCTATGAGTTTTGTTTTTCTTATATTCCATATGTAAGTGTGATCATATAGTATTTGACTTTCACTGTCTGACTTATTTCATTTAGCATAGTATGCTCAAGTTTCCACCCTGTTGTTACATATGAAAGGATTTCCTTGTTTATCTGGCTGAATGATGTTCCATTATATACATATATACCACATCTTCTTTAACCATTAATCAGTAGACAGACGCACAGATTGTTTCCATATCTTAGCTATTGTGAATGATGATTCAATAAACATAGGAGTGCAGAAATCTCTTCAAAATAGTGATCTTATTTACTATATATAACCAGAAAGGGAATACTAAGTCATACGGTAGTACTGCTTCTAATTTTTTGTGGAACCTCCATATTATTTTCCACTAATTTGCATTCCTACCAAAAGTGCATAAGGTTTCCCTTTCTCTACCTCCTTGCCAACACTTATTATTCTTGTCTTTTGATCATAACTATTCTAACAAGTGCAAAGTGGTTTCGGTTTGCATTCTCCTGCTAATTATCGGTGTTGAGCATCTATTCATGTACCAGTCAGCCATTTGCTTTTCTTTTTTGGAAAAATGTCTATTTAGCTTCTCCACCCACTTTTAAAATCAGATTTTTTGCAACTGATTTTTATGAGTCCTCATACACTTTGGATAGTAACCCCTTTTCAAATACATTGTTTTGAATAAAAACTTAAAATATTTGAAACAATTTTCAGTAAACTAAAATAGTATTTAAAATATTTAAATAAACATTTGACTATTATTTACTAATATTATTTTAATGTTAATATATTGAAATACTATTTTAAAGTATTTAAAAAACATACAAACTTTTATACAGTTTTAATTTAGGTGCTATGGGAGGCATTTGGAGATAAAGCCCAAACTGAATATATATATATATATACACACATTTTATATATATACAAATTGTATATATATGTGTATATACATATATATGTACAATAAATTAACAAGGAGCATAACATTTTAATATATTTTAATAATGAGAATTTCATCATTAGATATATATAACATTCAATAATGTAATTTTGCAATGATCATGGAGATTTACTTTTAAGTGTTTTGATGTTTTGATTTTATTTCCAGTCTCTTTTATACAAAGTCTAAGAAATTTCTTCAAATCTCTTTGTTGACTGTATTATTTTCAGAATTGGTGTCTGAGTAAGTCAAGATACTGGTGAACTTGGGGCAAGGTGTGTTTTATCAGCCACCATCCAGTTGGATTAATTTATTCTTGTCATCACTGAGATCTCTTTTCAGTAAATTTGATTTATATTGTGGCACAACTACCAGTGCATTAATTCTTTTGGGACTTCTCATCCACTAAGCATCTAAAGTTAGGTTTTACAGGAGGGGTTTGCAAATATTTAGTGCTGATTCATTACCAGTTTCCTAATTAATATAATTTCATCCACTTTTGCAATTGTGCTTTGATGGTATAATAGATGATCGTTCAAAAAGTTTGAGACAAGAACAGAAGCCTCTATCTTAAAATGCAATAATTGACTTTTTTTCAATTTTATTTTGTGTTGGTTTTGGGTATACAGCTTAGTGTTTAGACGATCATATACGCTATGTAGTGTTCCCCTTGACGTTTTATTTTTTATTTTTAATTTATTTTAATCATTGTTCAAGTACAGTTTTCTGTCCTTTACTCCCATCCTAGCCCACCCACCCTTCCCTCCCCACCGCCCTCCTATTTCCAAGTCCCCTAGTTTTTGTCCATGTGTCCTTTATACTTGTTCCTGTATACCCTTCCCCTTTTCCCCTGAAATTCCCTCCTCTCTCTCCTCTGGTCACTGTCAGCCTATTCTCCATTTCAGTGTCTTTGGTTATATTTTGCTTGTTTGTTTGTTTTGTTGTTTAGGTTCCTGTTAAAGGTGAGATCATATGGTATTTGTCTTTCACTGCCTGGCTTATTTCGCTTAGCATAATGCTTTCCAGTTCCATCCATGCTGCCACAAAGGGTAGGAGCTCCTTCTTTCTTTCTGCTACATAGAATTCCATTGTGTAAATGTACCATAGTTTTTTGATCCATTCATTTACTGATGGGCTCTTAGGTTGCTTCAAGCACTTGGCTATTATAAATTGTGCTG
>CM052542.1:122873402-122923808 GCA_028533065.1 Trachops cirrhosus
ACAAAATGAACAAGCAAGCAAAATATAACCAAAGACACTGAAATTGAGAACAGGCTGACAGTGACCAGAGAGGAGAAGGGAGGGGATAATGGGGGAAAAGGGTGAAGGGTTTGAAGGAACAATTATAAAGGACACATGGACAACAACAAGGGGTGGTAAAATCAGGGAGGGAAGTGGGGAGTGCTGGGGTGGTGGGGAGGGATGGGGGAAAAGGCAGAAAACTGTACTTGGACAAAAATAAGAAAATGTCAAAAAAAACTATTGACAGTTAAAAAAATGCAAAAGACAATTTAGGGGAATAATACAAGTTAGTCTGAAAACTTGGAGATGCAAAGTCTACATTTGGGTCAAAAGAATAATAATTATTACCCTTAATTAGTTTTATGAGTGGCTTCTTCAATGTAATAGTTTTTAGCAAATTAGCAGTGATTATTTCATCACAGGGGGATATTGCTACCAATTCCACTGACAAAGTATGGAGAGTTCCTCATAATTGTTTAATAGGGAGAGAAAACGAAGTTGGGAACATGCACCAGTGCCCAAGGTCAGAGAGGGTTGCAAACCTGAATGGGGCAGCGCTCACAAACCTGAATGTGAGGGTAGATGGTCACTAAAAGTGAGCATCTTCTGTTGCTTAGCCTAGTGATATTAAGCATTCACCATAAAATGTATTTCCCATGATGCATGAGAACACTTTTGATATCCTTAGTTCTTGTGGCAATAGAAAAACAATCACCACCTGAGAAGGATGCTAGCTAGCTAGAGAGCTCTGTATCTCATCCTGAGTTTCTTCTGTTGACCTTGCTGCTTACTATACTATAGAAAGAAGAAAACATTCACAGTCTCTGATCTCTATGTCTCAACTCCTTCGATTTCCACTCATTATGCTTCTCACCTCTTCCTACAAATGAATTTTATTTTCCCCTCTATAAAGCTAACACCTTCTTTAGTGTCTCAGAGCTCATTCTCTCTCATCTACTGCAGAATATTGCTCTCTTATCTTTTTTCTCTACTTCATTAGCAATTATTCTGCACCCTACTCTCTTGAAACAACTTTCTGAGTCAGCTTCTGACCAATTTATTTGCCTTCCCTTCCAGCAAACTTCCTCGATATAATTGTAAATTGTCACTATCTTTAATTCTTTCCTCTCATTATCTTTTAAACCCACATTAGACTTTTATTTTCATGACTCCAAAATTTGTTAAGTTTGCTATATCTTTCAGATTGCTAAATCTATTAATAATTTTTCAATACTTATAAGCCTTAAGCTATTGTGAACATTTAACCAGCTTGCTCTTCTGAGACCCATTTTTTCCACTGCTCAGAGCTAAGCACTAAGGAACATTTACTCTGGCACCTCAGTATATTACTGTAGTTTTTACAATCCTTTTCCAGCAGATGGCAGTACTGTGCAATGGGGAAAAGGACACATTTTGATTTGCATAAAGTTGTCATTTGTGCTTCCTGGAGCTGGATATCAAGCACTTTTTACTTTAATTCTGCTTTATGGTCATTCCTCAATATCCTCTGGCAGTTCATTTGCTTCTTCTCAAGTTGTTTATGTTGGAGTATTCCATGCATAAGGCCTTGGACATCTCTTCTGTGTCTGTGCTTTAGTTGATCTCATTTATTCTTATGGTTTTAAACATGCTTTAAAGGCTAGTAACTCACACATCCATATTTCTGTCTTTCTTGAATTCATGGCTCCTGTTTGTTTTGGCACTTGATTATCCAACATACATTATAAAACAAACCTTATCCACCTGTAGTTTCTTCTGTCCCAGCTGATGACAAGTCAACCTGCCACTGCTTGGGCCAAAAAAGTGAAGTTACCTTTGACTTGTGTTTCTTTCCTTACAAGAATATCAAACTTGTTTGGGAGTCGTATTGGCTCTACCTTCCAGTTATAGCCACAATCCCACCACTTCTCACCAGGCCCACTGCTACTACTCTAGTTTAAGCTACTTCTCTCTTGAGTTACTTTTCCAATCTTCTGTCTTTTCTACCTACTATCTTGACCCCTTCATTCTATTTTCATTGCAAGAGTCAGAATGAAATTTTGAAATGTAAGTCAATTAATGTCATTGCTCTGCTTAGAACCCTCCATGGACCTACATCTAACTTAGAGAAAATCCAAAGTAGCTACTCTGACCTGCTAAGCCTTCTCTGAGCCAACCTCTGCTCTATTCCTGATGCTGTGCTTTGCCTCCCCATTGCCCAGCTTGCTGCATCACAAACATGGCAGGCTTGCTCTTTTCCTAAGGTCATTGCACTGGAAGTTTCTTCTGCCTAGAAAGATCTTTCCCAACTGTGTACTTGATTTACTCTTATTTCAGGAAGTATAAGAACTGGAAATGCAACTGTGGTACAGACGTGTGACCTCAGAGCCTCAGATACACCCAAACTTAATTTTCAAACGTCACTACAAAGACATGAGTTACACAAGGTACAAGAAGGTAGCTTTTTTATTCTTCCACTAGTAGCTTGCTTATCAGTTAAAATTCTGTGACATGTTTTGGGGAATATTTTTCCTCACTGCTTACCCTCCCAATGCTGAGTTATCTAATAAATTCTTAGATAAAATGATGAGTTGTTTACTAAATTCATTTTTTTTGAAATTCAGCCTAGGCCAGCTTATATTGTTTATAATAAGAATGCTAAATATAAAATAACCACAATAAACAAAACACTCCAAATTTATGAGAAAGAACCAAATATGCCACTAGAAACTACTACCTGGGGAGATTTATTCATATTTAAAATACATCTATCATTTGATTCCCAAATAATTTTCTGAGGAGACACTAGAAGAGATGGTTCAGGTTATAAAAAAACAGCATCCAGCAGAAGTAAGGCCTGTTGGAGTGTCATTGGTAGGGTAATATAGGGGTATAATAATTTATAGTTTTAATTTTAACATTTCACCTAAATGTCATATGGTGTGCTTGAGTGTGATATTGTTATGTTACAGAATTGCATGCTTATGATTTTGTAATAAAAGATGTTGTGATACAAGCAGGGTGGTTTTGGCGAGGACCCTTTGTCATAGCAGGGTTGTCGTTTCATTACTGCTTGTTAATGCGAGAAACTGGGAAGGGCCGAATATCCACAAATGAGAAAGATATGATAACATTAACATAACAATACTACAAACTATTATCCACCTATTAAAAAAGGATTTTAATTTATACTTCTTTTCCCAGAGATATCTATAACCCTAAAGTGAGAAAAGAAATGGCATAGAATTACTAATAGTGTGAGAACATTTTATTAAAATTTCCTACATATATGTAGATAAATATGCTTGTAAAAGAGACATTATCATTGATAATGTAAATTTATGAAAAATACTTATTATTTGTGAATACCAGCAATTTATGGGAAAGGTTGTTAACACATGCCTTTAAACCATCAGTGGATAAAATAAATATTCTTTATCACTGAAGATTCATTAGTTAATAAATATAATTAGTAAATCAGAAAGAGAATTTGCTACCTGTCTCTAAGACTTGAAATTATTTTTTTTTTACCTTTGCAGCATTCTCTGTCAAGTAAATAACTACTGAACAAAGATGTAGGCAAATGTTCTAGGCCTGTGAATTTAAATAAGCTCTTAAAAACATCCAGCTCTTCTACAAATTGCTTTCCTTCTAAAACTTCAAATGACTTTGGAAAGTTTCCAAAGTGCATTTGATATTGCTCATAAACTCTCTCTGTGCATTACTACCCAGTGGCTTCTATCCATTTTACTTTCTTCTGCCTCATCTCATCGTTGTCACATCTCTCTGTGTGACAAGCTGCTTGAACAAGTTACAGTAGCCATTGTTAACAGTGCTTCAAGTTTGAATGTCAATGTCTGTTCCTCCTGATGTCTCCACAAGTCCCAGCCCTCCGTGAAGGCCAGGTCTGTGAGGGACGGCCCTCTCCCAAAATTATACCTCACACTGTCCCACCTAGACAATGAAATAGGACTTCTTGTTTGGAGTGCTATGAAGCCTTTAAAGAAATCAACTTCTTGCCTCTTCTTCTGAGGCCTAAAAAGCCCATGAGTATAGTTGGCTATTTAGTTCCCTTTATAACCATCAATTTTCCCAGTAAAACATAAAATGTTTAAGAAAACAACAATAAAACTACTCTTTCTCTTTCAGTGTAAATTATAAAAACACTGTCTATTTGTCACAAAAACATTAAACGTCCACTCTGAAAGTTGCCTTGGGCTCTCTCTCAGAACAACCTATTTTCCAATAGGAAAGAGAAAAATTAACAAATTTATGAAAAGCTAGTTTACATGTCTGTTGCCACTTAGTCTTTTTAAATCAAGTGTTTTTCAAAGGAGGGAAGTGGGGATGGTTGGGGTGGGGGAGAGTAGTGGGGGAAAATGCAGACAACTGTACTTGAACAACAATAAAATTTAAAACATAAAATAAAATAAAATGTGTTAGTATATCTTTGTCAAAAAAATAAAAATAAATCAAGTGTTTTTCTTTTTTTCTCAAGTCATTAATAATGAGCACAAATATCTGACTTTCCTGAAGTTTTTGTTTAAGTGTTACAAATTTTTGTTACATTGTAATATGTGATAGCTATTAAGGAGAATTATTTTTGTGCCAGATATTGTTTTAAGTTTTTTGCCTACATTAATGTTTTCAATCATTAAAGTAAACACATTATGGAAGGCACTATTGTTGTCCAATTTGATAAATAACCACACAGAAACTCGAAAGGATTCACAGGAGATGGAACCAGAATCTTCACACACTCAGTGTGGAGAAAAGTCTATGTTCTTAAACAATACACCGTAGTTCCCAGCCTGCCATGGCTTCCAAATCTCTTGGTTGTAGTATATGAAAAGGAGAAAGACATAAGAATAGATAAACTATTTTTATTCTTTTCTGCCAGGTAAGACAGGCAGTCTGCTGATATAAGGCAATAATATTTAAAGAAGGTAAGAAATATTTATAAGCAGACTCAGGAAATGTAATTTTACTTTTTAATCATATATGCAGAAAAAGAAAAAGCTTTAAATCTTTATTTCAATATGGAACTATATTTTGTATCACTTTTGAGGATCATTTTCATTTAAATGAAAAATAATGAGATTTTCTGACTTGTTACAGACAACTGATCAAAAGGAAAACTTCTCTGTCCTCACACAGCATTGGCTGCAACGTATCGTTTACCTTGGACTCTAAGGTGTAGATATTGAGCTAAAAATGTGTTAAGGATTTAACCTCATCACATCTTTGGCATCTCCTTGAGTACCTTATTTAATGTGATCTATGGGTACTGACAGTTAAGCATTATTATTCTTATTTTTAAAAAAGCATTATCTTTCCCAAGGTCAAATAGAAGTCAAAAATAAAGCACTGGGGTAGCAAAGGGTAAAGTTGCTCAAATATATGGTGACCAAAGATTTGACTTTGCGCAGTGGGCCCATAATGCAATATACAAGTAATATATCATAGAATTGTATACTTGAAATCTGTATGATTTTATTAAACAATGTTACCCCAGTAAATTTTAAAAAAATAAAGCACTGAGGTTATTCTTGATGATTTCATTCCTTTTCTCTGACTACAGTATCTCACAGAACATAGTTTTCTGAGAAGCAATGAACACCTAATTAAGACAAACTTTTCAGAATGACTGAAACAAAAAATATCCAACTGAATAGAGTAAACCACAGCAATTATATGATTTTATTTAAATGTCCTTAGAATTTGCAGTATAATTATGGAGAATGACCTATAAAGGTAAAAACACAAAAATTATGTTGGTCTTTGAAGTACCATAGACATGGAAACTCTGACTAAAGAATGGTACTTTGTCATAAAGGATTTATTAATGACATTCTTTATTTCTCCAGATCCCTTTAATGCTTTAGGTAGTTTACTGGATTAAAGGGAAATTTTCAGAGTACTGAGACAAACACCAGCACTGTGTCTGTGAGCTAAATGCCAGAAGCCACTAGGGTTTTACTCACTGAAATGGAACTTGTCTTTCTGAGATACTGCTCCTTTTACGATCAAGATGCTGTGTAGGAGCAGAAAGTCTGGTGACCATTAATACAACTGCCAGGTCTTCGTTCAGTTATGGAGAGATTTTAGTCTCCTTTATGTGAGAAGCTCAATAGGTAATTTTCCTGTAAGTAAACATAGAATATACTTTGTTTTTCTCTGACAGATGATGTCATGTCTCATTTCAACTTTTTGTTGTTTTCTGTTCCAGTTATCATACATTAGTATGTAAAGGCTCAAACCAATTTGAGATCAGCACTTTTAAAAGACACAGATATGATGGTCAATTGATTTTTTTAAGTATAACATATCTATATGTTCGGGGACATCCATCTGATGGGAAGGCATAGTGTGTATAAGAATAGTTTTACTGATGAAATGTTATGTTCTAGTAAAAGGTGAATGTGGAATTTAAAAATCATGCAATATTTCTAATCTAGTTCCCTACACTCTGTTAACAAGTCTAGACAGTTAGTTATTTAGTGGACTGACTGAGGTATAGGGTGCATGTGTTCAAAGACAAAAATCTCTATTTTTTATGTAACATAAATTTGATTTTATGTTAAAAAGTCACTTTGGTATGCTTATTTTATTTTTGTAATTGTTTTTCTGGTGGACAGACACCGCCGATATCTGCAAGCAATTAGTTCAATTGTTGGTTATTTATAATTGGAGTTATTTATAGCAATATCTTGATGGCTGTAACTGCCTACTTGCAAGTTATAATCACCTGCTTTCTAGTACCTCAGCTGTCAATGGCTATACTAAGAAATCCAGAAGGATATAATCATTGATTTTTTTAAAGCATTAGGGAACAACCTTTATGTGCTTAGTCTCATTTGACATTGATTTGTAAAAGTAATATTTCTCAACTAGGAATTGTCAAAAATATAGAATGTTCTGGTTATGAGCCAACTTTTAATTTCATTCTGAGAACACTAATGTGTGAGGTGAAAAATGGTATAAATACAACAAAAAAAGGCAAAAGTCACCACTTGAATTAAACATAATTAATCTTTAATCTCTCCACTGACTTAGTAACTGACTGTAGGCTGGAATAATTTTCTTTTTTTTTTAAGATTTTATTTATTTATTTTTAGAGAGAGAGAAAGGGAAGGAGAAAGAGAAGGAGAGAAACATCGATGTGTGGTTGCCTCTCACGCTCCCTACTGGGGACCTGGCCTGCAACCCAGGCATGTGCCCTGCCTGGGAATGGAAATGGTAACCCTTTGGTTCGCAGGTGGGCACTCAATCCACTGAGCCACACCAGGCGGGGCTTGGATAATTTTCAATAATGTTCTGTCCTGAAACAAAATCATCAGGTGTCTTTGGCAAGGTTGACAATGGCAATGGGGACATTGGGGGAGACGAAGGAAGGAGAATACAGAGTGGGAGTTACCGTGAAAACAGAGAGATAAGACAACATCTACTATGCGGGACTCCACTTCCTGATGCTCAGTCATACCAAAGATGCCCCAAGGCTCCTCTTGTCTTAGTGTTCAGATAAATTATTTCAGCTTCGGTTTCTTTATTTTAGGAATTTTAATTTTATTATCTGGCTCTTTCAATTTAGGCTATTTCTTTACAGACAAAACATGCTGGAAAATTGGATTTCCAAGTAGTTTATTTCATCTTGTTACAGAACAAAAGTGGGGTTCAGCTGTCCACCACTGAACACAGGCAAAAGACAAAGATTGTTGGGGGAGGAAAGGTCTTTATTAAAATGCTGTACCATTTGGGGGAACAGGAGACTACCCAGCCCCAGGCTCCTCTCTTCCACAAAACACAGGAAAAACCCAGCGGTCCCCAGAAACAGAAACAGAAACAGAAACAAACAGAAACAGAAACAGAAACAGAAACAGAAACAGAAAACAGAAACAGTGCCCTGAAACCCCGCTTCATCCTTGTCTGTCCTTCTGTACTCCAGAGAAGTACAGAAGCTTCCGGCACCCTGCCAGGGGTCCGTGTGTGTAGGGCCAGTGCTGCATCAGCATATCACTGATAATTAACAAAAAATAAACTCAACCAAACACCACTCCAAGGCCCAGGGCCTCTGCCAACCACTGCAGCCAGCTGTACAGGGGCTGTCATTGAGGTCTGGTGCCTGCCGGGACCTGCTAGCAATCTGGTCTGTGAATCCACGTGTGGATCCCAGAGGAGAACAAGGGCTGGTCCAGGACCATCTATGCAGCACATAAGGTACCAAAGTGTCTTCCATGGTGTTTCACGGGACTCATCCTCAGCGTGACCCAGCCCCCGACGGGGCCGGAGAGGGGAAGAAGCTCAACTGTTTCTCCTTTCCTAGCATTTAAGTCTCCTGCCCAAACTTCATGCACTCGGGAAGCGTCCAGTTCCCCCAGCCAATCCCATTCTTTTTCCAGGCTAGACTGGCAAACCAGCACCTCCCCATGCCACCAGATTCCAAAGGAAGTAGGAGGACTTTCTCCCCACCCTCCAGTCACTGTCGCCAACCCGCCCAGATTCTGCAGGTGAGGGTGAGGGTAAGTGTGAGGGTGGGCAATTTCTCTTTTTTTTCTATACCAGTTATAATTTTTCTTTGTAGATTAACACTTTTCATCAGTCAGATACATAAGGTTTTAGGTGAATAAGGATCCTGTGTGGTGTTTGGCATTATGGGATGAAGGCAGCTACTTTTTACATCTATAAATAGTCAGGCTTTATGAATTTATCTTAATTTTCAGGATTATAATTTATTTACACATACATGCAAGTGAGTTATGTGCAACCTAATAAGATAGATGGATGAATCAAAAAAATATATGTGGTTTCCAGTGTCTCCTGTAAGGAATTTAGAATTCACCACTCTGCCCTGATAAGTAAAATGCTGAACACTGAAATATCTGTAACTCTTCGTGGATCTGTAAGACAGGGTAGGACACAGCAACTGCCTGTCCCAAAGATGAAAAGACAAGTGAACACGAGGAGCTGCAGTTTACCAGAGCAGAGACTCAAGAGTGACAGCCTTCGTGGGAACCAGTGTCAGGGTAGAGAAACCTCAACGGCAATGAATAAATACCAGGGGCTGAGTGTGGACAACTCTGAGAGTTAAAAATTCAAGAGGAACCCCACAACATTGTGGGAATTATTTCTAGGGTTTCTACCAGGTTCCCACAGTAAATATCAGAGAAAAGTTTCCTTGAGCTTCTGTCAGGGTTCAGGAAAAGGAACTACTTTTAAAATGCCAGAGCAAAACCTTCTATCTCAAAAGAAGGTTTGCCTTCAGGAGTTACCCAGAGCTTAACCTACCAGAGTATTATCAGGAAGAGATAATACTAGATAATGATCCATCTCTAGCCATCCGTAGCCATCTTGCCACACCTAATGAGTGAGAAAAAAAATAGAGAGAGAAACACTTGTGAAGTTCACAGTTCAGAGGCTTGGGCTCATGATAGAGTGCCACTTAATCATGGAGTCCATAGAATAGTTCCCCTCCACCCACACCTCACCATCACATTACTAAAGGACTATTTCTAGCACTTCCTTTTACTCAGTATACCATGTTTATCTCTCAAGAAAAAAAATGACTGTACATACCAAAAAGTAGAAGATACAATTTGAAGAGTGTAGGGTAAACAGAGGCCATCTGGCTTCTTCACCCACATGTCTGGGTAACTAAGTGAAGCAGTTTCATAACCTCGAGAATGGGCCTGATAAGCATTGTTCCCATAGCCTTGAGTGGGCTCTTGTGTGTAGTACAAAGCTCTATTGTGTAAGATCTGTTGGCACCTTCCGGCTTTGTTTGCCTGTAGTACTTAGGCAGGTAGGGACGCCCTGCTGGGTGCCATGACGTTTGCTACACAGAGACATGCAGGGGGACGGGTGGCTTGCAGCATGTGTGGCTTGCCCACCTGTAAATAAACACATGTCAAGACATCCCAACGGCTCCGTGAGTATTCTTCCATGAGTGCTAATACCATCAATCTGTCAGGCCTTGACTGGTTGCAACATACAGACACAGAGCAAGCTTCAGGACCAGATATGGCAGGGGTGTTGGAATTTTCAGACTGAGAATTTAAAAACATCTAGGATACTAAGGGACCTAATGAATAAAGTAGACAGCATGCAAGAATGGATGGGCAATGTAAGCAGAGAGGTGGAAATCCTTAAAAAAAAACAAAAAGAAATACTAGAGAAAGGAAAAAAAAATAACTGAAACCAAAGTTAAAAATAGTTTTGATGGGTTTATTAGTACTCTGAACACAGCTGATATAGCTCTTTGAGCTATAGGATATATCAATAGAAACCACAAAGTGAAGAGAACAATGGCTAAAACCAACTCGAACAGAATATTCAAAGACTGCGGGACAACTACAAAACATGTAACATTCATAATGGGAATACCAGAAGGAGAAGAAGGAGAGAGAAAAAAAACAGTTGAAACAATAATGACTGAGAATGTCCCCAAATTAATGTCAGAAACCAAACCACATATCCAGAAAACTCACATAACACTAAGCAGGATAAATGCAAACAAATAAACAAAAAATATACCTAGGCATAGCGTCATCAAACTAGAGAGAATCAATGATAAAGAAAAAAAATCCTGAAAGAAGCCAGAGTGGGGGGAAACCCCACCTTAACTATAGGAGGATGAAGACAATATTTCTTTCAACTTTTCAGAAGTTATTCAAGCAAGGAAAGGGGGGAATAAAATATTTAAAGTATTGAAATAAAAAAACCCACCCAATTAGGATTCTGTACCCTGTGAAATTACCCTTCAAAGTGAAGCAGTTAAAAATAATTTTTTAGACAAAAATTGAGTTTGTTACCAATAGACCTGACTTGCAAGAAATATATTAAAAGATCTTTAGAGAGAAAGAAAATAATGTAAATCAGAATTTTGGGTCTATATAAAGAAGGAAAGAACCTTGTAGAAGGAATAATTGAAGGCAAAATAAAAAAATTAATTCTTAAAATTCATGAGTGATCTAAAATATAACAGTTTGTTCAACATAATACCAACAATGTATTGATAATGTATATTTATGTATGTCATATATGCATACACATGCTTGCATATATTTTACCAATAACATCTCTAGTTACATCAGACTGCGTATAAGCCTTTTTTTGTGATCGTATTGGCGAGTTTCCCAGAGAAACAGAATCAGCAGGAGGGTTTACTTTACCTTCATCTTACAAATATACAACTTATATTTTTTAATTTAATTGTACATCTTTTTTCAATACCTTGTTTGACTTTCTCTTTAGCCTATTGTTTATTTAGACATGTATTTTTAATGTTTGAATAGTTGGGTTGTTTTTCTGTTGTGTTATGTTTCTGCAATTGAATGTTGTTTAATTATGTTCCAATAAATACACCTTTGTGTGGTTTCAGGTTTTTGAACGTGTTAATTTTATTTTAGCTCTGAGAAGAGAATCTACTTTGGGGATGGCACATGTGCACTAAAAATAATGTATGCTGTTCTCAGGTTGTATAAAATATTCTGTAAATGTTGAGTTGGTCGAGTTGATTAATAACATTGGTTATTTTCTTTTTATCCTTACTAGTGTCTTTTCTACTTGATCTATTGATTCTATGCAAAACTGCAATATAAGCCTTGAAATCTTCAACTGTATTTGTAGATTTTTCTGTCTATCCTTTATTCTGTCAGTTTTGCTTCAAATATTTTGAACTTCTAATTTTAGACACATTGGCATTTAGCATTGTTCTGCTTTCTTGGTGACTTGACCCTTTTATCATTACATAATGTCACTGTACTTAGGCAATATTCTTTTCTACCCCTTTTCCAAAGGCTAAGGCATTATTTTCCCCATAGGGATATAAAAGAATATTATGTGGGGCTTTGTGTCTTTCAGAAACTCACGTTCTGTTCCCACAGGCGTGCACATGGCTTTCTCAGATTTCTCACCCTGCCTTTAATATTTCTCATGAGCACCCAGTGGTGTCTGCATCCTACATGGAAGCTGGAAGTTTAATTAATTTAGTGTATTTTTAAATTTTATTTGTAAAACATTGTATCTAAAACCACAACATTATCTGATTTTATACATGGAAGACATGAAGCTTACAAAGTTTATAAATTGGCCAAAATCACACAGCTAGGCAGTGAAAGAGCTGTATTGTTTCTTTATTTTTTACTCCATTTGTTTATTCATTAAATAGGAAAGAAGAGAAGATTAAACTTACACATTAGATATATTTAAAACTGTTTAAATGTGTTTTAAGATCAGTAGATAAATGGAAGGTCATTTTTATGTAGTTTCTTTTATTCTGCATATGGTTTTCACTTGTGGAAAAAGCTTGAAAATTAACAAAAATATTTTTTAGACTATCGTATTACTGGGGAAATGACAGTTAAATGGTAGTGCTTAGATTCTACTGTTTTCATGCATGACAGAATTTAACTGTATTATTTTCAAAAAGCTCTTACATTGTTATATAATTGCAATGTTTGAAAAGCATATTTTATGAAATGGATTATAATACCATTAACGTTATCCAAATGTCCACAGACAAATGAAAAGCCTATGTTTAGGAAATTGAAAGCATTTTAACAAGGCGAAATGTAGTGGTGAGAAGACTTAGGAACCACGTTAGCTGAAGCTGGAAATGGAAGCAGAAGCTTAATTATTTGAGAAAAATACATAGTATAGAATTCTCAGTCACGATGATGAGTTTGGATTTTATCCCTGAGAGCAACTGAAGGACTTTAAGATGGGAGGGGATATGATTATTAGTTTTCTTTGATTTTACAACTTCAAATTATTTGTGACAAGTTTTAATTTAAATTAGTTAAGTAAAATATCTGATAAAGTCCACTGTCACCAGAACTTATTTAAAATCAAAGATTTTAATTTAATTCTCAAACTATCAAATCCATGAACAATATAAACCATTTCAAGCTAATGCTTTGAAAATATAACAATTTTTACAGAAAATATAGTGGAGGAGAATTTAAGGTTAGGAAGATTACAAAGCCACCATGGTGAGTGCTTCAAAATATGACTTTACTATTAGAAACTTCTATAACTAAATACTCTTTGAATGCATTTTATGTTGTCTTAGTAACCATTTAATGAACTGAGGACCATAGAAAGTTACTGAAGAATCCTGTAAGTTGTGTTGGTTATCATGACATGCTGGTTAAAGTTAATATTACTGTAGATGTATAGGTCTAAATTCCACTTTTTATAGTGTAAAAATATAACCAAGATGTTTATTATGAGGTGATACCAAAATAGGAAGAAAACATTTAGTAATCATTGAGTTCTATTGATTATCCAAAATACCAATTCTGGAATGAGATAGGGTAAAGGAAGGTTTGTGTTTATAGTCTACATTGGTAAAATATTAAATTTAGTAAAATGTAGAATTGGTAAAACTTTTGAGCTTACACCTTTTCGTGAGTAGTATCAATAGTAGAATTCTGAACAGGTTTGATACTGTGTTTAGTTACTCTCTAGATCATGGACCCTCAGAATAATAGAGGATTTTAGAAATCACCTAGTTTAAAATGTGGAAACAAGTGACAAAGATAGAACAAAAGTTTTTTTTTTTAATAGACAATATAAGAAACTAGTCTTGTACTGTTCTGGCTGTAACTAAGACTTAACCACAATCCCTTCTAGACAAAGAAGAAGGTATGTCTGTCAATGTGCTTGTCTTTATTTTTTATTGAATATAACAAATGAACTGTAAGCACATAAATTGTGTAGCTTTTTATTAATGTCTTATTTTTATGCTATTACAGTTGTCCGATTTTCCTCCTTTTCCCCCTCTACCCAGTCTGACCACCATTTCTACAGCCAATCCCTACACTATTGTCCATGTCCATAGGTTCTTCACATATGTTCTTTGACTAATCTCTTCACATTCTTTCAGTCAGTTCCCACGGTCCACCTCCCCTCTTACAGCTGTCAGTCTGCTCCATGTTTCCGTGCCTCTGGTTCCATTTTGTTCATTAGTTTATTCTGTTCATTAGATTCCACTTATAAGTGAGATCATGTGGTATTTGTCCTTCACTAGCTGACTTATTTCATTTAGCATAATAGTCTCCAATTCCATCCATTGTCGTAGCACAAGGTAGGAGTTCCTTCTGTTTTACTACTGCGTAAATTACATTATGTAAATGTACCACAGTCCCCCCCCCCATCTATTGATGTTTCCAAATCTTGTTATAGTAAATAGCACTGCTATGAACATTGAGGTGCATAAATTCTTCTGAATTGGTATTTCAGGATTCTCGGGGTATAGTCCAAGCAGTGGAATTCCTGGGTCAAATGCAGTTTCATTTTTAATTTCTTGAGGAAACTCCATACTTGTTGGGAGCTGCTCTGCCTGGTTTCAGGAGCTGTAACCCCACCATGGCTAAGGCTGAGTGAACGACCTTGGGACCACAAGCCAGTAAGGAGACAAAGCTTATCTCCCTGGCAGGGGCGCTGCCTCTGCTCCTTTTACTTCATCCTGCCTGGTCCCCAATGCTTGATCAGTTAGCCAATGATGGGTAAGATTGCTCAAGGGAGGGATGACCTAAGACAGGCAAGATCATGGGGGGCCCCAGGGAAGGACTTAGGGGGCTATAGCAAAAGGGGGTGATGGGCCCTCGCCCCTCGACTTTGACATAGCCTGAGTCCTCATTCTGTCTGCAAGAAGTTCCCTAATCTCTTGGCTGCCTTACTTCCCCTGCTTGACTTAAGCCTGAAACAATGACTTAAACCTGAAACAATGCTGGAGTTGGGTCCCTTGCTGTGTTGGAAAGGGCAGGTTCCCTAGGGTGATCAGGCCTAAGAAAGAATGCATAAATCCTATGAAACCTACTTTGCTAATACCCTCAATTTAAATGATAAGGGACCAAACAGGAAGTGAGTTTGTTCCCCAAAGTTTTATGGCTCTTTAGTTATCTAACCTGGACTCAAAATATGCCCTCAGAGTTCTTTGAATGTTATCTATTGTTTAATCATTTCTGCCTGGCAATGATTGATGAGCTTTACGTATATACCCTGTTTTCCTATGCAAATTGAATCCAATAAAAGCTTGTCAAGGCAAGGGTTGGGGTGCTCTCCTCTTGAGAGGGTGGCCGAGGTGCTGAAAGGCTTTCTCTCCCCTTGAGAGAGAAGCCACACCATCCCTTTTCCTCCTCAGGACTTGGTAGTCTGTGTGAATTTGTCTCATATCTCATCCGTAATGCTGAGGACACTGAGGGCCGGTATCTCCATCACATACTGGTTTCCAAAGTGGCTGCACCAGTTGGCATTCCCACCAACAGTGTACTAGGGTTCTCTTTTTTCCACATCCTCTCCAGCACGTGTTTGTTGATTTATTGGTAGCTATTTTGGCAGGTGTGAGGTGATATCTCACTGTAATCCAAATAGTCTGGTATTGCCATAAGCACAGGCACATAAATCAGTGCAAGAGAATGGAGAGCCCAGAAATAAATCCACATCTTTATAGTCAACTAATATTTGACAAAGGGCTCATAAGCATACAATGGAGTAAAGACACTGTTCAATGAATGATGTTGGGAGAATTGAAACTGGTGAAGCTAGACCACCATCTTACACCATATAAAATACTTAAATATAAGTCGTGATGCTGTGAAAATCCTAGAGGAGAACATAGGCAGTAAAATTTCAGATATCTCATGTGGCAATATTTTTGCCAATATGTCTCCTAGGACCAGAGAAATAAAGGAAGAAAATTTAAAAATAGGGCTATATCAAATTAAAAAGCTTCTGCACAGCTAAAGAAACCATCATCAAAATGAAAAGGGAGCTAATTGTATGGGAGAATATATTTGCCAATGATACATCGGACAAGAATTTTAGCTCCAAAATATATAAAGAACTTAAATGACTCAACACCAGGAAGACAACCCAATTAAAAAATGGGCAAGAGACCTGAACAGACACTTCTCCAAGAGGACATGCAGATGGTCCAGAGACATAGGAAAAAATGCTCAATATCTCTAGCCATCAGAGAGACACAAATTAAATTATGTTGCTCTTAAGTGTAAAGGTTAAATACATTTTATATATGTGTGCGCCCATGTCCTCATAATATATATTAATATGTAGAAAATTTCTAGGTTCCCAGAATGTGTCTCATGCCCCTTTCCAGAAATACCTGACTCACAGGAAACCATCCATTTAGCCATCCATCACCATTTTATCATATTCATCAGAAGTTCAGCCTATTTTGAACTTCCTGTAAATCATCAGTATTTGCTTTTTTCTGTCTGGCTTCATTCACTTAAGATGATGATTTATACATTCACAAATATTGTTTACATCAGCAGTTTAATTGTAAGTTGTTGTTCCATTGCATGATTAGATAACAATGTGTATTTATTTCTATTTGCCTCCTGACATTCATTTGGTTTGTATCCAGTTTGGCAATATTATTAGTAAAATTGTAAAAAGGATTGTTCTACTTATCTTCAAGTAAATCTATCTATCTACCTACCTATGTTGATTGTGTTATATAGATAGAGACACAGATATATCCTCATATTTTTCTTGGGCCTATAACTTGGAGTGGTAGTATGAGTTATAGAGTAAGCATATGTTTAGCCGAAGTTTACACATTGTTCCAATATAGTTTGTTTGACACACTGTACTTTGGTTGACACTCTCATCACCAAGTAAGATGATTTCAATTATTCAGTATACTTCCAAGGCTTGGCATTATCAATTTCTTGGTTAGTGTAAACCTTTCTTGTGGGTATATATGGTATTTCATTGTGTTTTTTAATTTGCAATCATCTGATAACTCTAATGGTGTCATACAATTATTAATATTCCTCTTGGCAATTTATATATGTCTCATATATTATTTAAGTCTTCTTTTGATTAACACAGTATATAAATTTAATGATGTCTAATTTAATGTCCTTTTTTAAAGATTTTATTTATTTACTTTTAGACAGAGGGGAAGGGAGGAAGAAAGAGAGGGAGAGAAATATCAATGTGTGATTACTTCTTGCATACCCCCTAATGGGGACCTGGCCTGTAACCAAGACTTGTGCCCTGACTGGGAATCAAACTGGTGACCCTTTGGTTTGTAGGCCGGTGCTCAGTCCACTGAGCCATATGAGCCAGGGCTAATTTACAATCCTTTTTGATGTCTTGATTAAGAAGATTTGACCAAATAGGGCCATGATAACATTCTTTTACATTTTCTTGTATATGTTCTATTATTTCTTCTTTTCTATTTAGGTGATTATCTTAAACATTTTTTCCTGTATGTTATGTGGCAAGGGTAATGGTTACATTTTTTTGTGTTTTTGCTACTGTTTTTTCTCATTATTATATACACATATGTACCCACACACTCATTTATATAAAGTTTAAAATTATGTCTATGATTCTAGAAGTTAGGTAGTGGTTGCCCTTGAGCAGAGAGTAGTCAGGGTACAAATTCATCAAACCGTGCAATTTCAGTTTTTGAAACTTTCTGTAATTTATGTTATATTTCAATAAAATTTTACATAAAGTGAAAAAGAATACACTTATGAGAGCATCAACCAAACGTAATGTATAGAACCTGTTTGTTTCCCAATTCACAAAAATGAACTTGTATAATAACACTTGTGGCATCATTGGGAAAATTTGAACATCAACTTGTTACTAGATAATACCAGGAAATTATTATTTATGTTATGATATGCCACTGTGGTTACTATTAAGGCTTGTACACATGTCTTAGATTTTAATCTGTATAAAAGGTATTTATGGGTTAAATTATCCAGCACTTTGAAATTTCTTTAATATAATCTAGAGGGGGAAAAAGTGTGTGTGAGGATAGGTATGGATGAAATAAAATGAGTCATATCAACAGTTAAATGTTGATAATTTTTTAAATAGAGTATATCTTCTGTTTTCTCTACTTTCACTCCTGATCCACAGTAGTTATGAGAAAAATGTGTGCTGTTTTGGGATGTTATACACAGTAGTTTGCTAAGTAGCAATACAGAACTAATACAGTTACCATTAAATTACTGAGCATAAACCAGTTGTTCTACTCAACTGTGTAATTAGCACAACAATCAATGTCAGATAATATTCTCATTCTATAGAGTGCAACTTTGAGACTCAAACCAATTAACAGATAATTGAGCCAAATTCATATTGATTCTGTCAATTTGCAAACTCCATGGTATTTCTTCTGAACCTCACCCCCTCCCTGCACAGACAGACCAGGGCAACTCCTCAGTTCCATGGGAGACTGCCGGCCTGCGCACACTGTGACGTCCCAGTGCAGGCTGTGATGTTGACTGCAGTTGGGTGGAACGTGAGATCTCCGAAAGGAGGGGAGTGCCTGTGGCCAAACAACACGCACTCAGTGAAACTTCGCTGTCATGACTTTGTTCTGTCCATTTTTGTTGATGAAAATGTTCTTGTGGAAAGTGAATGCTATATAGGTAGAGTAGGAAACCACTCTAGATCCTGAAAAAAAGAAATTCAGGAAGAGAAACTGTCTTCAAAAACACAGGTATCTATAAATAAATTAATTACTATTTTAACATGTTCTTTCTTTTGAAGAATACTTCAGTATATCAGTTCAAAATATTTGTAAATTCTCTGTGGAGGGCACTAACTCCTGTTACCTAATAACTAAGAAAAAACTTGGGTTTTTAAATAGTATTCTAAATTCATTAAATAACATACGTAAAAAAGCTGATGGTCAAATGGAATACATTTTGGATGTATTATGAAAGGTAATAAACCTTATTCTTTTGACCCAATTATCAAGATATTAAAAATGTCTTGTAATGACTCCAGTAATTACAAATAGCCCAAAGAGGAATACAATCTTTTAATCAACAAATAAAATATTCATAGGAGCTCTTATCAGCTGTCAAGTTAAGTTATGTATCTAATTATTAGTCTAAGAGTTATTAGTAGACAGGTATGTGGTACTTTTAGCAAGAAAATATTTCTCTTAGTGATGACAGAAAGTTTCCATTTTTGTTCTAGATAAAAGAGCTGCAGTGGTAAAACCCTATTAAATCATTGAACTTTGAATGGGTATCTGGAAACACTAAAAACAAACTAGTTTGATAGGAATATGGGCTAACCTGAATAAAAAGTCTGTGGGATAAAGGAAAGTGAGAGCCGTTGGTAATACTTAGGCCCATTTAAACGTGCAGTCAACTAGAGAAGCAGCTCCTGGTTATGATTTGGATAGAAGGATTCCTGGGGTGTAGCACATTCCTCCTAAATATTTTAAAAGACATGTTTGTGTCTAACAGTGCTACAAAAGAAATGTGACAATGCAGCCTTCTTGCAATTGAGATTTTCTTGTGTTAAGTCCCACACAGATTGATTTGCTCTGGTCCTACCCCTTCTAGTTTCAGGCCCTGGGGGTGAGCATGAGGATAGCAGGCATAAGAGAAGTGCCTACATTACAATTAATCATCTTAACTCGGTGCCTAAGAGAAAACATTAGCACTACATCTGGGATGAAATCAAAGAAGTGGAAATCAGAAGAATCAGAAATCTACCAGATCTAGGCACAGCACCAACCAAATTTTGCCAGAGCTAAAACTGAGTAATTTTATGGAAATCATCCCTAATGCTGTTGGAAGCCAAGAAATATGAGTCCGGTGTACCAGGGGTTTCAGATTTCAGATGGTGACATACATTTTTGTGTGTATATTTATTCATCTTTGGTAACTTCTCAATGTCATTTTGGTTCACTCTGCTGTCTGTCCACACACAAAAAAACGTTTCTGAAATACATTTTAAAGACGCATTCTTATTTCTATGAAATAAGTGTGGAAGGGAACATGAGAAATGGTCTTATATTATGTGGAAAGACCAGATGATCTAAAAGTTGGGTGTGAAGCACAGCATAGAGACTGAAAATGAAAGCCCAGTGTGACGTAATGGTGAAGAGGTAGTTACAGCTATGATATGTAGACTTGGTAGCACTTTAAGAAATGATGACTTTGTTCTACATGCAAATGAAAAGCTACCAAAAGAAAATATTTAAGAGAAGTGTGGAGAAGAGGGGCAGATGATGATATAATTCAATATGCATTTAAAAACTGAATAGACACAAATTCCAGTACTGTTTTAATAGAACTGTTGCATTTGACAATTTATTTAACCTGTTGAACCCCATTTTGTGATCTTTAAAAATGTAGTCACTTCCTGTTTATATTGCATGAGTAATAAATGGGGTAATGAAGATAAAACCTCTATTGCAGTGATTTTCAAACACTGTGTCACAAGAGTTTTAATTACAGGTGATGATGTAATTCACTATGCTTTAAAATTATTGACTAAATCTGCATTCTGTGGAACAGATTTGAAGGAAGAATGGATGAGGTAGGAAGCTACCTGAATTCCGAAGCTATACCAGAATTTTATTAAAGATATACCTTAAACAAAAGTGGTGGCAGCCAAAATGGACAAGAGTAATTGGCTTTGGCATGAGGTAAAATTGATAGAAATTTGTATATTCAAAGTTCTTTGAAATATATCATGTATAGGGATACATAGCATTGGCTGAAAATATAGGCAGGAAGAATTCCACAGAGAAGGCTTATGTGATAGGCATGAATAAAGGTGCACATATATGTATATATTTTTTGGGTAGAGCAGGGAAATGGAATACAAGAGGCTGATACAAAATGTTTCTAACTTGCAAACACTTGAATGTAGAGAATATCCCCTACTTGACTTTGTGATACTTCAATAAGACTTTTTGAGATTAAGTAGGTGCAACTCTTGAGGAGGAGAGTTAAGAAATTTGTATTTGCATAAGTTCTAGAAAAGCATCTCAGAAAGCCAGACTGGTAGTGATCTACAAACACGACTTTCAAACATAGCCCTTCATGACCTGCAAAGAAATATTAAGTAAATACACTGAAGCACAGGTTCTGTTGGAAATATTAAAAAGATAAAATATAAATAAACAACAGCAACAGAAGTCAACCCTAAATATTTATACTTAATAGTTGGGCCTTTAAACTTTAATGTTATGCATACTAAACCATTTTGTTGTATTTTGATAATGCTTATGTTCAAAGCAATGAAAAAAAAATATTCAAAATTGTATGCTCTAGTTCTAGTGGAGCTTCCATGCAGAGAATAGTAGGGACTGGATGTATTTTAGGTACTGTTATTTTCCCAGTGCTGGATAGATGTATGACACATAATAGGGACCAAATAAACATATGTAGAATAAGTAACTGTAACACAAATTGAGAAACTTTAGTCTATGTGTTTAAGAACAAAACTATTAAACTGCACTTGCTTAGAAGGGACACGTGGATCCAAATATGTGTAAGGCCCAGTTCCTAATCTGATAGTTTTTACATGTGGTGGGGGAGGTTTACTTATACAAGACTTTCTATAGTATAAGGCAGACAGTGCTCAATTAAATGTAGCTGAAATTATTACTAGACACAAATTCCAGTATTGTTTTAATAGAACTGTTGCTTTTGGAAATTTATTTAACCTCTTGAACCCTGTTTTAATATCTTTAAAATGTAGTCACTATCTGTTTATATTGCATGAGTAATAAATGGGTAATTAAGATAACCTCTACTGCAGTGATTTTCAAACATTGTGTCATAAGAATTTTAAAAACACATAATACCTGACTATTTAGAAAGGGGCACTGACCTCTTTTCCCTTAGCTTGACAAATAAAAATTTGACAATAGTC
Organism: Trachops cirrhosus; assembly: GCA_028533065.1. Taxonomy (NCBI): domain Eukaryota; kingdom Metazoa; phylum Chordata; class Mammalia; order Chiroptera; family Phyllostomidae; genus Trachops; species Trachops cirrhosus. Next base: position 122,895,081 of record CM052542.1, read on the forward strand.
AACACAATAGCTGTCTGGTGTGAATAAATCAAAATTATACCTATTTTTTGTCAGATCAGCAAAAATATGTAGTATGTTTATTGGTATGCCACAGATTTTCAGTAATTAGTTTATGTGTGCCATGAAATAAAAAAGGTTGAAAATCTTTCTTGTTACTGCTTTCTTGTAACACTTGGCTCAGAGTGACGCCAATACATCACACCTGGCTTTCAACGACAATGACAACAAGCACTCCAAACTCAATACAAATTTTTAAAAGAAACAGAGTTTGAAGAGACAAAGCAAGCATCAGACCCAGACTCAACTATAGTTCTAGTGGGAAAAGTACACAGCAAGCAAAAATTGTTGTATAATATAAACAGAGAAATGGAGAGGCTGATAGGATTAAAAGCAAGTGCTAGAAATCAAAACCAAAGTAACAGAAATGGAGTATGTCTTTGATGGTTTTGTCAGTAGATTGAGGGTGACTTAGGAATGAATCAGTGACCTGGAAGATGTGAATTCAATCTTTCCAAACTAAACTTAAATGAGAAATAAGAATAGAAAAAAAAAAGAACAGAGTATCCAAGAACTGTGGGACAATTTCAAATGGTTTATATGCATAATAGAAACATTCAAAGGAGAAGAAAGAGATAGGGGAGAAAAATAAATATTTGAAGTAAAAAAGTGTTGAGACACACAAAACCACAAGTCCAAGGAATATCAGAGAACACCAACCTGTATATCTTGTATACACACTTAAAAAATTACACTTAATTGTATCATAATCAAATTGCAAAAAACCAAAGGTGAGGAAGAATGAGCCATAGCTGTAGAGGGATAAGAAAAATGATTACATCATACTTTTCATCAGAAAAAATTAAAGCAGGAAAAGAATAGAGTGAAATATTTAGTGTTGAAAGAACAACAACTCTATAATTCTATACCTTGAAAATATCTATACAAATTCTATACATTGAAAATATCCTTCAAAGTGAAGAAATATTTTGACAACAAAATACTTTAATATAAATTAACAAAATATGTATAGGATTTATATGCAGAAATTCATAAACTTCGAAGAAAGAAATACAAGGCCTAAATAGATGGAAAGTTATTCTGTGTTTATAGAATGAGAGACTCAATATTTTTAAATGTCAGTTCTATCCAACTTGATGTATAGGTTTATCATAATTGCAATCAAAATTCCAGCAAATTATTATGAAGTTTTTAACAAGCATATTCTAAAATTTATTTGGAAAGGCAAAAGACCTAGACTTATCAACACACTACCTAAAAAGAACAAAATTGGAGAAATAAAAAATTATATTAAAAATGGCAAAAGATCTGAAGTCACTTAGTCAAAAAATAGGGACATGGAAAATAAATATATAAAACATACAGATGCACAATATTGTTTTATTTGGGAATTGCATATTAAAGTAGGAGTGAGGAAACGCTCCTACTTTATACATATTAGCCAAAAAACACAAATAAACAAGCCAAAAAAAAAAAAAACCAGCAAATACTGGTGAGAGAAGCCCTCTGCTTGTGGTATTACAAAATGGTAAAGCCACTTGGGGAGATAGTTTAGTAGTTTCACAGAGATAAATATAGTCTTACCCTAAGACTCAGATAATCACCCCTTAAATATTTTCCTTCTTGTTCTATAACCCTATGTTCATGCAAAAACCTGTGTGTGAATATTTATAGCAGCTTTATTCATATGCATTAAACTAGCAACCAGCTAAGGTACTTTTCAATAGGTGAATGGTTAGGCTGTAAATACATTCATACACTGGAATACTAGTGAGTAATAAAAATCTATCACTATTAAAAAGGCACAGGAATCTTAAATGCATATGGATAAATGAGAAATGTCCATGTGGAAAGGCTAGATACTGTGTGATTCCAATTTTATGACAATCTGAAAAGGGCAAAGCTGCAGAAACATTGAAAAGATCAGTGGTTGCTGGTTTGGGGAAAGGTGGAAGGAAGAGTTGAGTTGGTAAAGCACAGGGAAATTTCAGGGCTGTGAAATCATTCTGTAGGATGCTGTAATGATGGGCACATGACATTATGCATTTGTCAAAACCCATAGCATTTATAACACTAAAAATACAAATTTATGTAAAATTTTTAAAAATAATTTAGCAGTTTGAGGGGTCCCATAAAGGCATGCAGAATATGACAGGAGTATGTAAGTACATTACAAATATATAAAACAATGTTACTGAAGGCGACATGGACAAAGATGTTAAACTGAATGCATTTGGAAATGAGTGGAATTTGGAAGATCTGAGGCATAAAGAACAATCACCTAATCAATGAGTTTGTTTTCTATGGGATGTGCCTTCATAACTCTAACAGTTCTATACAATATCTCTATACTGGAGCTGAACAATTAATTACATGGATGGCTGATCTGGGGTAAGGTTTCTCAGTTAGAGTTTGAATTACAGAAAGCAAGGAAAGGAAGCTGGATTTTTCCATTTGGTATGAATTAGGGTTGGAGAAATCACTACCAGTTCATATGAGTTTTAATATTGATATAGATGTTTACATATATATTTATAGATATGTGTATATACAGATGGTAGTATATATCTACATATTCTCTTTCCTTGCTGAGAAGAATTAAAAACAACCACATTCCATTAGCAATGAGCATAGCTAGTTCCAGATCATAGTTTTCAATTTCATTCTTCAATGAAAGCAACCAAGGATCCCCTGGAAAAAATATCTCATTCAAGACTGAGGCAGATATATATTAGATGAGCCTGGAGCATCTTGAAGTATAAGAGTGTATAAGAAAGTGCTCAAAAAATAAAACAAAATTAATAGTTTTTTATACAAAAAGCACACAGGAGTCAACTGAAAGAGCTCTTAGTAGCCAAAGCTGGGACAATTTGAATAACAAAATAAATAAAGTAGTATTGGATTATAAGCCAAAGAATAAAATAAATATGAAGCAGTCCATACTGATATAAATAAATACATGTGATCTGTCCAGGAAGTATCCAGCCACATACTATGAAAATAGACATTTACTGAAGATGATACAAGATACAAGAAACATGGTGCATAGGACAATGACGCCTCAGCCCCCTTCAAGGTAGGCACCTTGGGACTTTGCACAGTTATCCCAATGTCTCTTTCACTGTTCAAAATGCTCTGAAAAATCCTTTGTTGGAATTGCCATCCCCTGACCCATTCCTTCTGCTCTTGTAGCAGAAGCCACGGAATGGATCTTGCCACAGCACATTTCATACCAAGATCCTGCATCAAAATCTCGGAAACAGTAGTTTTTTGAATCCCCAGATCAACTTCAAGTTCTCGTACTATCAATGACAGATCTTTGTTGATTGCGGCCCGTACACATTAAACATTCTCAGTTGTTCTGCTTGTTGCAGGCCTTCCAGAGTGTGGATCCCTTTCAACAGATTCTTGACCATCTTTGAAGCATCTGTGTCATACTTTCATTTGTGCTGCATTCATTCCCAAAAGCCTTCTGAATCCTCCAAATAGTTTCTGCAGAGGAATGTTCAAACTTAATGCAAAATATGATGCAGATTCATTGCTCTACTTGCTCAGTCATTTTGAATGTGATAGCCACACAGTACACATGCTCACTCAGTGGCATCTAGTACATCCCACTGACTAGTGCAGTGAAGTTGTCATTGTTCACACACGCACTGTGAGAGTGCGTCACAGTCCACTCTCCTTGGCTGCCAGGTTACATCGACATCACGCATACTGTTCTCATTATATTAACAAAGGCTGTACTTTTTCTGGACAGATCTCATAAATGGGAAGAAGAGACAAATCTCCCATGCAAAAGAATTCCAAATAATTTTTTGTAAATATTCCACTCTCCAAGAGGGGGCGCATCACTCCTCATTCTTTAAGTTTGGACTGCACATAGTTATTCTTTTCTAATTGTTACTGTAGAAAAAAAGAGAAAAATAATCATTTTACAGGGAAGAAACCTAACAAATATTACTTTAGCCAGGTCACCAAAGTCAACATCAGCAGCAATAAGACATGTTGATATGTACACTTGATATGATGTGATGAAAATGGCACTTCATATCTGTGGTGTTCTTCCCCCAAACCTGTAACCACAGCTTAATCATAGCAAAAACACAAAATTCCAATATAACAGCATTGTAAAGAGACTTGGCAAGCACTACTCAAAACTGTTAAGGTCACCAACAACAAGAGAAGTCTGACAAAATATCACAGCCAAGAGAAGCCTCAGGAGAGATGATAACACAATGATATCCTGAATGGATCCTGGGACAGAAAAAGGACATTAGACAAATATTAAAGACATCCGAATAAAGGGTCAAATCCAATTCATAATAATGTATCAATATTGGTCCACTGATTTGAACAAATACCAAATTAATGCAAGATGTTAAGAATAGGGGAAACTGGATAAAGAGCATATGATACTGCTTATGTATTTTGTTCTCGTTTTTTTTCTGTTAACCTAGAATGGTTCTAGCATATAAAGTATATTTAAAAGATATTCTTCAGGTTTCTTAAGTCATCTTGACTCTCCTTAAATTATGAGACTTCTGTGTTGTCCATAAACCTGAAATAGAATGCTGTTATATATACAATTCCTTCTCTGTTATTTCCTGCTCTATTCTCTTTCACTGGAGGAAACCACCTTCTCTGATCATAGTTTTCCCTACATTATTTTTCACTTTTGCTTCTAGCAAACCTTGAAACATTTTACTTTCAGGGTTAGTATTATTTCTATCATTTTAATAATCATATTGGTTCAGCATTCTGGATATAAGAGGCTATGACAAAAATAATTGATGTTAGAAAATAAGGGAAAAACCAGTAATGATTCGGACCAATCTTGAATTGCAGGTGTTCTTACCTGCAGATGGAAAGCTCACAGGGTTAGATTCTTAATCTGAGAAATTCACACTGGCTAAACTGAGTAAGCTGAAAGGCAGCAACGTACATAGAAAGTGAGAGGTGAGGCCTGAGGGAGCGAGAGGCCTAGGCTCTGATCCAGTCTCTGATCCAGTAGCTGCCTCAATCTGCGAGGAGGATATTCAGTGAGAATTTTTAATCTTTTGGACCCATTATTTCTACCTTCATAACTAGGGAGGACAGGTTTAGACGTACCCTATCTAGTATTCATTTCTAGTATTCTATGAATTTTATAGATCAACAAATAACAGCAGTGGTTTTAAAAAGTAAAAAAAAAAAAGATGAACAAAAAAGAGATTCTATTTGTGTTTTTTACTGGTTATATTCTTTATCAACTCCCAGCTCTTCTTCTCACAGAAAACCAAAACAAAAAATATTTGTATTTAAAATTATTTACTGATTTAACACTGAGTTTGTAATACAAGGTAAACATAGTAAAGTATGTTAAAAAGTCCTGTGTGAGCTGGCTCCCGCATCATTTTACTCTGTGAAGTTTATCTTGTCAGTCTCCCATGAGTCTGACCACACTGGTTTCCCTTCAACATGTGCAGCTCTTTCCTGTTTTGGATTCTACACTCATTACTGTAAACTATTTTTCCAACGCTTTGGTTTTCTAATTCCTGTTCATAACTCAGAACTGTTTTAGATCGACTTATCTGAAGAGAATTCCTTCACCCTGAATCCAAACTAGGTCTCACTGTTTTATTACCTCATTCCATCTTTTACATTTCCTACAAAGCACTTCTCACATTTTAAATAATATGTGTGAGGTGGTTTTAAAATGTTGTGAAATCTTTGACACTATTCCCATTGAGAAATGAGCTCTCTATTCCCTTCCCTAGAATCCAGGTCATTCACTTGTAACCAATAGAATGGATCTGACGTGATACAAGACACATTTGAGGTCAGAAAAGCCCATAAAAGGTAACTCAGATTTCATCTGATTCACTTCAGATGCTACATCTCTGGAATACCAAGTACTACATGAAAAGTCTGACTATCCTGAGAAAATCATGCTGCAGAGGTGACCTGTTGAATCCAGTCAATAGCTGAGCTGAGTTTCCAGCTGCCAGCCATATGGATAAGTTACCTTAGAGGTGACACATGATTGCAACCCAGCCAACATCTGGCTATAACTGCATGAGAGATGCCAAGAAGGGACCATTCATTTAAACCATTCCTAAATCATGACCCACTGGAAAAAACATGGTTGTGCCAGTTTGGGGGGTAATGTGTTATGTAGTAATAGTAACCAAAATAACAGGGATGTATGTGGCTATGTGTTTGATATCTTGTTATTCTCTGTGCTGCAATATACGTATATGGAGAGAGACTGTGACATTTTTTTCCTGCCATATACCCAGTACATAGGATGGTGCACATAAAATATTAATATTGAAAGAATGATGTGGATGTTTCACAAATGATTTAAAATGTTTATTATAAAATGTTCATACAATGTATTCAATATTAACCCTTTTATGAATACACTACAACATTTTCAGAGGGTTTTAGTATAGAGCACAATTTAGAAACTCATATTTTATTTTTAGAATATATTTAAACTATAACACTGTGGATTTTACTCTTTCAAACAACTTTAACTATATTCCAATCTCACACATTGCTGGTTGGATTGTACAATGGTGCAGACACTGGAAAACTGTTTAGCAGTTTCATAAAATTTTAAACATAATTTAGTTTTTAAATTTACCCAATGGCCAAGCAAGGTGACTCCAAGATATCCAGAGAAATAAAAACCTGAAGACTTGCTTATGAATGTTTGCAGCAGCATTATTCATAATAACAAAAAGCAGGAACAACCCAAATACCCATCAACTGGTAAATAAACTATTGTGAATTCATACAATGAAATACTATTTGGAAGAAAAAATGAAATACTGATGTACACTACAACATATGAAATTTCAAAATATCATGCTAAATGAAAGGACCCAAAAACAAAAGACCACATTTTGTTTACTTTCTTTTATATGAAATAGTCACAAAAAGATTATATATATGCATACATATATATATATTCATACATACACACAAAAAGTAGATTCACAGTTGTTTGAAACTTGGCAGAGGAAAATACGGTGATCACAAATGGGCAATATTCTTTATGGAGTCATAGAACTGTTTTAAAATTTGCTAGTATGCTCTATAATTCTGTAGTATTGCCAAAAATAATTAAATTACAAATAAAAAATTAGAGAATTTTATGGTGTATAAATTATCTCTGAGAGCAAAGAGAATGCACCAATCTCTGACATTGCTGAGGTCAGATGCCAGCAGTTTTGAAAGAAAGAGCAGTCATTATAATTATCTGGTAATTCTTAGAAACATATTCCTGAATGTGATTTACCTGATGAACAAATTTATAAAAAATTTTTTGGTGAATATAGATAATGATGTAAAACGGCAAGCTTAATTCAAAAGTAGAAACTAAAGCAAAGGGAGAAAGACAAAATATAATGAGTTAACTGAGAAAACTGGAAGCAATTTGTAGCAAATGGAGAGGAAAGGGAACTTAGAAAAATCAACAATATATCAAATGGTGCACAAACTAGGCAGTCGCCTCAGTGTATTGCCTTCTGTTTTACAACACACTTCCAAAGTCCTGTGGTGAAAACATATTAAGAAAGTGTGACCCACCAGAGTAGAAAAACAGATACCTAAGTACATCTTGAGACAAGTGAAAATAAGAAAATTGATCAAGAGAATGTAGCCTTCTCTATGTGATAAATCAGAGATATAGATACTGCTCTTCAGCAACAACTAAAAATTAAAATGGACACATTAACAAACGCAACTAATAAAGTTAATCCCTTTTCCAAAACATGACTTCTGTCTTTGAAACATTATCATATTGAACAGCAAGACAGATTTAACAGACAATAATAAAATATCCATGGTTATAGACATTTTATATATTTTAAGAAATTTTAATTCAAAATATAATTGAATTCATGTGTGATTTTACAAGCTTTCTTTCAGGACTGCTAAATTCACACTAGCACATTATGACTAACAGAAAAAAGAACTACTTGAGCTGTTTATGTTTTAAAATGCTACAACAATGGTCACGTGTAAAAACTATCCATGACTGAAATTATGAAATGACTCTTTAGGAGGGAACATTGTGATCAACGGTCTACTATGAGTAGTGATCTTTTGCTATGTGATGAGATCTTTAAAACTTGAAATCATTTGGGTGGAAATACGGCCCTTCTTCATTAAAATTTATGTCAACCTGAAGTTAAGGCTTCCTGATGTCTCTGGACCACCATTCGTTCATATGTAATTTTTTTAGTTTGAGGATACATTCATTGGGAATTTGGAGTTTTTGACCAAATGGACTCATTTAATTTTCCACAAATTGCTGAATAATTCTTCCTTCAGCACTGTTTTTTATTTCTTGTTTCTGTCATGTGGCTTATTTGAAGATAAACACTCACTTCCTGCATCTAAACTTTCTTCTAATATGAGTTATAGCTAACCAGAATACCAGGATTATAGGAGAAATGATGCTTATTTAGAAATTAAATGTAACTTACTAGATGGCATGAAGTCAAGAGGGTCTGGACTGAAAACTTCAGAGCAGCCACTCGCTTTGAAAACACAATAAAGTGCATAAGATTTAACCCTATATTCAAAAATTTTGCATTTACTTGTTTTTATAAATAATCCATATATATTTTATTAAATGTATTGGGGTGACATTGCTTAATAACATTACATAGGTTTTAAGTGCATAAGTCTGTGATACATCCTCTGTATGTTGCATTGTGAGTTTACCACCCAAAGTCAAATCTTCTTCTATCGCCATGTATTTCAGCCCCTTAACCCTTTACAACCCCCACATTTCTTCCTTCTCTTAACCACCAACAACATACTGTTGTCTGTGTCTAGGAGGTTTTTTTTGTTTCATTTTGTTTTGTTTTTCTTGCTTGTTCTTTGTTCTTGCAGTTTTATATCCTACATGTAAGTAAAATCATGGTTTTTGATTTTTCTATTTTTATAAATTGAGTTTGTTATTCTGAATACTTGTTAAGTAAAATGTCAGTTCATCAATGACCTAAAGTTTTCAAGGTTGCAACTAATTTTTCTTTCAATCATTCTGAAATACTTTTTAAAATATTCCATGTGTGAAATTTTACTGTAGTTCAAGTTATTTTCAAATATTTTCAAATATCATTTTCAATATCCAGAAACCAGTTTCTGTATATTCAAGTTGCATCCTACTTTGTAATTTTCTCATTCTGTGTTGCTTTTTTTTCCTTCTTAAACACAACTTTCTGACAGTGATCAAATAAAGGCCTTAAAGTCAAATTATTGGAAAAATTATTTTCTTCCTCCTACTCTTGTAGCTAATGTGGACTGTCATTCAGAATGACCTGGTTTTGTGTACTTAAACGTAAATTGTCTTCCTAGTACTTGGGAAGTTTTTTCCCCCCTCTCTAAGAATGGGAAACAATAATTCCTCACAAATAGTGATGTTGTTAGAACATGGGGAAACCCTGGACCGGGACCCCCATCTAAGAATTTCCCATGTGAGCATTTCACAACTAGTAATACCCATAGTGTCAATGACAGAGGAACAGTGCTGCTCTCGGCTAACTCACATGAAACAATTACAGTAAAAAAATGCATCCATCAATCCATTTATTTTTATTGTTTCTCCTTTCTCCATCTACCCACCAATTTCCTCATGTGTCTTCTGAGAAACCAAGGATTAGACTGTTCTATGCTATTGAATCTAAACAAAGGGAACACTTTTGAAAAATGTAGGATTAAAATATGAGTGCACAGTAAGATCATAAAGTTATCAAAGTTCTAATCTAGAACCCTCTAACCTTTAAATATGTATTGTTTGAGGCCTCCTTCAATTTACTTTACAAATAACAAGAAATATTTCAAGAGTGTATTTCTTGTGTTGTGAGGAAATAGTCTAGAAAGCTGCCTCCTCAAACATTAACTTTATGCGCCAATTGAGAAAACAAATCCAGATGTTCAAAACAGCAAGAGCTACCATCACGGAACATTATTGTCTTCTCCTATCAGTAACGAATCTGAAAGTTATTATCGAAGTGGGAAGAGCTTGCAGAGTTTGTGCTCCAATGTTTGCCTCCAGATTGTCACAGAGCTCTTACAACAGGACCTGAGGGATCGATCTTACCCCCGGGAACTGGAAATTAACTAGGTGAATTTAAGTCATGTGCTCCACAGTGCATAGAAGAAATTATTGTACGTTGTAGCGACATGGGCAAAAGTAGATCTCTTTTTCTCTCAAAATCTGTGCAAAGTGTTCAGACCTGTGAGAAAATGCCCAGAACTATCTGGTTGATAGTAAGAGAACATTTTAAATGAGGACTTACATGTAAACTGAATCACACAGTTGTTCTAATTTCTATGAGTCACAAAAAATGACAGTGCTTTAATTGAAGTCAGAAGAAAATGACAGCTCAGAAAAGTAATGTCTTAGTATTTGATTCCCCTAGGTCTATTTCTGTTCATTTGCTACAGTGAATTTAGAAAGCCATAAGGGAAAACAATACCAGTATAAAAAAATTAAATGCTTGAACTTCCTTGTGACAGAGACTGTAATGTGTTCACCAAAACCTATTTTATTTTCCTATCACATACTCTGTTAGAACATATTTTACAATTTCCCTTGCACTTAAATGAAGTAATTTTCTGAGTCCTGGCCAATAAAATGTGAGCATAGTTATCTATGTCTATTTAAGGCCAAATGATTAATATTAGGAGTGTTCTTTCTCTACAGTCTTTCTCCCTGTCTTCTGGGAGGGTGGGGAGGATGCTGAGGACATGGACGGTGGTAGCTCACAAAAGTGTCTTCTCCCTGAAGAGCCAGAGGGAAGGCTGATCAACCAGAATACCAACATTGAACTTTGAAATGATTAATTGTCCTAAATCACTGATAAATCAAAAAGTATATATAGCCCTGACTGATGTGGCTCAGTTGGTTAAGCACCAGCCTGTGAACCAAGGGATCACTGGTTGGATTCCCAGTCAGGGCACATGCCTGGGTTGCAGGCCAGATTCCCAGTTGGGGGCGTGTTAGAATCAACCACACATCGATGTTTCTCTCCCTTTCTCCCTTCTTTTCTCTAAAAATAAATAAATATTTAAATAAATAAATAAAAGTAAATAAAATAAAAAGGTATTTAAAGCAGTGAGTGATAACTATGCTAATAGAGAAATTAGTTCTTTAGACTAGAGTGCTGCAATAAAAAAACCATAAAATTTTTGAAATTGGATTAGCAATTGGGCTCCTAGCAATAAAGTAGTGGGTTGGGAAGCTATAGATCCATGTTACCAAATGCAAAATATTTAGTAAAATTTAATTTACAGCCTCCTAGAAGGCAGATGAAAGAAGTAGCCAAGGGAAGTGACAGGAAAGACTACGTGTATTTATGTGTTTTTCACACAGTGACTGCCTTCCACAAGGTGCTGAAACAAAAAAAGGAGTTCATGAAGAAATTGGCTGGATATCAAAATAAGATTAAAGAGAGCACAGACTGGCTAGAGAGCAAGAACTCTTAACAAATAGAAAATTGTTTTAACACTCACCTACTCATACTAACATTCTTCCTGTACTGCACAGTTACTTAAATGCATCTGTTTACACACTGCCTGTCACCCTGACAATATCTGGAACATAGGTATAGCTCCTTAACTAAAGAGTGAGAATCTGTTTATATTACTTTATTAAGTGTTGCCAAGCACCCAGATGTGGGTCCACCATGTAATAGGCATTGAGAAAGATATCTATTGAATGCATTTACATGTTTAAAGTATTAATTTAAAGCATCATGGAGAAAAGAAGGGAAGAGTCAAGTCAAGGAACATGTATAAAAGACCCATGGGCAAAGACAATGTGGGAGGTGAGGGATGAGTAGGGTAGGTGAGAGTAATTGGGGGGGATGGGGACAAATGTAATTGAAGAACAATAAAAAATAAAGTATTAATTTAAACATTAAAGAGAAAAGAAAGTTTCAGTTTCTATTCTGATATTCTCAGGTACACGCAATTCTAAAAGAGACAAGAAGTCACCCACAAAAATAAATCACAGAAATGCAAAGAGGAGTTTTTACACATGTTTACAGGATGCCATGTATGAATAAACAGTTTCATACATGTACATAATCACTAGTGTGCAAAATCACAATACCATCTTTTGGTCAAAGATTACTAGGAATGTATGTGGGAAAATGACATTGAGGTTATTGGCACACGGCAACAAGGAAGACTACTTACCGTGGCATAATAAGGGCATCTCGGTGAGAGGGTATGGAATTTAGCAAACAAATTAGAAACAGGCATGGTTACATGGAACAGACAGAGTTCTCAGAGGGGAAGAGGTGAGGAGAGGACAGGATGGAAGGAGGTGAGGGATTAGCCATAAAGAAATAAAAATACACACACACACACATAACACATAGACACAGACAGCAGTGTGTTGATAAGAAAGGGGGGGTGCAGGGGGTAGATGAGTGGGAAATAGGGACATCTGTAATAATGTCAACAGTAAAAATAAAATTAAAGAAGAAGTGTTATGAGTTGGGCTTCCATTAGATGATTTTTAAGAAAGTTCAGGAAGGGTTTTTTGCTCCATTGACAGCTGTTGAAAAGCAAAAGTAATTCTATAATCGGGCATCTTACAATGTTTTGTGTAGATGGCGAGAGAATGGAGCAGGCCTAAAGCTACAATTGATAAGAAAATAAGCATCAGTAACTGATGTCATAATGAAAAGGGAAATGCTCGGTCATTGTTGTGGCTTGGACAAAGTTCTTATTTTCGTCCACGCTCAGACGTGATTGAAGAGTTGCCCTGTTTTGTGTCACTTCCATCATGGTTTAGAGTGACTGTATCTGATGTTGGGATCTCTGAAATTATGATCAACAGGGACAAACACATGGCTGACCTCTGAAAGCCATGGCTTACCTGTCATGGCTTGCTGTTTCCTTTCTTAGTAATGTGTTTGCAAATGAGAAATGATGACTGGCTAGGTAAAATGAAAATATAAAAATCATGAAAACATTGTCATTTTCAATAAAGTGGGAGAATGTTCAATTGCTTTGCTCAGGAGAGGAGATAGGAATTCTAATACCATAAATTTAAAAGCTCAATATATTCCAGATCATTCTTTGCTCAGGTAACTCTCTTCCCAAAAATAAAATAAAAATAGTGAAATTATAAAATCGACTTTGACTACTGCCAGTCTTTTTTCCTTCCAAAACAATTCTATATATTGAGAACACATTTTATTACAATAAGTTAACAAAGCCAGTTGAAATTCTTAGAAAAAATATTTCTCTTCTATATCCCTTCAGTATGAAACTTCTTTCTAATCAATGTAACTTATTGACCAGAGTAATCAGAACATAACATGTATAAACATACTTGGCTTCCCTTTCCTTACAATTTAAAATAGGGCTTCAAACTTTAAGAAAAGACTAGCAAATGTGTATACCTATGCATGAGGGTAGATATATTTAAAATAAGCAATCAAAATTTGATTAAAAACCTAATACGTATACAACAGAGTTTTCAAATCAATGGTGCATTTCATCTTAGTCAGTGTCAAAAATGAGGGATAATATCTTAGTGACTTTTTGAAGAATTAGACAATTTCTTTTGAGAGTTCTATACTGATACACGCTAAGGAAAGACTGTTAAAACATAATATAAATTTGTCCCATAAAGGCCAAGAATACAATTCAAAATTAGATCAAGATACATGATCTAAAATTTTCTTGTGTCACCTAAAATCACAAAAGTAATTTGGTGTCTCTGAAACAATGCATAGATAAGCCTCCCTGCCATTTATGCTTTGATAGCAGATATCACACATTATTGGATCTAGGTTTTGTAATTCCTTCTCACAGAGGAGTCCAACTGCCTTAGTAGCAATTTCAATAGAAAGTCAGGATCAGTGTAAGTGATAATCATTATGAAAGAGTGAATTGTGATTCCTGGGTAGTGAACATGTGGTTACAGAGTGCTGGGATCCCTGGCCTTCTTCCTTCTAAATAACAAGGAAAAATGAAATTATAAAGTATTCCTCATGTTTTTCTTTTGAGTGAAAAAGGTATTAATACTTTCTTTTCATTTAGCAAATATTAAATCAGGCAAAATTTTTACATCTTCCATAGTTTTTTTGGTATAACTGATAGACCCATTTGACCATATATATAAAGCACATTTTTATTTATTCATATTTGAATATGTGCTAATTTTTCTTTTCTGATTTACTGAGAGGAAAATATAGTAGTGGAACTTAAACCTTTAAGAACATTTTTGTACATGTAAATTTGGGACTCTCTTTAATAGGCTTGTATATGGTGTCACTATGTAATAATTATAATTTAAAACAAAGAACATAATTATTTAAAAATATTCTGTTGATTTATGACATCATAAGTCAAGTTTATGTTAAACATGTTGGCAGTCATCCAGAGTAAATGAAACAATGGAAGTGGAAGTTTTAAATCTAAAACTTTAGTTTACAAACAGTTTTATTTGTGGAAAAGCAAAATCTTGATTATTAAGATCTGCATGTATTAGAAATTCTGTTTAATTTCTCCTCTGCTGAAAGTAATGTCATGTCAAATAAACCCATAGTAGTTGTAGCTCATATGAGGTTCTTAAGAAAATCTGAATGGGAGAACATATTTGCCAATGATACATCTGATAAGGGGTTAATATCCAAAATTTATATAAACTTATACAATTTAACACCAAAAAAACAAACAATCCAATTTAAAAGTGGGTAAAGGGCCTGAATAGAAACTTCTCCAAAGAGGACATACAGATGGATAACAGACAAATGAAGAGATGCTCAATGTCACTAATCATCAGAGAAATGCAAATTAAACCACAATGAGTTATCATCTCACACCTGTCAGAATGGCTATTGTCAATAAATCAAAAAAGAAGTGCTGGCAAGGATGTGGAGAAGAGAAAACCCTTCTGCACTGTTTGTGGGAATGCAGACTGGTGCAGTCACTGTGGAAAGCAGGATGGAGTTTCCTCAAAAAATTAAAAGTGGACCTGCCTTATGACCCAGTGATACACTTCTGGACATATATCTGAAGGCACCCAAAACACTGATCCAAAAGAACATATGCATCTCTATGTTCATTGCAGCATTACTTAAAAAAGACAAGATTTGGAAGCAGCCCAAGTGCCCATCAGTAGATGAGTGGATAAAAATCTGTGGTTGTTTAGACATGGAATAGTACTCAGATGGAGAAAGGAAGGAAATTTTATCCTTTGCCACAGTATGGAAGCACCTGGAGAGCATTTTTCTAGGTGAAATAAGCCAGTAAGAGAAAGACAAATACCAAACGATTTCACTCATATGTGGAACTTAATAAACAAAATAAACTAAC
The DNA here is from genome assembly GCA_028533065.1 of Trachops cirrhosus. Classification (NCBI taxonomy): domain Eukaryota; kingdom Metazoa; phylum Chordata; class Mammalia; order Chiroptera; family Phyllostomidae; genus Trachops; species Trachops cirrhosus. The sequence continues at coordinate 122,910,441 of CM052542.1, forward strand.
AAACAAAATAAAAAGACTCATAGGTACAGGGCAGACAGACAGTTGTTAGAGGAAATGGAGACTGCAGGGCTGGGTCAGAAAGGTGAAGGGATTAAGCACAATCAAAACAGACCATGTAAAACCCTCATGGACAATAGACAGCAGTATGGTGATTACCAGAGGGAAAGGGGACATGGGAAGATGTAGAAGAGGATAAGTGGGAAGGGGACGTGGGAAGATGTAGGGAGATTAAACGGTGATGGAACGAGACTTGATTTGGTGTAATGACACACAATACATTATACAGATGATGTTTCATAGAATCATACATCTGAAACCTATGTAATTTTATCAGCCAATGTCATCGCAATAAATTCACCAATAAAAGAAAAAATATAACCTTTCTCTAACTTGTCAATAAAATATATCATATTAAATAAACCTGTAACAATTTATAGCTCATTTTTAAGGCACTATAAAAGAAATAAAAGCAGGTAAATTTTGATAGAATAAATATTCTTTACAAAATTATTCTCCATTTTTTTCTAAGTGAATTGCAAATAGTCAGATACCTTATATGGAGCAGCAAGAGAAGTAGGCACATAAAAGAAATTTGACACTAAATTTGGTGAGAGCCTGACAAGCCAAATCCAGCAATGGGATTATACTGGAAAGTATTTTTTATTCCAATAATGTTCCCATTTAGGATTGAGGAAAAGATGACACCTAATTTTTGTATATGTTGAGTGTGTGTGTGTGTGTGTGTGTGTCCTCAAAATTAGATTTTCATTTTAAATGTCATATTAGCAAAATTAACCTATGCTCAGTTTAAGAATACATGAATATAAAAGTATATAAAACTGAGCATTAGTGTTATGGTCAGAGCTCAGCCTCCTAATGATACCTTATCATAATAAATTATGTCATGACACCTAAGTTACTATGTACACTTGGACATATAAAGATATAAATTCTTAAATTCATAAATATAAATTTCTGTTTTGATATTTTGAAACCAGTGACTTTTAACACAACACTAAATAAAACTTTCAACTAGAAATGGGGTTATAATTACAGTTAGCTTATTTGCTGCCTGTCTAGGATATAAATTTATACATGTTTAGGATAAATAGCAATAGAAACCTTCAGCCTAGATTAGTATATTTATCACATAATCTTCAACAGTCATTCTTTGCATCACTCACTGCACAAATTCAGTGATGCAACCTATAATATTTTTTAAGATTATTGCTTAGATTTCCTCTATAATCTATAGCAATTTAAGATTTTATAAAGACACACAAAATTTGGAAGTTACACAGTATTTGTATATTTTTTATTCTTTTTCAAGTAGTTATGGTACTTTATCCTGACAACTTGGTAAAACTCCTAATTTTTAAAACACAGTAATCTATTTTCCTGAGGTTTACATTCCTCTTGATTATTTTTAAAACATTTCTTTTAATAAAAAGAACACTATATGAGTTGAATTTGTGGTCTTTAGAAGAACAGTTACCTATTAGAAAACTTAATCTATAGGTAACAAACTTTAACTTCTGATCTGAATTCATAAAATGGAAATATTTCCCTTTGAATTATAATAATGAAAAATCACAGTTCACTAGAGATATTGATTGTTAATACCTTGAAAACTTGAATTTATTTGTAGGTAGTAAAAATTTATAAGAATGGCAACCTAGAGTAGAGCAAAATGATTTTTACTTACCTTCATTTATCACTAGCATACTACTCTTAATAATATGTAACTAACAATCTCGTAGAAGGACTAAAAGTTAAAGTGAAATTTATAGTTCCAATAAGTCCCAATTATATATAAAATATAGGTATTTTATATATAATTGTATATCTCAGAATTTTGGCAACTGCTATTATAGTCACTTGTTTTGATGGAAGTTCATATTGAATGATAAAATTGAAAAAGTTCTAATAACACATTATTTTTGTTAAGAAAAGATCCTGCATTCCTAAAGTTCAAAGCTGAGGAAAATCATCAAAAATAATTCAGGATGAGGGCAGTCTCATTGAGAAATTCTTATGTATGCACTGTTAATTCTTGGTGAAATCCACAAAATTTAAACATCTGCACTATTTTTTTCAGGCTTCCTGTAAAATAAAATGTTGTGCAATAACTACACACTGAGCAGACTTAAATCACATGCCCTGAGAATACGGGCTGTACATACATTGTATAACTAGGGTAATTTGTAAGTGTTAAAGGAATTAATAGAACATTCCATGTATAGATGTCTCAAATTGACAGAGCATACAGCGTTCTTAAGTTTCGCTTTGACTGTTTCCTTATAATCACATCTATTTCTCACCCTTTCCATAGTAGATTGTCCCTAGGAGTTCCAAAAGCCTTGTCTGAAGACAAGATATTATCTTAGCAGCAATTGATAACTAAGTCTAAGGGCATCAGAATCCCATCTAGTACTTATTATTTTCTAACTAAAATTGTTCTCTCTCACACTAATTTCTAATGGCAAGTATTACTATAGTAATTACACTAATACAACATTTATTTGACTCTTTGATGTTCTTTATTATATTAATAAATTTTTAATATTATAGCATATTTTCATTACTTGGATAAGACCTTTATGATCATGGCTTATTTTTAATTAAAAACTATAGTCTTAAATGTTTTATAAGTATATGTACAGTTATAATGAATTTTATTCAATGCATTATTTTTTTCTTTTGTTATTGACCTTCTTCCTATGTCTTTTTTCTGCCTAAATTCAACAAAGTTTAAAAAATCTAGTATATGCTCTTCCATATATTTATTTAGATATTATTTTTCATATGCATATTGTGAGTCTCTGTGTGTGTGTAAGCATTAGAAAAATTGAAGTTTTAATGTCTGATAAAGCTTCATCCCATTCTTCTTACTGAATACATAACATGGCTCTATTTCAGTCTTGGGAATGACTACACATATTCCATAGCACACGATAGAACTCTTCTTCATGTTCTCTGTGGTGTGTTTATACAACAGCTTACTCAGTCTTGTTGTCTAATGCTGCTTATTTTTTCCTTCCTCAGCAATGTTACTACCATATGCTTCAGTTTCTATTTTATTTTATTTTATTTTATTTTATTTTATTTTATTTTATTATTTTATTTTTAAATTAAATTTGCCCTAGTTAGTGTGACTCAGTGGGTTGAGCACCAGCCTGATAACCAAAGGGTCATTGGTTCGATTCCCAGTCAGGGCACATGCCTGGGTTGTGGGCCAGGTCCCCGATAGAGGGTACCAGAGAGGCAACCAACCATTGATGTTTCTCTCCCTCTCTTTCTCCATCCCCAATCTAAAAATAAAATAAATAAAATCTTTTAAAAATAAATTTATTGTGGTGACTTTGGTTAATAAGATTATATAGGTTTCAAGTATGCATTTCTCTGATACATGATCAGTATATTGCCTTCTATACCCACCACCAAAAGTCAGACTTATAACAAAGTATATTCTCCCTGTTCCTTTTATCATTGCTGTCCTTAATTTTACCTATTCATAAACTATAATCACCAGATGCTATTGTTGCTATTATTATTATTATTTTAAGCAAGCTAGATTTTGTTAGATCTAGTAAGAGTATAAAATATAAAAATTTTTATTGTATACATATTCTTTAATACCCTTTTTTATGTAAATTCAAATTTATGACCTATATAATTTTCCTTCTTTCTAAAGAACTCCTTTTAATGTTTCTGCATCATATGTACTGGTGAAAAATTCCCCAAAATTTTGTTTGAGAAAATCTTTATTTTTCCTTCACTTAATTTTTCCCACACATATTTCACTGAATACAGAATTATAGGTTACTACAGCAATTTTCATATGCTGCAAGAAATTTTAAAACATGCAATGCCCAACTATTTTTTTCAGGGCCACTATCCTTTTTTCCCTTAGATCACAGGTGGCAAACACAAGGCCCTTGGGCCGAATCCGGCCCTCCACCTTGTGTTATCCGGCCCGACACCTTGTTTCCACCCAGCGGCTGCACGGAGCTCCTTGGCTCTAGTTAAGGAGTAGTTATATTTATACAGTCCTAAAATTACATTTTGTCCTTTGAAGGCAACTGTGAGGATGATGTGGCCCCTGGTGAAAATGAGTTTGACACCCTTGCCTCAGATTGTTAAATTAAAAAAATGACAACCAACAATATAATAGCCATCTATTGTGAATAAATCAAAATTATAGCTATTTATTTTTGTCAGATCAGCAAAAAATAGAATACACGTTTTGGCGTTGCCACAGAATTTTAGTAATTAGTTTATGTGTGCCATGAGATGAAAAAGTTTTAGAATCAATGGGTTAGTGTTTTTTTTCCTTCCAAAACTTTTAAGTGTTTTATTTTACTCTCTTCCTGCTTGCATGCTTTCTGAAGAGTCATCTGATGTTCTTACCCTTGATTCTCTATAGATAAGGTGTGTTTTTTTCCTCTGGCTTCTTTAGAGATTTTTTCTTTGTTTTGAATTTCTATAATTTATTATGATATGCCTAGGTGTAGATTTTTAAAACTTTTAGCCTCTTGGTATACTTTGAGATGGTTGAATCTGTGGTTTGGTGTCTTACATTAATCTTGGAAAAAATATCTGTCATTATTGCTTCAAATATTTCATCTTTTCCCTTCTCTTCTTCTTCTTCCAGTGTTCCCATTATGCATATGTTTGAAAATGTTTTAGAACGTGTCCCATTGCAGATCCAGTGTGAGTCAGGGAACCAGTCCATGTCTCATTTAAATAATATTTGAATATATTGGAAAGTCCTGTATATGTTAATAATTACTGGCTAACTCTTGGGACACTGTCTTATTAGGAGCATATTTTTGGAATTATAAAAATATTACTTATCAGAGTTACTTAAGGGAATTAAAAGTTTTCTTTATAATGTGTGTTTACTCCATTTCAATATGTTGTATAAATATACAATTACATGATAAATTACTGAATTTAATAATTTTGCATTCTCTATTTCTCAACTACTGTATATTCTGATATATGCTTTTGATATTTTAATATAGTTATTAAAATTATATGTTCCAGTTTTGAAAGTCCTATACTTCAAAATTAAATACCAAAAATTTATAATGAAAAGTAACAATCCTTTTCCCATACTATCCAATCTCCATTTTTGCATCTCAGAATACTTTACTTAATCCTTTGAATGTATATTCCTATATATGCTTTTGCTATTAATGTTTTGTTCTAGGAAGTTTAAACACTACCCATGGGCAAACTACAATAGTATAGATTTAATTCATTTACATATTTTCCCTATGACTCCCTTACACCTCCACCCAAACATTACTATTTTAGTTCCTCCCTTTGATAGGTAAGATACATGGAGTATTTTTTCTAAATATTATAAACTAAATTTCTTCATTATATATTTGTAAGCTCAAGACAGTACCGATTCTAACTCTCAGGCAATATTTCTACTTTCCCACATCTGTCAGAAATTGTTATCCTTTCTAGTTTATTGCATAGATTACCTATCAAAATTGAAAATCAATGTTTTTATATTTTTATGAATAATAATTATTATGAATAATAATTTTTATCATGATACTCTTTCCTTTTTGTTTACTTTTTTCCTTAGCTTAGTAAATACATGCTTCATTTGCTTGTTCTGTTTTCCTTTACTATATTCTTAATTTTCATAGGTAGGTATCATTATTATCTCTGTATGTCCCATTCCTTTCCTTAGAGCACTCCCTGTACTGCAAATGCTACTGCCTCCCACATTCATCCCTTGTCTAGATCTATTGTTACTCTCAGAGCCTTGTTGAAGCACCATCTTGGGATCTTCTTCCATAAGTCACTTTTGTTGGATCCACTATATGTATTTTATATCTTGTACTTCCTAGATTTAACACTTTGCTTTGCTGAGTTCATCACCAAATAATTGGCTTAGGAGTTTGTAGGTAGAATATTTCATCAATGAAAACCTAAAAATATCTTTTGCAGTCACATTTGATCGATAGTTTGGCTATTTATGCACATGTAGATTCAAATTAATTGTCCTTTAGAAATGTCAAGTCAGAGCTGAAATTCTGTGAGGAGCTTGGCAAACTCTCTCTCCAAAAAGCAATTGTAAAACTGTACAAACAATAAAAAAAACGCTTAAGGTTTTGGAAAATGACTGAATGCAGAGTTTATTTAAAAGAAACTTATTAAACCTTTAAAAAAACAGTTGGTATCTGTGGGGACAGGAAACAACTTGTACTAGTGGATCATTGGAAGGGATCTTTATTTCTTCATTTATAGATTATACCATTTAGAGTTACAACAAGAAATGATAGTCATTGATATAGGTTGTAGATTGTCCCTAGAGTATATTGTTTCTAAGCTGTCATCTCAGATCCATCTTCAGAAGGACATACTTCTGGCCTATCAGTCAACATGAATAGCTGCGACTTTCATTGTGGAAAATGTCCAATGCAATCAACTTGCCTCTAAGTTACTGACTGATTTTCTCAAAGAAAGGTGTTGATATCCAATGCTATGCATTGGTCTCTGTTGCTGGAGTGATTGGGCATCAGCAACTGTTCTCACCCTGGTTAAAGGAAGGCTCATAACGTTGGTCCCATGCATAGCCTTCATGACTATTCATGGTTCAGTACTGAAGTGATTTAATGACAGAGCTTAATTTAAATGAACTGGTCAACTCATTCTGATTGTTTTGTGTTTCTTCATGGTGAATGATTTCTGGAGAGTGTTCATATGCAATAAAAAATTTTTATGCTTCCTATCCCATTCAATAGGTCTGTTAATGTGCCATTGTCCCAATTCTTGTCTCTAATTTTTCAACTTCCCCATTTCAGAACACTGATTCACCAACCAAGTTCATCACCATTACCCATCTGTGCACATGTTGTTCAAATTTCTGACCAGTTCTATTTCTACACAAATGGGATACTCAGGGGTATTGCCTGAACCTCTTCTGTTCAGTAAAATTTACTTTCCACTGTCTTTCAGAGCCACTAATATCCAGGTTGTGATGCAACACCAGGATCCAGTAACTCTAATGAATACAATGGTGGGAATACAATAGATCCCCATCGGGTCTGAAATGCCCATATCTCTGCCATCGATGTTGGCTGCTGACAGCCCCAAAATAGTCCTTTCTAAGCAATTATACTTGTTGAAATGATCTTCCCTTGTCATAAATTATACCCCTTCTCCAGGGCTAGCATGCATCTGTGGACCAATTGATACAGAATTATGTAACCAACCCAGCCTCAATGTTGGATAATTATGAAGGACCTGGATAATGGTATGGTATGGTAATTATTGGATATGGTATGTCTCCATTTTAAAAATCTTATTTTTTCCATAAGGATTTGTAATTTTTTGTTTGTCAGCTTTATATAGCTTTTTAAAATTATAACCAACTTTGATTTTTTTGAACTATAAGTGAATTTAACAAAAATCATTTAGATTTATATAAGTGCTAAATCACTTACTAGTACCCTTATTTATGCATTTCTACTTTAAGTTGGAGAGATATGTACCAACTTCTAGAAGTGTTTGACCTCTAGTTTCTCTGTTCTGCTTTAAATCAATTGTGAAATCTCTTCTTGATCTTTTTATCTCACCCCTCACTAGAAACTCATGAGGGACCTCCACATTAACTTCTCTGTATCACCCTCTGCAGAGTCATTTTGGCTTCCCTGAAGTCTGATCCTTGCTTCTTCAGCTCCACAGAGTATCATGTTTAGCTGTATTCAACCTGTTGCTCAAAGTTAGGAAATTGTCCCCAGGCGGAGAGCCAAGGTAATTGTGGGATAATGTCCTCTTTCCCTTTCTTTTGTATCACAGCCTTGTTCTGTCTCCCATGCAAAACTTAAAAGCAGTTGCATCATGCCTCATGTATTGTGTACTGTTTTTTGGTTATTTATAGCATTGTGACCAAAAGCAGAAGTTTCTCCCACTTTAGTTCTTTTGATACTTCATGCTTTCAACACATTTTCTGGGATTCCAGATACATGCGTATTAGGATACTTGATATTGTCCAATAAGACATTTAGTCTCTATTCATTTTTTTAAACTATTTTTCTCTATTTTTCAAATTGGGAGTTTAATTAGACTAGTGTTTTCATCTATTATGCAATCTTCTATGAAACCTAGCATTGAACTTTTCCAATCATATATTCATGAAATATCAAGATCAGATTTTTTTTAAATTCTCTCAATGAGTATGAAAAACAGACAGCATGCCTTTATGTAAAAAATGGTGTTGCCTTATGACTTTATTTTGTTTATACACAGGAATCATTTATATACAATAACATTCACCTATATTAAGTGTACAGTTTGGTGAGTATGGGCAACTGTACATAGTTGTGTCACCATCATGACAGAAGTTCCCCCATGCTCTATGCATTCAGTCCCCTTCCTCACCCCCTGTCCTTAGGCATCCACTGGTCAGCCTTCCCTGATAGATTAAGTAGTGTTTTCTAGAATTTTATATAACTTGAATGATACAGTATGCACTTTTGGGAGATTCAGCTTTAACTCAGTATGATTATTTGAGACTCATCTATGTTGTATGTTTTATTCTCTTTTATTGCTGACCAGTATTCCATTGTATGGTCATATTAAAATTAATCCATTCACTATTGATAGACACTTGGGTTGCTTCTGGTTGTTGGCTATTATGAATACATCTGTGACAAACATTTGTATATATCTTTGTTTGTCCTGTGCTTTTATCTTTTGTGATAGCACATAGCTTTGTATACTATAATTTTACACTCTTTTTAAAAAATATTTTTGATTTTTTAATTACAGTTAATGTATAATATTATGTTAGTTTTAGTTGTTCAACACAGTGATTATTAGACATTTATATAACCTATGAAGTGATAACCCTGATGAATCTAGTACCCATCAGTACCATACATAATTATAACATTATTGACTATATTCCCTATGCTATAATTGACATCCCCATGACTATTTTGTAACTACCAACTTGTACTTCTTAATCCCTTCACTTTTTCACCCCTACCCCCAGACCCCATCTCATCTGATAGCCTTTACAATGTTTTCTGATTTATGTATGAGTCTATTTCTATTCTACTTGTTTGTTTTTTAGATTCCATAGATAAGTGAAATCAATGACATTTTCCTTCCTCTGTCTGTTATTTTACTCAGTGCAATACCCTGCACATCCATCCATGTTGTTGCAGGTGGCAAGATTTTATTCTTTTTTATGGCTGCGTCATATTCCATTGTATCTGTGCATCACTTCTTTATCCATTCATCTCTTAATGGACACTTAAGTAGCTGTCATATGTCTATTGTAAATAATGCTTCAATGAACATATGGATGCATATGTCTTTTGAATCTACTGTTCCAGATAAATACCCAGAAGTGGAATTGCAAGGTCCTCCTTTTTCTTTTGGTTGAAGTGAGTCTCTTGGAGGTAGCATACGTAAAGCTCTTGTTTTCTTATCCATTCAGCCACTGTATGTCTTTTGATTGGATCATTAAACCCATTTGCATTTAAAGTGATTATTGATAGATATGTGTTCATTCCCATTTTATTATTCATATTTATGAACTTTTTTTCTCCTTTTTTAAAAAAGAAGATCCTTTGACATTTCTTGTAATACTGGTTTGGTAGTGATGAACTCCTTTAGTTTTTCTTGTCTGAGAGCTTTTTATCTGCCCTTTGATTTTAAATGATAGCTTTGCTGGGCAGAGTAATCTTGGTTGTAGGATCCTGCTTTTCATCACTTTGACTATTTTGTGCTAATCCCTTCTGGCCTAGAGAATTTCTGTTGAGAAATTAGCTGGAAATCTATGGGAGCTTCCTTGTAGGTAACTAACTGCTTTTCTCTTGCTGCTTTTAAGATTATATCTTTGTGTCTAACCTCTGCCATTTTTATTACGATGTGTATGTTTGTGGGCCTGTTTGAGTTCATCTTGTTAAGGGACTCTTTGTGTTTCCTGGACTTGTGTATTTTTCTTTCACCAGGTTTGTGAAGTTTTCAGTCTTTATTTCTTCAAATAGTTTTCAATTTCTTGCTCTCTCTCTCTTCTCCTTCAATTACCTTATGATGTGGATATTGTTGTGCTTGATGTCGTCCCAGCGGGCCCTTAAACTATGTTTTTTTATCCTTTTTTCTTTCAACTGCTCTAAATGGCTGTTTTCTGTTACCATGTTTCCCAAATCACTGATTTGATTCTCTACTTCACATAATCTATTGTTGATACCTTCTAGTGTATTCTTCATTTCAGTTATTATATTCTTCATTTCTGACTGGTTGTTTTGTATGGTTTCCATGTCTTTTTCATGCTTTTGAAATTCTCATTCAGTTCCTTGAAACACCTTATAACCACTTTTTGAACTTTATAGGATAAATTGCTTGCCTCCATTTCATTTAGTTTTTTTTTTTTAGATTTCTCCTGTTTTTATTTTTGTTTTTGTTTTGACCTGTTTCTTTGTCTCTGTATTTTGGCTGCCTCTTTTTGTTTGTTTCTGTGTATTAGGTAGAACTGCTACAACTTCCAGTCTTGAAAAGGTGGCCTTATGTAGTAGCTGTCCAGTAGGGGCCAGTGGTGCAGTCACCTTGGTCACAAGAGCTGGGCTGTACACTCTCTTGTTGTAGTTGAGCCTTAATAGATGTTGGCACATCAATGGGAAGGATTGAACTACCCACTGACGGTCAATTGACTATGAGCACTGACTACAGCTACAGCAGAGGAGATGCTGTGCAGAGCCAACCCCATGCAGCAGAACTCCATTCAGCCAGGCTCTTCTGCCTCTTGAGTCTGCCCCTTGAGTACATCTCTCATGGGTGGTGCTACAACGTGATATGAAGCTGGTGCCTCCTCGGAGGTATAGGACAAGATGGGATGCTGCCTTTCTCTTTCTGGGGTCACCAAGCATGAGCTACAAAGTGATTTTCAGATGGCTGTTACTTGTTCTCAACTTGGATTTGCCAAAAGAGTCCAAGCTGCTAACCAAGGCTGACTGCTGCTAGTGTTAGATTTGGAGCCACTTAGCAAAAGGTACTGGACATGCTGAGGACAAAGACTGCTTGTTTGGGGTTTTTGAACCTTTGAGAGATTTAATAAAGACCAAGACAGGTCATTTGTACAGAAAAGCCACTGGAAGTAGCTTACATGTGTCTGTAAGCTAGTTGAGACAGGGTCTCCGAATCACCAGGACCTGGCAAAATGGTGTCAGCCAGGTTAATGGAGACTCAGATATGGCCCCCACCTGTGCCTGAGTCTGCAGTGGGAGAGCTCAGTAAAGGAATAATGGCTTCTGCCAGCTCTTTTGTCTGGTAAAAACCTGCCCCTCCATCCCTTGTCCTAATGCTGCACAATTAATTTCCTCTCCATACATCCTGGTGCCTTTCAAGTACTGTCCCAGTAAATGAGTCTGAATAAGTTCTTGCCTGGGCCCTTAATAAGAATACCTGGGATTCGGGAACCCTCCATCTAACTCAGCCACAATCCCAGCTGGTTTTTACAGTCAAAAGTGACACTGGACCCTGGGCTGGGGAGCCTGGTGTGGTGCTGGGAACCCTCCCTCCTCAGGTGGAACTTTTGCAGTCCTCCTCAGGTGGAAAGTGCTATATCCAGTTTTTATCCACCACACATGGGTGTAGGACCAGCCAGTTCTGCATTTCTGTCCCTTCTGCTAGTCTTGACATGGTTTTTCTTTGATCCTTAGTTATTGGGCTTTTCTTCAGCTAGATTTCAGGCAGTTCTCAATGATGGTGGTTCTATAGTTTAGTTGTAATTTTGATGTGGGCTTGGGAGGAGGTGAAGACTGTATTTACCTACTTCCAGTTGTTTGTTGCTTTTGATTGTTTATAATTCTCTACTATGATTCTCTATCTTCTTTCTCATTATATTTATGTTTATCTTAAATCTCCATTCATATATAGTATATAATAGCTGTTTTAAAGTAAGGTTTTGCCAATAACAACAGGTCTGTCATTCTATTGATAATATTAATAATTTTTCTGCACATATGTTTTGTTTTGTATGTAGGAAATTGTGGATATTATTTTGTTGAGTATTTACAGTTTGCATTCTTTCTTTAGAGATGGTTAAATTTTGTTCTGATGTGCATATATTTTATTTACATTTGAATATGATTCTTAACCCCTTTAGGGCTTGTTTTTAAGTTTCTTTAATACATTTATTTTTGCATTTCTTAAGTAAATTAATTTAGATCATATTGATTAATAAGATTACTTAGATTTTGAGTGTACAGTTCTTTATTACATTTAGAATGGCCCTGAACCTACCATTTGAGTGAGTAGTCCTTGGCTCTAGGACCTAGAGAATAGTATTTGTGGGGTCTCAAATGAATGATTGGCGTCTTCAGTAAGATTTCTCTACTATGGTTTGCTGGGACTCTATGTCTCCCAATCCTATGTAACATCTAGTTCTCCAATTCTTTGTTCTATTAACAAAACTTTTGAAATCATTTCCTGACTGCTCATGTAGTCATGATATGGACAGCTGTATTTGGACAATGAAATAAATAGACCCCATGCAGATTTCTGCAGTATATTCTATGAAAAACTCCTATTTTCTGGTATGCCATTCAGAAATCTCAGCTATGTTGACAACTGAGAACTTTAATTCCTTATTCTTTAGCTTAGCAAGATCGATGTGGTTCCTCTGTTTGGGCTCATTTCCTTGAGATGAAGTGAGCAGAATCAACAGCAAAAAAGTATGGATTATCCTGGTGTTCAACCTGTGACTTTCTGTTTCATCAATGATCTCTGTCTTACAATGTTATTGTCCAACATCTGAAAATAGTCTATCATTTCCCAGTTGTCTACAGCAGGTGACCTAGTCTGTTACCAATTACTCCACTGTGGACAGAAACAGAAAACATTTTTTTTAAATGAAGATATTACTCATTCAATGTCCACACTTTAAATGAAAGAGGGAAAACATTTTTGCTTACATAAATACAAAACTGTTAGATTTGATTGATTTGCATATTTTATCATTAGCTTTACATCACAAGAAGTTATATTTTGAGGACAAATAGGAATATAACAGTATTATAATTATTTCAATTCTTAAAAATTCCTTTAGTGAATGCAAATTCTTAGGAAAATAAAATACTATATGTAAAATTATCTCAGACCACTTAGAATATAAGCAAAAAATCTTCATAGGCTTTATAGCTTTTGATATTTGATTTTTGAAATAGCTGCTGTTTTCTTAGAGCAATGAGTTCATATACATTTATTGGTTACCTGAGAAACAAAAACTAATATACATTTAAATAAAGCCTGGAAACATTTCCCATACTTTTTGAATTGGAAGTCACAATTTTCCTATGAAAAGTTTAATGTCTTAACCTCTTTTGCATT
>CM052542.1:122924308-122972674 GCA_028533065.1 Trachops cirrhosus
GTAGGGGGGCTGAGTCACCTGGGTGATTTGATGTTTTACCAAAAAACTCTGTACGAGACATGATGCACTAGTGGGTGTGTTGTCGTAATGAAGCTGCCAATTTCCAGTTGCCTGTAGCTGCAGCCTTCTGAATCATCTGACTAGTTTCTGTGGAGGAATGTTCAAGCTTAATGCAAAATTTGATGCAGTTTCATTGTTCTACTTGCTCAGTCATTATAAATGTGACAACCACACAGTACCCATGCTCAGTCGGAGGCATCTACTGCCCCCACTGACTAGCACAGTGAAGTCATCATTGTTCATACATGTGCATTCTAGTCCACTCTCCTTGGCTACATCTATGTTATAGGTTATAGGTTACATCTATGTCACACAAACCGTTCTCATCATGTTAACAATGGCTGGATTTTCCCCCCAACAGAACTCATGTGTGTGTGTTGTTAGAGTTAGACAATCACCATACCTAAACTCCAGATTAGAATCATGAAAGAGACATGTAAAATGTACTTATGTTTACTAAAACAATAACATTTATATTAAATTTGTTTCCTGAAAATGAAAAAAAAACATAAGTTTTGCTTTTCTCTAAAAGCACAGTCATTTTGACTCTACTAATTTTTTTTCTTGTCTCAACCTGATTATTTGGCATATATTTTATTTGTTTGGCTTCCGGTAACAAATATTTAAATAATTTTATATTCTCTTATAAGCAAATAAAATTATCTAAAATAAACTTAAATAAACTTAAGAATTAAATTAAACTTAATAAACTCAAGTAAATTTAGAACCAACTGATATACATCAGATTTCTCTTTAATTTGTGATAATTTCTGATGCTATATTTTTCTTTTTATATGGTGCTATTGAGTTACCTATATTTTTAATTATCTTGTTTCCACAGGTATTTATTGTAAATTTTAAATTTTAAATGTACACCAAATATAACTATAAAGTGATAATCTCCTTGGTACATAAAACTTTTACAACTTATTATTTTCTAAAAGTGAAAAACTAAAAGTGAAATCAGGTCAAAAGCATTTAATTTGGTGAGGCTTCATTTTGATATATTGAAAATAAATTATATTTTAAAATATATTAATAATATTACTACATAAGACTTTTAGTGATAATTAATATAGTTACACCATGCTTTAATATTTAGAATTAGTTTGCTCTACCAAGTTGCAATTTCTTATAGATTTTGATGTTATTTGATTTATTATCATTTTAACAGGTATTTTTCTTTTTCTAGGCACATAATTATAATTTACCTTATTTTGTCAAAATTCTATTTTATAAACTTATCCATTAGTAAATATTTTGTCCACATTTAAATTTTACATAAAGTAAAAAAGTAGTTGCTCCTGAAAATATGGTACTGTACAACTTAAACCTTGAGTAAAGCAAAAATGGTTTTACACTGTAAGTTCGATTATTCAGACTAAAGTGCTCCTTGGAGATTCAAGGTTTGAAATGACCTTTTAAGAATGGTAAGTGAGGCTTCAAGTCTTAAATATATGACTTTATTTATAATAGTAGCACAGTAATTGGTGTTTATTATATTTATTTTAACATTTGTCTTACTATTGACTAATATAATTACTATATAATATTTATAATCTCTTTATTTCATTAATAACATGAAAAGCCTATATTTCAACTCTTTTGAGAGTTTAATTTGCACTTAAATCACAACACTTCAATATATCATATTTGTTTTGAGTTGCAGGTCTTTAAATATTGAATGTTATAATATTGCAGAATAGCTCACTACACTAAGAAATTTATATGCTTTGTCTCTTCCTCTTCAAAGCCTTTGTGCATGCACAAGTTAAGAAGTATCATTTTTTGTCACAATAAGACTGAAAGACGAATGAGTGGTACAAAGATATTAATAAATATTTTAAAAGAGTAAATATGAGTAAAAATAAATTTGTGTTGTTTGACTGAGGACTATCACCATCATATATGTTGAACACTGACACTCAGAATTATAAACACAAGAACAACCATGTATAAGACCATATGCTTGTAGATGAGGTGACATTTTTATTAGTTTACCACAAGTCAAGAATCGACCTTCCACTTGGAAGACACAGATGCTGGCTCTTGTCAAATTCTTCATGAATGATACACGCTTTAAAGTATGCACAGAAAGGAGTGAAATCAGCAAGATGGCCAAATAAGATGTTCCTTGTTCATATGTCCCTCAGCCATAGTAATCTGACATCTACCCTCCATCAATGGTGCCTGCGTGGGAGCTTTGGGCACCAGCAGACTGTGAAGCCTCAGTGCATTCCAAGACCATGAAGAACGATGTTGAGAAGTCAGATTTGAATGTAGATGGACGACTTGCTCACTGTGGTCCCAAGTTCAGACCTGAAAACAGTTCCAACCTTGAAAATATGTCTACAGCCCCACAGCTGTAGCCCAGCAAAATATGCCAATGGACCCAGGAGTCATGTCCACCTCAATCCAGGCTGTGGACTATGAGGTGGTCCATGAACCTGCTCCAGCCTGTCTCAGCATAGGCCGGGAACTGGTAAAGGTAAACCCACCAAACTTGGTCAGGTTGTAGATTCTGAAAAGACCCTGTACTTGGGCTCCAACCCATCCCACCTGCAGTTCGTTAGCTGTCTTACACTTTCAGAGATCCTGAAAGGCCCAGCTTCCTCACAGCCTCAGTATGCCAGTAATTTTGAGGATCGCAAGTCTCAGAGGGAGACACTCCCATCTGTGAACAAAGAGAACCTGAAATGGTCTAATACTTGACCCCAGACCCCTCTCAGATGCAGAATCAGAATAGTCCTGCTGGCACAGGGACCAAGCTGGAGACACTCCCAGCTATACCCCACAGGATCCTGAAAAGCCATACACTCAGTTCCAGCCCCAACACAGTGACTATCTACCAGCTGAACTGACTGCCCAGACACACATCAGGAGAAACTCACCTCTGTGCATTAAGAGATCCTGAAATAGCTCTATGCCCAGCTCCAGCAGACTAGACCAGTCCACCCAGGGACCTGGTGGGAGACATGCTCATCCATGTCTTCTTCAGAGGCAGGTCTGCAGACCTTAGGCTTTGCTAAGGGATATGAAATAGCTGGGGAGCTCAGTTCAGTTCCCTCTCAGCCTCACTCCAGGGGCAGCCTTGCCCACCCAGAGACCTATCCCTTGGCCAAACAGCAGGGATCTGACGGGAGCCTCCTGTGTTCAGGAACCCAGTAATAGGCCCCCTGCCTGAGGACAGCTATGGATCCTGAAGTTGACCCTAGTCCCAGAACCAACCTAAACTAAACTAAAGAAGGTACTGGGAGCAGTTCCATCTACCCAAGGACCTGACAGGATCCACGTCCATCTGAGTCCCTGTAACAAGCCTGCTATGCTCAGACCCCCCTGAAAACCCAGCAACAGCCTCACAACCAGCTGCAACCAAGCATGACTGTTGCTCCAGATATAATTTGGTCAGTTTAGGGAGCACGGAATCTTTTCAAGACAGTGAAAATACTCTCTATGATACCATATGATGGATAACAAGTCATTATACATTTGCCAAACCCATAGAATAGACAACACCAAGATTAATGTCAGCTGTGGCTTGTGTGTGATTATGATGTGTGAATGCCGGTTCACCAATTGTACCATCCTGATGGGGGATGTTGATAAATAGTAGAGGCTGTGCATATGTGAGCATAGTGGGTAGAAAGGGTATCTCTGTGTTTGCTCCTAAATTTTGATGTGAATCTTATATTGGTCTAAAATAATAAAACTTTAATAATTTAAAACTTCAAGCAGGATGGGATGTCAGTGACCAGAGGGTAGAGGGGAGGGGATTTCAGGGGAGAAGGGAAGGGTTTACAGGAACAAATATAGAGGACACATGGACAAAACTACGGGGCTTGGAAATGGAAGGGAGGTGGGGAGGGATGGGTGGGTGGGCTGGAATGGGAATAAAAGATTGAAACTGTACTGAATAATCTAAAATAAAAAATTAAAAAAATAAATAAAACTTCAAGCAGTAAAATACCATTTATTGCTGACTTTTTCCTTCTATCTCACATCTCTGTACTTTATAAATTCACAGCATATTTTTGTTAATTTTTCATTAACTATGTATGGCGTGTATTTTAAGGAAATGGAAATAAAATTGTAATAAATGCCCTCTTGTTTTGGTTACATATCTACCATTTTAGTAGTTTTCATGTTTCCCTGCATAGTTGGTTACCATCGATTTCATTACCATCAATACATTGTTATTTCTTCCAGTGCAAGACTGCTGGATACAACTTCTAGTGACTTGTCTCTGTCTGACAAGTTCCACTTTATATTTAATTTTTTAAATATAGAATTTTGTTGTACTTATTAGCATTTTAAATGCATAATTTTATTATCTTTGATCTTCTATTTTTTTCAGATGAGAAGTCAGCCGTAATGTTGTTGTTCACATGAGTGCAGTGCATCCTTTTCCATTTTCCCTTGGTCCTTTTAAGTTGCTGTGTTAAGGTTAGTCAGTCTTAATTTTATTATTGTTGTCGTTTGTCTTTGTTTCTCAGCAATCTGACTCTGCATCTCAGTGTGGTTTTGTTTATATTTATGCTACTTGGAAATTGCTGAGCTTCATCAGTCTCTAGGAAATTCTCACTCATTTTCTTATAACATGTCTTCTGCCCATGCATTATCTCTATTCTTCTGAAGTATTATATGATTAGAATTATGTTTTTCATTTTGATATGTTCCATATGTCTCAGGCATAATTTTCTTTTTTCTCTCTATGCTTTTGTTTTATTAATTTTTATGGACCACTATTAAATGTAACTGATATTTTCTGCAACTAAGTTCAGTTTATAGCTAAACTCACTGATATATCCATTTTTTAATATTTTATCTTTTAGCTTCAGAATGTTCAAATATTGTTTCTTTTAGTTTCAAACATTCTAGGAAATTCCCCAAATGCACACCACACATTTTGTACCCCTTTCTACTAATCCCTTCTACGTATTAGAATGTTTATTGTTAAGCTCTTGTACAGTAAGTCCAATATCTGGGTACTTTGTGGATTTACTTCTATTGACTATTTTTTCTTGATTGTTATATATATTTTTCCTTTCATTTTTTATTGTTTATACTATTACAGTTGTCCCTGCTCTTTCTCTGTTTTCTCACTCTACCCAGCCCCACTCCCTCCTTTCCTCAAACTCCAAATTCATATTCGTGTCCATGGGCCATGCATAAATGTTCTTTAGTTAATCCCTTCACTATCTTTCATCCAGTCCCTCCTTCATGATTGTATCCTGATTATGTATAAAAAGACAGTAGAAAATGTAGTAAATAATATTTACAGACTGAACGGGATGTGTATTTACTCCTCAGACCACTTGGATTAGGTGTGAATCTATCTAGTGCATTGTTTAGCTGGATCTGGGCTTTGTTGCAGCTTTTATTCACTGCCACTTCCTAATGCTTCAAGGACAGCTAGAACTCTCCCTTCAGTAATGTTTGGGATCTAAAGATCAGTGATGTGTCAGAGTTGTATCTTTAATTTTCAGTCTAGATTTTGGGCAGCTGGGAAGGCTCTCACCCCCGCCCCCCTCTCTCTCAGAGCTCCCTGCTTTCTGTATATAGAAAAAATCTTCTCTCCAATTTATGATATGCTCCCATAATTTTATGTGCTGCTGCTATCACCTGGGAAGCCCCCTACCTTTTATTATACCACCATTATTAGCTCAGTGAAGGCTTTCAGCTCTTATTGGTATTTTTCCCAATGTCCTGTCCAAAACCCAACCTTTATAATGCCACTAAACTAAGCTCATTATGACCCTTGCTCTAGTCTGAATGCTTGTGTTTCCCCAAACTTCATTATGTTGAAAACCCAATGCCCAAATGATTGAATCAGGATATTGGGTTTTTGTATGTGATTAGGTCACGAGGGCTTGATCCTGAACTTCTAGCCTCCATAACTGTAAGAAATACATTTCTGTCATTTATAAGCTATTGATACATAGTATTTTGTTAAAATAGCACAGAAAGACTAAGACAATCCTATTCTGTAGAGATATCTTCCTCCAGTCTTTTGCTCTTCCCCGTGGCCTATTGTGTGCCCTCTGTAAATGGCATGTGGGAAGGAATTAGCAGGTACATTCAAATCAGATGTGTGAGGCTGGATTCTAATCCAACAGTACCACTCATGTGTCTAATTAAAAAATTCTCTAAAACATAAGGCATTGCTTCTCTCCCCCTATGGCATACAGCATGGAACAAAAGTAGGTTTACCATTGTGAGTATGGAAAACAGAGTTTATTCTTGCATTATTATTTATGATCTACTATATTATTTTCCACATGAACAACTATAAAACAACTTTTGCCCCACCCCGTATTTATCATTCCTAATTTTCTTTCACCAAGTGTGGAAAAAAACGTGAAACTCATTTCTCTCAAGAAGTGTTCATTATTTTTTGAAGTTTATTTGTTTTTGCAGTTTATTTGCATCATCCAATTTCTGGTAGGCTACCTAAAACAATGAATTTGCTGCCTACATATCTTTTAGCCCTTTGGTAGGTTTGGTACAATGGTCTCTTGAGACTTCCCATACCATGGTCAGAAATATAATTCATTCATTTCTTAACCTTTTATTGTCCTTATATATTAGACATGATCCTTGTAAGAAACATAAAGGATTCACTCACTTTTTAATATGTGATGATTTTTCTCTTCAATGATTTATGTACTTAATATACTAACTTCAGTCCAGACTCCTTAATTGAATTACTTACCTTACTTCTTTCTTAATTTAGAAGTTTGCTTTGCAAGTGGGGTTGTGTATATAAATACTCTTAGAACAAGAAAATATTATATAGCTGAGTAGATAATAAATAAATGAATAACCCATTTGATTTTATATTAAGTGATTATTTTTGGTAAAGTGACTACAAAGTACACATAGGGGGTATGTCCAGAAAGTACCCGACCATGTATGTGAAAAATAGAGACATTTATTGAAGAAGATACAAGATACAAGAAACATTGTACAAGGACAACGAAGCCTCAGTCCCCTTCAAAGTAGGCACCTTGGGCCTCACATAGTTCTCCCAATTGCCATCAGCTGCCCTGTCATATCTTCCTGAATCTCACTGAAGGTCTGAAATCTCTTCCCTTTCAAAGGTGATTTTAGTTTTGGGCTGTAGGGGGTTGAGTCACCTGAGTAATTTGACGTTTCACTACAAACATCTGCATGAGATGTTTGTGCATGAGCAGGCACGTTGTCATGATGAAGCTGCCAATCAGCAGTTGCCCATAGCTTTGGCGTTCTGAATTATCCAAATAGTTTCCAAAGAGGAATGTTTAACACAAAATTTGATGCAGGTTAGTTGCTCTATTCTCTCCGTCATTTTGAATGCTGTAGCCACACAATACATGGCCACTCAACGGTGTGTATGACCCCCACTGACTATTATAGTGAAGTCATCATTGTTCACACAGGTGCATTCCAGTCCATTCTCCTTGGCTGCCAGGTTACATCAATGTTGTGCAAACCGTTCTCTCTATATTAAAAATGGCTGGATTTTTCCAGGCAGAACTCATATTAAGTGTACTTTTGACCTTATATTCTCTGCAAGATGTACGTGCAGTGATTAGTGTAGGAGAAACAGAAATAGTGCCAGGTCTCCATTGGCTTATTTTCTTTTGTCTCCAAAGGGTTTCTTATTTGGTACTTGTAGGTTACCCTCTTCATACCCAAAAGGTGGTCAGTGACTGAAAACTGCAGATGTTCAGGGGGTGGCTTCTGATTCAAAAACAGCTGATCAGAGAATTAGTTTGCAAGTACAGCTTTGAAGAATTACCACAAACTTAGTAGCTTGATACAACACACTTATTTTTATCTTACATTATGTAAATCAGACATCAAGCATGGATCTCACTGAGATTAACTTAAGTTTGTTAGGGTGTGTTTATGGAGGCTCTTATGGAGAATTTATTGTCCAGCTTCTAGGAACCACCCCACTCATGGGCCCACTGATTCAGCCTCCCTTTTCAAGCCAACGAGAATAGGTTGAGTCCATCTCACACAGCATCACTCTGACCCCTCTTCTGACTGTCTCTCCCCTTTTGAAGGCCATATTCATGGGTCCAGGGATTGAGATACAGACATCTTTGAAGGACGTTTACTGTACCTACTGCAATCACATTGTGACTCCAAATTTATATAAGCATCCTGGCTTATAGTATTATACCTTTAAAAGCTTCAGTTTCCTTATTTGTGAAATGGGAACATCCTTCCTTTGCTTATTTGTTTTTAGGAAATAAGGTGGTAATATATGTAAAATATGCAAATAAGAAATAGTCAATAAATGCTAGTTATACTGGTATTGATAATTAATGCAGCTAGAGGATGAAGACACAGGAAAAATATCTTTTAATTATACATATTTTTATTGATTCCTCCTGCATCATTATAATTTGATGATTTGCTGTAGATACTTGGAAATGCAAAAGATGCAAAGATACTTGGAAATGCTTAAATATAATTTAAAGAAGTATATCATTAACATTATTTCAGAGCTTTAGTAATAGAGACAAAACTGATAATCATAGAAACATTAGATTGTTTAACAATATTTCTTTGACTACAGAGCTTAACAGAATAGTGGGTCCATGTTGCTAAGAATGCTAATCATTGTCCAGACCAACTGTGGGCGTTTTAAGGATGCCAACACCATCCTGGCATCTACCATGGAAGCAGATGCTATTTACATCTGTTTTCTATGACAGTCACTGAAGATGGCAGGAAAAAAATATATATGTTAAAGCAAGCTGCTCAGATATTCAGGAACATATTTGGCTTGTCAGGGCACTTTTACAAATCATTGTAAGAGATGGGATTTAAAGAAAATACAAATTTTAACCAATAAAGAAATACGGGTCATAAAGGACTCATGGACAAAGTCAAAGAGACGGTTGGGATTGAGGGTGGGAGGTGGGGGTGGTTGGGGCAGGGGGGAGTGTTGGGGGGAAATGGAGACAACTGTACTTAAACAATAATAAAAAATAAATCAATCAAATATGTCAGCAAGTCTAAAACAAGAAATAAGTTTTTCTGAATTTACCTGTGAATAAATGTATTGTGTATGTTTTCTAATCAGTTGCTCAAATTGGATTCTGACAATTTTAAGTGAAAAGAAGAGCAGAGGGAAATAATTATTCTTTCATATTAAAACTTGCACTTCAATTTTTAACCAAATTTACCATATATTGTGTACTATTAAATCTAAATATAAACTTAGATTTTTGGTAAGATATGTCTACATAGATTAATCTACTTCCTTCTAATTTTAAAGATATTTTCCCCTAACAACTTTGTTAACTTAACTCTAATCCCTTAGAAACTTTTGAGTAAACTCAAAGGCATTATTGCTTCTCAAGAACACTGCGAAAAATCCCAACTAAGTCTAGTTTTCTAAGGACCTTTTCTCAAACTGATAATGATCAGTCCTGGATAGCAGAAGCTAGTCTGCAAGAGTAAGTTTTTAAATGTCCACCCAGGCTGGATAATCTATATGTAATAATAACTGGAGGGGATCTTTAACTTGGGGGTATTAGGAAAATAACAAATAGAAGAATGACTGCCGTTAAAGAGCAAGAATTTTTAAATTGATTTAAACATAATTTTATACAATAGCTATAAAGAGGATATAGTCAATTTTGTTCTAAGACATTTATTGATAAATGAGAAAATATCCCTCCTTTAATTTGATGGAGCTCATTCCTACTGAACTGATAAGTACAGTTTAATACCTAACTTACCGGGATTGTCCCTGGCCAGGTAGCTCAGCTGATTAGAGCATTGTTTCGATAGGCCAAGGTTTGATCTCCAGTCAGCGTGCATACAACAAGCAACCAATGAATGCATAAATGGGTGGAACTACAAATCGATGTTTTCTCTCTCCCTTCCTCTCGCTCTCTAAAATCAATAAATAAAATTTAAAAAAAAACTTACCTGGATCTCTCAAACAGAAAATAGTAAATTAAATAAACTGTTCCATATTTAATGTGAACTGATATATTTTATAAATATATTTCTACTTCTTCCTCCCTTCTAGAATTATACACACATATTTAACACAACTGAACTTTATTATAAGAGATAAGTGTATGAAAATATGCATATTTATTATTTAGGGCCCTAAAGTCTTATCTAATTTATACAATTAGGTTATTTCCTAGTATTGAAACAAAATACAACATCAGTGATTAAAAGAGTTACTTTAGAGGCAGTAGAAGGCTGTCCAGTCAGGAACATTTTAATTCTACTTGGGTTTCAAAGTGCTAAGATTTGAACTTTATATATGAATGCAGCACAAATAAGAATGCAAAAGAATGCCCTTTGAGGAGTATAATTAAGCCTATAATTTGACATTTGTAAATTTTGTTTTCCTTCATCTAACAAATAATTTCTTTCTTTGTAAAGTTGAATTGGTTGAAGTTTTAATTAGACTTAAAATAAATATAAATATTTCAGTTTATATGTATATTTTATAGTAACTTTTAAAAAGCATCAGATGTCCCATTATACAAAAACATCCTTTTCTCTAATATGTAAAATATATTAAATGTTCAAAATTAAAAATGTATGAGATCAATACCATCAGCAGTTCAGTAATAAGCAAAATAAGCCACAACAAAAGTATGTTTTGATATATAAACCAAATTAATCAGGAGGATAATTTTTATAATAATATGAAGCAGGAAAAAACATGGTTTATCAGCAAAATTCATATATCAAGAGAATATCAATGATTATATGTAAGTTTCCAAAATATGAAAGTTATCATTGAGACAAGATAATAGTTCAATATAAAGACCCATACACCCTAACTTTAATACTACTGTGAATCAAAGTATAATCAACAGAGTGGAAAAGAAGCATATGGCATGGGAGAAAATAATTGCAAATCATGGATCTGATAAGGAGTTAGTCCAGAATATGTAGAGAACTCCTACAACTTGAAAACAAACACCAAAATCCAGATTTAAAAAAAATGTGAAAACAAACAAAAACTCATACACGCAGACAACAATGTGGTGGTTACTAGAGGAAAAGAGCATGGGGGCAAGAGTAGAGAAGGGGAAAGAGGATCAAACACATGGTGACAGGAGGAGATTTGACTTTGGATGGTGAACACACAGTGCAACATATAGACAATATATCACAGAACTGTATCTTTGAAAGATACATAATTTGCTAACCAATGTCACCCCAATAAAGTAGAAAAATAAAAATTAAAAATGGGCAAAAGACTTGAACAGGCATTTCTCCAAAGATAGCATAGAAAGCCATCTTAGAAAAGATACTTAATATCATTAGAGAAATGCAAATCAAAACTATAGTTAGATATCACCTCACATCCATAAAACAGAAAATAACAAGTGTGAGCAAGGATGTGGAGAAGTGGAATGCTTGTGCAAGGTTGGTGGGAATGTAAAATGGTGCAGCCACTACAAAAAGCAATATGGTATGGTAGTTCCTCAAAATATTAAATATAGAATTAGCATATGTATTATTCTTCTCAGGCTGCCACAGCCAGATACCAGACTGGGTGGCATAGACAACAGAAATCTATTTCTCATAAATCTGGAGATTGAGAAGTATAAGATCAAGGTGCCAGCTGATTTGGTTCATGGTGAAAGCTCTCTTCCTGGCTTGCAGATAGCTACCTTCTTGCTGCATCTTTAAATGGCTTTCTTTGTGCCAAAGAGACAGAAAGAGGAAGTTGTTGATGGGTATAGAATTTCAGTTTTGCAAGATGAAAAAGTTTTGGAGAGCTGTTGCACAAAAATGTACAGAAACTTAATGTTACTGAACTGTACACTTAAAAATGGTTAGCATAGTAAATTTTATGTAATGTAATTAAGTGAGAAGAATATTAACTATATTAAATATTAACTCTTTAAAAATATAATCAAAGCAAATATTTAATTACATAATATTTTCCTAAATTTTCCTTTCAAATTCCCTGCCATTTCCCCAATAATCTTTTTGAGATTTATTTCTAGCATTTAGATTAATTTAATCTATAAGAATATTAATACACATACATGGATTTTTAAATGAATAATATTTTAAAGGTGGTATTTGTTAACATTTTAGGTGAACTTTTTCTAGATCTAAAAAAATGATTTGCCTTACGATTTTTTCATAACAAAAGCAGGTTATAATAAATGGAAATTTAAAACTACTTACTATCACACCAATTTAATCTTATTAAATGATAATATATAACTTTTCCATTAGTGGACATTTAGTCCTGTCCAAAACTTCTAGAGCGACATTTTATTCATGCCAAAAGATCCATGATACTTGGTTCTTTCCAAAATGCCCAGGGACACATTTAGCCCATAGTTCATATACTTTCTGCTCTTCTTCAAGTTTTGAACTCTGACCCAACTACCTAACCCCTTGCACCATTACCACAGAGGCCACCAAGGTAAGAAGAGTTATGGAAGGGAGTATGGCCACAACACAGTTCCTGGAGCAAGAAAATATGATAGTATTTTTTACATATTCATCTTGAAAGCTCAAAGTAGAAGTAAACTTTATGGTCTATTTGAACCCGGGGATATCTTCTTTAGTGTGGACATTTTGGACAAGATCAAATATCAAGGACCTTTTGTCATGGACCCAATATCTCCAGAAAAGTTTTGGTCATGTCCTGCAAATAATTTTTCTATATGTATCATATCAGGAAATTTTCACTATTTTAGGACAGAAAGTAAATAAAATGTATGAATGGGCTTGTAGAAGCAAAAACAATTGTTAGTGTATCCAACACTAAAATTTCTGTTTCTTTGACTTTGCCTTCACTGTTATTATGATGAGTTAAAAACAACAACAACAACAACATACCATTCAAGATTAAGGTTGTTTTCTCGCGGTTGGGGAAGCCTGATCCTTTGAGCCCTGGATTGACACAGCCAGTTTTGTAGTCACTCTAGTTAGCGCCCTCCCTGATTCTCCATCCTATCTAAGGTCACCTCTTACCCAGCTCGGGGTACAGGTAATCCAGGTCAGATTCAAAGGAACAAGCAGGAGCTGGGAGCTCCTCGGAATGCAGTGTTCTTCCAGGAGGAACCTGGGGAAGGAAGACCACACAGTACCGGTGTGCGGGGCTTCTCCCTGCACCAGGCGCTCTTACCCAGCGCCAGCTTCTTTGGCCTGAAGAACAGCAGGAGGGCAGACTAAGGCACGGGGGCTGCAGTTCTTAGCGATCCCGGCAACGCGGGGGTCGCCCTTGTCCCGCACTTGGCCGCCACAGCCGGCCAACTAGCTAGGCTTGCTCTCTTGGGGAAGACCAGGGTCTCAGAACGCCTGTTCACTCAGTCCCCCGGAGCAACTGTGAGCATTTGCCTGCGGACGCAAAGAGAACAGCCTCGGTCTCCGCTGGCCTCTGGCTCCTGCCGAGAGTCTCCGCCCGGGAAGGAGACAGTGGCCAAGCCCGCTGGGGGTATAGGGCGCGGGGAAGCTGGAGGCTCCAGAACTCCCCTCCAGTCAGCTGCGACTGAAGCCCTTTCTGCGCGGGTCTGAGTCCGAGCCACAGCAGGGGGGTGGAGTTAGAGAGCATCACTGCGGACTAGAAAAATCTCCCATCAGCGATTTGGCCTTTGTAAGCAGCCTTCTTCCTCTGCGAAAGTGGCTCAGCGGCTCAGCAGGGACCCGAATTCGTACCCAGAAATCTGACGTGCAGTGGACGCTGAGGTGTTACTGCTGGGCAGGGGATCGTCCACTCCGACAAGGGTTAGTTAGGCATAGGGTTAGGCCTTGGGTCTTCCCAAAGGTTGTTCTGATGCTCAAACAATCCCTGTGAATCAACTGACCTGCCTCTGTACTGCGCTGGCCACAGGTAATTATCCCTTAAATGAATGGCTGCCCAGAAAGCCACAAGAACTGTGGAAGTGGGGGATGGGTAGAGTGAGACGAGTTCCGTGGAACTCCCGCAGGCAGTCCCCTATTTCCCTGTTCTTAGTGAGAAGACACCCCCCAACCGCCCCAAGGCATTTTGAGGGAACGCTAAACTAAGACCACACTGAGCCAGAAGGGAGTGCAGAATGTAGACGCCAACATACAAAGGTAAATGCCCCCGACTTCTTAGGAAGTTTCACTGGAAACCTGTTCATTTGAAGAAAAATTAGTTGATCCTCGTTAGTGATGTTTTTCTAAAACTCTTGAATGTTACTCTCCTTCCTTACTCCCAACTTTTCTCTGATCTTTCTGGATACAGTCGCTGCAAGGAGCAAAAGTGCTGTTCCTATTGCCGAGTTCCAAAGTTTCCAATGCCCTTACAGCAATGCCTGTCCAGAAAGTTCGGTCAGGCCCCTGAGCTCAGGACCCACATTGGAGGAAGAACGCGGAGCTCTAGAAGTAGCACTTACGACGCAGTGTCCAGGTGAATGGAGGAGGAGCGGATTATGGAGAGCCAACAGATACTGAGGATTCTCTCAGTGACCCAGACTCGCACACACAAACGGGCGCGCGCGCGCGCACACACACACACACACACACACATTCACGAGTGTTTCCCCTGGACGGCCGCTAGAGGGAGGGACTCTGGGCGGTACCAGCTGGAACAATATGGGGACTGCTCTCTGGGGGAGTTTGTGTTTTTCACTTCTAAAGCTTTCCAACGGTAATGATCAACAGGAATCTACCTTGGTTGGGTTCGAACTGCTCCTAAAAGGTCGGAAAATGTAGTGTTCTTTGCTCCCGTGGACTTGGGGTTCTCCATTCTATTACCCTTTCAACTACTCTCGACAAGTCTTGAAATACCCCCAAACAGAGCCAGGACTCTGATTTACTGCGCTCAGGTGGTCATTTTTTTTTTTCCCCTGTAGGAGAATTTAGGAAAGAGACGCTTAAATATGAATCTTGTTTTCTGGATTATTTTCCACATCTGTTTAAATCATTGTTCTGGCTAAAAGAAAAATGTAAAAAGCAGTTAGAAACAGAAGCAGTCCTTTTACACTATCAGGATAAAGGAACAAAATCCCCTTTTCATTATATTTCTGAGTTTGGATTTAATTCTCGCTGCCGACCTGAAAATAGTTGCAACATTCTTAGAAAATGCCACACATTAACGTATTACTTTAAGAAATACTATTTCCTTGTGCAAAGGCTTTTAAGCTCTCGGTAGTATTAGCATGGAAATCACCGAAGAAAAAGAGTAAGCGTCGTTTGAACAACTAGAATAATTTCATCTGGTGTGGCCGAATTAGGAGGTAGGCGTGTGCCGGTTAAGGGAAGATTTAAGTATTATCTTGATTGAAATTTTAAGATTGAAAAATCTAATACCGTTCACGTAAAAGGCCTGAGATGTATTTCAACTAACTTTGCGATATGAATCATAATGATACCAAACTGGAGCGAAAGAGGAAAGTATTCTTAATAATTCCCCTGAAAACCAGGTGTTGAGCGCCTTGGTGACCAAATAGTGCCTGCGCATAGTGGCCACGCCTCTCTCCACGCAGTTCTGGCTCTGTTCAATTGGCAAAGCGCACTCACGGCAGAAATGCCACCGGTATATCATTTGCGATGATGGGCTTGCGGGGTTGACACTCCACAGCGCCACCAGCGCTGTTTTCCCCCTGAAGTCAGCCACTCTCCTCGGCGCAAGCCGCAAATCGCCCTTTGCACGCTACAACCCGCGGGGCGTGTAGCCCTGACGCTCACCCCGCGAGCTCAGCTGGTGCTGACGTCCGTTCAGGGCTTTACATGTGTCTGTCCCTGCGCAGGAAGGAACAGACTTTGAAGCAATCACTTTGCCCGAAGGTAGTCGTGTCTCCGCTCTTGCAGACAGCAGCTCCGGCTCCCCTTGATCTTCCTGGATCAACGTTCGTCTATGCCCTCTTTCTATTGAGCCCCCGCAAGCCTCTCCAACGAGAGGTATATCTGGTATTTGCACACAGGCGTGAACCAAAAGGGTTTATCATGCCCAGTGCTTTTCCTGTGGACTCCAAGACTAGAGATTACGAGGTGCGCTCGGGGATCGCTGAAGGAGTGGGGAGCGTCCTTTCCCATTTTGGCAGGAGGGGTGATTTTTCTCAGAGCTGGTGAAATCGTCCTCCCTGTCGCCGCACCCGCAACTTGTTTTGGTTTCTTCTCAGTCCTATGTTTACGGTTCCAACATGAAAGTTTTTCTCCCTTAGCCGAAAAATTTATCCATTTAATTCCTCCCCCGCACACCCCCCGCCCCCGCACTGTCTCTGCCAGCCGTTCTCGCTGTGCGGTGAGTGGATAGCAGGGCGCGCAGTGTGGCAGCGGTGGTGGAGATTGAAGTGATCAGGCGGAGCAGAAGGGAAGGAGCTGCTGCCAGGGGCTCCCTGGGTAACCCTTTGCCAAGAGAAAGAGCTGGGTAAGCGCGCAGAAGAGAAGCGGGAACCTTCCGGGACGCTGGTGTCTGAAAACTGGATTTTAATCAGCAGCCTGGCTGTGCGTCTCTGTCCCTTTTTCCCATTTGGTAACTAGTGGGGAGAAGCGCTCGACAAGAGCGCTCTGCAGGACCCAAGCTCCCGGCTGCTCAGGATCCGTGCGTCCGCTGCTGCGGAAGGAGCTGAGAGGAGGACGCCAGCGGTTGCTTACTGGAGACTGGAGGTAGGCAAGAGGGTGGGATCCCGATTCTATTGCTCAGTCCAGATTCCGAAAGGGTGTCCTGCTTCACGGTTCCCAGGCATTCTTCTTCACCTCATTTCCCATCGCACCTTCCCCGTTTTGCATTCAGGCTCGGGAATAACCAGAACCACAGCACTCTCAAGGTGGACTTATTCGACCGCTTGTCGCCTTATAACGCCTGGTCCTTACCTTTGATTGTGTTAGGGATACATGAGCTTCGCTGGGAAGTTGATAGCTTGCAGATTTTGAGAAGGTCCAACTTGATTGTATTCAGTTTCTTAAAGGTTGTGTTTCCTGTGGGCAAGAATCATGGGAAATAAATGTCAGTGTCATATACAACTGCTACAGCAGTTCAAAAATCACCTTCATTTCCCCCCAAAAGTTTTCCCCGTGCAAGTTTTCATAAGGTCCGGATGTATGGCATGGAGACTTAGTTTGTTTTGTTATGTATAAACTGGGAAGGGTGCTCCCCTTCTATTTTTAAAGTGCTGGGTATCAAGGACATTGTAGTTTTCTTTCTTTCTTTTTTTTTCCCCTGTGCTGACCATGTAACAAAGCACTGTGAGCATATAGAGAATGGAACACTTTTACAATCTGCAGGAATGATGAAAGTCTGTGCTGTTTCCAGCCTTGCATGAAGTTTTTATTTAAATGCCTGATCATTTTTAGTTAACGGAGGTAATTTGGTGTAAGACTGAACTAATAATATCTTGGGTGCAATTCAGCCTGGTGAGATTTTGTATATAATGAATGTAATTGATCCCTACAGTTGTGTGTTAGCTAATGACATAAATTGCTTGAGATGATAGAAACAGCCTTGATTTTTTGGCAAATGATATTTTTGGACCGTTGAGAATATTAAAAATCAATATGAAAATGTATGTGGCAAGAATATGGATGTATAGGTGATAACAGAAATGCCAGTTAACTTTAAGAAGGTGATTTGTGAAATTAGTGCCTGATTTCATATCTACATATGGTAATCAGTGAAACGAATGAACCAGTTAGAATTCTGAGCTTGTAATACTTGGCTCTATAGAGACTGCTGTTACATTTCATTCTGATCACACTTGTAGGAATAGAATAATGTTTGATGGGTTTATTCACTTCCTCATACTTGTGTGCTGTACATTCCAGAATGTCCTGTAGAACAGAGAGAGACAAGATTCAAGTTCAAGTTCTTGCCTCATTACACATTGTCATCTCTGTCCCACAAGGTATCTTTTGCATGAGCTACAACTAGCAGAGTCTGGAGCTTCTTTCTCTCCTCCCTCTTCTACCACCTCTTGTTTTCTTGCTCCTGAACACTAGGAGCTTCCTTCCAATCTGATCTTAAATCTCCTTCTCTGCAGGAGGGCCTGTCACACGTGTTCCTCCTTATAGGGTAGCTCTGAGTTGGGGTTGCCCTGAATTTAAATAAATTAATCCCCAAACAGTAAATTTTGTGCAGTTGTTGGATAGATACTGAACATACCCCCATTCCTTCTGCAGAGCCAGGGAGGGGGGCAAGGTGGTCCAGGGGAGCACAAAAGGAGAGTCTAGAGTACAAACCAAGGGTGAAACAGTGAACATGAACATGGATTGTACTTAAGGAGATTTGGGGCAGTGTAGACGAGAAGAAATAAAACTAAAATCTCAGTTGTGTTTGTGTGTTTATAAAGGATGGATTATCTTCAGCAGGAATCAGCCTTATGGTAAGCAGGTTTATCTCAAAGGTCAAATCTTGCTTGATAAATGCTTTAAAAAGAATTGAGAATCCCAAGAAAATAAATAGCTGTCATTTGTAGCTATGGTCTTCAAATAAACTCTTAATTCTTAGGGTCTTACACAGGTTTTCTCAAATTTTAGTGCCTAAGAATATGTAACAATTGAGATTTATGACCCCTAACCTATGAAAAATTGGTTCAAGAGGATTCAGTTAGCTGCATGTTTAACACCAGGGGTAATTTCAATTCTCCTAAATTCAACAATTATCCTGTGAAAAATGCAGGCTTAGTGTTAATGAACTTGCTTTTGTTATGGAAGGTATCATGCAAGCATATTAACATGAAAACTTTTTTTCTAATATGTGTTATCTTCTTGAACTTCCCTTGTTTTTCATGATCAATATAATTATTATTGCCATGTCTCTCCTGTTAGACATCTGTTTTCAAATACCAAACTTCTATCACTGGTACATGTGAGTTCTGGACGATGGCTGAGACTGAAACCAGGAGAAACTAATACTGAGGTGATGGGAGTACTTCAGTTTTAAAATAGTCAATATGCTGATGGGTTTTATTAGAGGATCATTTTAAGTAGTAAACCTTATGAGGATCTCTTCCTCACTGGAGGGAAGACCATTTTTAAAGTGCTAATATTTTTAATTCATGAATTTACATATTTATAATTTTCCTAATAATACAAAGTACTTCAATTAGTTTACATGAAATTATAGAACGAAAGTAAACTTAAAAATCCCTACAATTAATTTTCTCTACTACCTTTCTAAACTTTCACTAATAAAACTTCACAAAGTGACATAAAAGTGGAGGAAATGATTAATGAAATTCTGATGCCAATGTAAGTTTGGTCATTTCTTGTGTTGTTGTTATTGTTGTTGTCATTTTGCAAGTGACTTTTCCATAAAATTCTTAATTTCTCCCATTCTTTCCATCCAAAAGGAGTTAATCATTCATTGTCATGGTCTTCAATGTGTTTAGTGTTCATCAGCATTTTGGTGATATCAAAGTTGTAATTTCTTTGGCTTTTAGTGTTTTCTTATATAACACTACTTGCATAAGAGTTTCTTTATTCACATTTTTTGCAATAATAGGCACTTGGAGCTTTTTACTACTTGAAAAGTTGACACAACAAGAACACAACATCACGTATGGCTACAGGAAGAGGATATTGCATATACTTTTTTCTTTAAAATATCAATTTATTTCACTGTATATATGTTGCTTGACCACTATTTTAAACTATGTGCATGTTGAAATTTTTGCCACTTTTATGTTTTAATAAAATACGACTCTTCAGGTTATGCATGCCATAGATGAATGTGAATTATTTGCTAATTTTTGAGTTGAGATATTGTTTTTTGTTGAAACTCCAACAACCACTTTAAATATTTGATTGATGACAACCTCAGAAGTGGGAAACCTGGGGAGGAAACCACAAAACAGTTTAATCCTAGTAAAGTAAACTTAAGCTAAGAAGGATATGTTTTTGCTTGTTAACCTTAAATCACAGATGTTATGATTGATATATTGACATTGAAACAGTGCCAAATGGTCCAGGATTTCTGCCATATTTTAAAGAATTTTATAAAATAATGACATTACTTATAGCAAAGACAGCCCATTTTTATCTATAAACATATGTAAAATTTTGCTTAGAAGTTCTAGAAACTTCTTTTTCTATCACATGGCCTCTCTCCCCATGGGGTGAGACAGAGGGAGAGTAGCCTACATGGTCATGCTATTGTGTTTAATAATATTTTTTATAATCTACCTTTGAACCATCTTTAGTTATATCTATACCAATAGAAATATTGGACTTTTCTCTAATAATAAATTTTCAGACAGTGTTCTCAAACTAATATACTATCTATTAGAAGGTCTGAGTGCCCATTAGTACCAAGGATGGCCTTTTTAAAAATAATTCCTGTTTCTGTCCAAGTAAAGCTAGAAACCATGACTCTTTTTTCCACTCTCCTCCCTCTTTGTGCTCTGATATAAATCACATCTTATCTATAGAAGATATTGTATCTTAAAGTGATTTCACATATACCAGATATTTCACCAACTACAGGGTTATATATTTCTCATCTCTGTTCTGTTCTTAAAATCAGAATGGCTTCTCTTCCACATTCTTTTTGGTTTATATTAAATTCATCAATGCAACCTGAAAAAAATTATTCACACTAAGTCAGTGATTTAATGGATTCCCTTAACAAGTGGTTTTGCATTTTAAAAAAGGACCAACCAATAGAATAAGAGGAGTCTTAACAAATTTTTCCAGCTAGGATTTACAGGTCATTAAACAAAACCCCCTAGAAGTTAAAGTCTTACAAACCACAGTTATATGTATGAGGTCTGTCCAGAAGGTATCCCACAATGTAATATGAAAAACAGAGACATTTATTGAAGAAGATATAAGAAATATGGTACATAGGACAATGATGCCTCAGTCCCCTTCAAAGTAGGCACCTTGGATCACACACAGTTAGCCCAATTGCCATCAGCTGCCCTGTTGTATTTTCCTAAATCTCATCAAATGTCTGAAATCTCTTTCTTTTCAAAGGTGATTTCAGTTTTGGGAAAAGCCAGAAATTGCAGGTACCAAATCTGGGCTGTAGGGGGGCTGAGTCACCTGGATGATTTGATGTTTCACCAAGAATCTTTGCATGAGACTATGATGCATTAGCAGGTGCATTGTCGTGATGAAGTTGCCAGTCACCACTTGCCCATAGCTGTGTCCTTCTGAATCATATTAATAGTTTCCACAGACGAATGTTCAAACTTAACACAAAATTTGATGCAGATTTATTGCTTTACTCAGTCATTTTGAATGCGACAGTCACATAGTACACATGCTCATTCAGCAGCATCTACTGCCCCCACTGACCAGCACAGTGAAGTTGTCATTGTTCACATGTGCCCATTCCAGTCCACTTTCCTTGGCTGCCAGGTTCCATTGATGTTGGGCAAACCATTCTCAATGGTTTGGACTTTTTCTTTATATTATGTATTAACAACGGCTGGACTTTTTCTGGACAGACCTTATATATAAGGCCAGTTCTATAACCTGGTTGTGGTCTGCTAGCCTTTGTTATTTGATATCTCAAGTCTGCTCATTGATAACTCACATCTAGAGTTTCAGAGCCCAAGCAAAGACTTTGGGTGGAAATAAGCAACAAGAGCTTGAGTGCATAACTGAAATGTGGATGAGGAGAATAGGACATTATCTTCATAAATCTATGGAACAGAAGATGGAATCCAGTGACTAGAGACACAGCAGAGAGGTGGACCACATGTTAGATCCTCTGTCTGGGTTTGCCACTGGCAAAGATTATGAGTGAGGTCAGACTAGAAGACAAAACTGTGGTACAGAGAACAAATTCAAGGGGGAGGAGAAACCATGGTGCCGGGTCAAATCCATATTATCTTTGGGAGTAAAGGAAGACATTTACCTGCCTGTTTTTTTTTGCAGTTCTTCTTTTGCCAGACTATTTGAGAAATTATTTTATGGGATGCCAACTAAGTTTGATTCCTAGTGAAAAAAGTCTTTATTTTTTCTGAATTCTTAAAACTATATAATTATTGTAGTCTAAGAATTATATCTTCTTATGTATAGAATATAATGGTACCACATCATTTAAATAAAATTAACAATCTTAGTAAAAATATTCTTATGCTGACATGTTTCTGACTGCATCCTACAGCTACACAAAGTAGGGTGAAAGAAATACCAGTTTCTGTTTTAAAGATGAATAAAAACACTAGAAAAGATTTATGTGACTTATGGTGTTTTCTAACTATCCTGTAATTTTTATTTGTGAATCACTGTCTTAAATCTCTACATCTTTTTTGGTGTTGAATTCCTTTCAGAGTGAAGCAAGGAATAGAAGGAAGTACAACTGTCAATTTTGAATTAAGATATTGATTTAGCTGTGAACGATGTAAAAAAAAGGACTCAAAGTTATTTTCTCAAAAGATTTTTTCTTACATATTTCTGATGATCAGGAAATCACATATATGTAAATGTGTGTATATATATATGATTTTTTGTTAGATTTATTGAACTTTTTATTTACCATGTCTACCCTTTTCCATTCTGATGCTTTTTCCCATTGCTATCAAGACAAGCTTTTCTGAATAATCAAGTAATCAATTAATTATTAATATAATGTTTTGATTTAAAATTTATTTATATCAATATATGTAAAAGGATAACTAACAAACAAGCATAAATTAAAAATTCATAATATCCTAGATCTAATTTTCCCTCTAATACATAAACCAAATGATAGTTAAATTATTATTTGTGATGTACACCTTTTTATAGATTTCAGTAAACTTAGTAAAAATTATTTGTGTTCACCAGTAATGTTGTTTACTCATTCAATAAACAATAAAACCTAATTACTGTTGTATTTTGTAACATTAACAAAATATATATTAATCAGGATGATTTTTAGGTAATGGATTTTGTATTAAATTTGCATATTCCTAACATTTTATGTTCTGTTAAATGGGCACATACATGCTAAACCAAATTTAAAATTATTAAAAATGTCTTTAGCTGAAAAGATGTATGTATAGAGTTGAGCTGATACCAGGCCTGGCAGTGATACTCAGTGAACTGAGTGCTGGTCTGTGAACCAAAGGGTCATCCATTTGATTCCCATCAGGGCTCATGCCTGGGTTGCAGGCAGGGTCCCTCGTTGGGGACATGCAAGAGGCAACCACACATTGATCTTTCCCTCCCTCTCTCTCTTCCACCTAACCTTCCCCTCTATCTAAAAATAAATAAATAAAATCTTTTAAAAAAAGTTGAACTGATATCATTATTTGTATTATATTTTATATAGTCTTATAGGTGTTGAGTCCTGAAAACTTAGAGTTGAAAAATATTTATTAATTACTATATCACTTCTAAATTATATATTAGCTGTGACTTAGCATTAAATCTGGAAATGTAATACTTCATCTTTTTGTTATATTTTTCTCTAAGCAATATTGTATTGACTTTTTGAAAATGTTATAATAAATTTTAAGAGGGCAAATATCCAAATGTGACACTTGGAATTCTTGAATTGACCATCTAAAATGCTGAAAGTTATAATAAACCAATGTAATCATCAATGTAACAGCTAAAATTGCCATCAGAATTTCTGGGTGTCATGACATTCCCTCTCTGCAGGTCTGAAATGTATAACTATAAATGAAAGAGTAAGCAGTTTAAAATATATAGATGTGTAGTCTTGTTTATCTTGTGAGGATGAAAGTAATATGATTTGTTCTACAGTTATGTAAGCAGAGCTATAAAAATTATAACCCTGTCTAGATGCATAAAACACATACATACATGAAAAAATAGTATTTTAAAACAATTATCTCAGGTCCAAACTCCCCACAGTTATTATATAGAACTCTAAAATATATAATGTGTACTTAGCCCCAGAAATGATTTTCCATTTGTATTTGGAAATTCATGTTGGCCATGACATGCCAATGAAATTTGTCATGTATTAAGGAATTACAAACTTACTTGTAAACATTTTATTTTCAAAATAACAAGTTAAATTCGGTGAATTTAGTACAATGAGTCTGTATCATTAATTACAAACATATTCTTATGTAGGACATATTGATTAACACATATGGTGGAGGAAGAAGCAGTGGTACCCTCCCAGGGGGAAAAGAAAGATCATGTTCTTAGATGAAAATGTCCTAGCAAAGCAGATCAATTGCTCTAGGCAAAAGCTCAACTCATGAATAAAAATTTGGCCATGGAGGACTATGTGTAATGAGTTTAAATGTATTAAAAATTATGGCATTCTAATATTTGTAAAATAAATATTAATATAACTTCTACAATCATATACTATTCTTCTAAAAGCTACATTTTTATTTTTTTTTAAACATTTTATTTATTTATCTTTAGAGGGGGAAGGGAAGGAGAGGAGAGAAAGGAGAGAAGGAGAGAAATATCAATGTGTGGTTGCCTTTCATGGGTCCCCTGCTGGGAACTGGCCTGCAACCCAGGCATGTGCCCCGACTGGGAATCGAACCGCGATTTTTTGGTTCGCAGGCCCGCGCTCAATCCCCTGAGCTACACCAGCCAGGGCTAAAAGCTACATTTTTACATTATAAGTAATCAGAAACATTTTAGAAATTAAAAAATATACATAACAGCTTTATCTTCATAAAATAACTATGTGCTTAAACTAGAAAATTTAAATAATACAGAGTAGCAAATTTTAATAAATTATCATATGGAAATTATTTTCTGCCAGTTATTAAGTTAAGTACTTTACATTTATTAACTCACTGAATCTTTATAAAGTAAATTTCATTGTTTTTCCAGTTTATAGATAAGAGAACCCATGCTCAGGGAGGTGAAGACTTTACTTCAGTTACCCATAAGCAAGGTGGAATCTGGATTCTAATCAAGGTTTCAAATACTATGTATGTTCTTGATTCCTATATCCTAAAGACTCTTGATGGCATTTCAAATAAACCATGTGGACAATTTAAAGATTTTATTTTTACAGGGAAAGGGAAGGAGAAAGAGAGGGAGAGAAACATCAATGTGTCATTGCCTCTGGCATGCCCCCCACAGCCCCCCACTGAGGACCTGGCCCGAAACCCAGGCATGTGCCCTGTCAGAGAATTGAACCAGTGTGACCTCTTGGTTTACAGGTCCATGCTCAATCCACTGAGCCATACCAGCTGGGGCTAATTGTGAGGCTTTTGATTGATTTTACTAATTTCACATTTAGCAGTATGTGATCCCTTGTTGCCAGCACCAGTTTTACTTTGAGGATTTTCTATTCAGATGTAGATTTCACACTTATTATGTTAAAAGAACTGATTACCCTAACTTCCAGTTTATGTTTTACATTCTTAGAAGTTAATTATATGACTACTTGACACCTATTTTTCTTTCACTAGAAGAAGAAATCCCTATTTTTAGCATTTAAGTCATAAGGTACTTTGGATTTGATACATCAACATACATGATGCCTTTTTTGTAAGGTATAACTTTACTTGCACCGTGTTGACAGAATATATTTACAATCATGCTTTTATTTTTTGTGCATATTTAATTTTAACTTAATTTCAAACTCTATTGAGTTTGTTTTTGTTTTATAAAGTGCATGATAAGTTCTTCTTTGTGATTCTTTGTCATCAGGCTTAGGTCCATTCTCTTCATCTGTTTTCATCCAGGATGGGATATGGGAAGGTAGTGTTATTTATATCATGTCTCCTAATGGATTGATCTCCCCTTAGGCCTTTTTAGATAGTACAAAATACTGGTTAAGGGTACAGGGTTTATAGTTAAACTTCCAGGCTCCAAAGTTTAATTGCTCTGAAACTGGGCATTTTTTCCCTAAAGATTCTTTGCTTCAGTTTCCTCACTGCTAGTACCTCATGAATATTTTAAGACATTAATAATATAATTCAAGTAACGTATTATGGCAGTACTTGACACACAATTCAGGTTCTTTATGGGTAAACATTTTGAACAAGTGTTTGAGGGGAAAGCAATAGATAAGTGTTAAATGATGTATGGCTGTTTGATGTGTTAATATGTATACAAATACCTTCTTATGGAGTCAAAATGTCATCATTCTGAAAATATGTATTTTTATATATTTAAGAAAAACACAGTTGAAATTTTCATTTATTTTTGCTATTTGTGTACTCTGAAGCATATTAAGTGTGCAGCATTAAGAAAATAGATTCGACAAAAATCTACAAGTAATCCTTGCCTTGAATCCTATGGGAAGGATACCTGAAAAAGTTTTGCCCAAGTGAATTTTTCTAGTGAATGACTAATTGAAAATGGAACAGCAAAGAAAACATAAGAGGG
Source organism: Trachops cirrhosus (assembly GCA_028533065.1). Lineage (NCBI taxonomy): Eukaryota > Metazoa > Chordata > Mammalia > Chiroptera > Phyllostomidae > Trachops > Trachops cirrhosus. The sequence continues at coordinate 122,950,550 of CM052542.1, forward strand.
AGGGCAACTTTACTGGTGATCAGCATTTAACTTTGAGTAGCTATAACTAAAAAATAAATAAAAAGCAATACAATTGAAAAAACACCCTGGCTTGCTTCTAGAATTTTATTTATTCTATATCACCATACTTGCTGAACATTATCTGACATGAAAGCACAGTTATTAGAAATAATTGTAGTTTTTTTTAAATAAAGACTGCATTCTATCCTGATTTCATTAGAATTGCATTCAAAGGAGTTACATGTGTTTCTTCATTTGTTTTTCAGAACAAACAGTGGCCTTCAGGCCCCTTTACTACTCAGCAGCATTGATTGAAAGAGTAAAATTAACTTACAGGCTTGGATGAAAAATAAAGTCTTAGAATTGTATGCAGTTCTAAAAGTTGATTACTAGGAAAGACAGATTTGTCTCTCAGGTTGCCTTCAGCCTTAGTTCTGTAGTCCAAGTCTTACTCACTGTCTCTCTGAACTGAGCGATGTAGTGTAATCAGAGCTTTGCCAATTTAAATGATCCTTATCAGACAGATAATTAGGAGGATAAGTTAAAAGGAAGAGCACCAGAGAAGTTATTGGATGATTTCATTCTGAAGCAGTATGGAATCAATACTATTCCTCTGAATATATGTGCACTAATTGTCACAAAAATAATGTAAAGTCAGTGGAATGCCTTGTCATGGAACGATCTGATTCTGTCAGTGGAATGTTTGATCATGTAATTCTCCTGAAAAACACTCACCTACTGAACTAGTCATTTGCTTCTTTTTGTAGTTTCTCAACAGCAAAAAATATAAGCACATTTTTAGACTTGCATGAACACACTGCACATTACTTTAGAATCTTTTATCACCTGTAGTAATTGTAGCAATTACACCTTTTTAAGAGAAGAATTACTGAGTACTCTATTGTGTTCAGTCTTTACATGGGGTCCCCTCTTCTTCTAGAACTTACAAATAAAACCTATAGTTGGTCCTCTGTATCCATGAGTTCTGCATCTGTAGATTAAGTTAACCACAGATTAAAAATATTCGGAAAAAGTTATTGAGTTGCTACTGATGCGTGAAATGTAGTCAGGCTACTGTGGTAGTGTTTATATTGAACATGTGCAAACTTTTTTATTTGCTGTTCCAAAACAGTACAGTATAAGTATTTACATTGTGTTTACATTGTATTAGGTATTAGAAGTAATCTAGGGGTGATTTAAAGTACATGGAAGGATGTGCATAGGTTATATACAAATTCTACTCCATTTTATATGAGGGACTTGAGCATCCTCATATTTGTGTTTCCACCTGAGACCTGGAACCAAGTCTCCTAGTAAGTACCAAGGGGTGATTATACTTCTTTATCTCATACTCAATATGTAACATGAAATAGGGACAAGGTAAGTAGAATCAACTCCCCTATTTGGAAAGAAAAAGAATGAGTGATACATTATAGAAAAGGATTTTTGTGAAATATATTCCACTCATTCCTGCTTGCATACTGGCTGTTTATTTCCAAGGTCATCTCTTTTTGTAATATTTCCCTAATACAAGATTCGACTATCATATTATCCTACTACTCTGTATTCTCACCTGTTTGCTAAGAGCTTCCTTAGGTACAGCTCTACTTCCCAAGCTCTTTCAGTCCCCAGTGTTATCAGTGTGTCACTGCCACGTGTCAGTGGTTATCTTCCCAGACAGTGATGACAGTTTTCTCACTGCTCAAGAGCTGACTACTCGATAGGCTTTTGTTGCAACACACCTTATTTACCAGTACAAATGTATATGTCATTAAGTCATCTTTGTCTTCTAACTTTAGAATAATACACTCCAATAATAACAACTTGAAAAATGCAGAAAAAATATGTCAATGATCTTACTATTGAAAGATATACCTGTTAATTTCTAGTTGCCTATAGTTCTTTGTCAATTTCATTTTGATTTTAAATAAAATAGACTACCTTTGTCATTTATAAATTTACTATGAACATTTTCATGCTAATATTTTTCTACCAATATTATTGCAGTTTATTATATCTAATATCACAAACTGGTATCAGGCTAAATTAGGTTCAGCAATGTATTTTGTTGTTACTGTTCACATTTTATTAAAGTTGACTTTACTGTCAATACTCATAATTTTAAGATTTTTAGAATTTTCTGCTTCTTTTGAACATATGGAAGATTCAGAAACAGTAGGGCCACTTTGCTGCAGGGTAGTGATGGTCTGCAACAAAGAGGCTGTTCTTTGGCTTGCGTAGACATGCTGCTACCAGATTACAGTTGTTACCATCCCACCTTAATCTTGATACCTCTCCTGCAATGAAGGATTGATTTGGCAGTACTATAAATATTGCTTCTGGAAACATCTTTTTGCACATTCACAGTTGCTTTTTTATTATATATTTCTTGTGGTAGAAAATTATTGGGTTAAAGTATATACTGAAGAGAGGAAGCAATTTCCATTTACGCTCAGTAACCTAGTTTCCCATTTTATTGCTGTCTAACAATGTGTTTTCTAAATAGTGAACTTGGCTTTAAGTATATGATAATTTTTTATTTATGAACCTCAACTTCTGAAATGATTTTATGTCATTTTAAAGTTTTTCTAATGTGGTTCATTTTTATTGTTTATTAGTACTTTTTAAAACAATTCAGCATCTTGAACTTTTTATAGTATTTTAATGTATATATTTACTGTTTAAAATCTTATGTCAAATATAATAATATTTTGCATTACTTCTGACTTTCATTATTTTCATAAAAATCTTTTCCACTGTACAACCATTTGAATATTCACATTTATGTCTTCTATTTTTTACTTTTGTTTTATGTTTAGTTACAAATGAGTTAATTGTAAGATATTGTTAGGGATTTTTTTTTAAAGATTTTATTTATTTTTAGAGAGAGAGGGAGAGAGAGAGAAGTAGAGAGAGAGAAACATCAATGTGTGGTTGCCTCTTAACACACCCCCAACTGAGGACCTGGCCTGCAACCCAGGCATGTGCCCCAACTGGGAATCGAACCAGCGACCCCTTGGTTCACAGGCTGGTGCTCAATCCACTGAGCCACACCAGCCAGGGCTTATTTTTTAATAATTTTCCAAATAATTAACCAATTACCTAGTGACCACTTACTGGACAATTTAAATTATGATATTAGAATAAAGCTTCAAATTAATGTAAAGGGCTTTCTGTAAAAGTAAATTATTTCCTGTTCCTTTAAATGGCACAATTTGTTATTTGGGACATCTTGTGTATTTTAATAAGATGTTATTAATAAGCATTAGGCAACCCTCCCACCATGATTACATTGGTTGTCATACTAACTTAGTATAAACAATAGAGTGCTTCTTATTAAGTTAAATCTGGCAAAAGCTATATAATTCCCCTAGGATGACTTTTAGAAAGAAATTTGGTTTATTTAAACATTGATGGTTTGAGATTGATCATAGGGGGACAGTGACCAAACCACTTTAACAAGATATGTATCAGCAAACTTTTAACATTAGCTGAAAATATTATTCCTTCAAAGGTCATTCAAATTTAGATCATACTAATGTACAATTTAAAATTTTATGTGGAAATCACCTTCAGAAAAGGAAGTATTTTAAATTATTTTACTATAGGTCATTTCTGTTATAGAAAATACTATTAGAATGAAACTATCTTACCAAAATATTTCTAAGTCTTGCTTTATTACCCATGCATTTAAAACACTAGAATAAATTTCTTTTCATTTAGTATATATATAGCTACTTGGTGTTCTTTCCAATAAGATAGACCTTTTTATGCTTCACTGTGAAACTGAAAGAGCTGCTATAAAATTAATACGTTTGAATTCGTTACAGTTTCTAAAAAGAATGGCTCCCTTTGTCAGTTAGTCTTCATTTTGGGGATGAGTTTAGAACAGCAAACATTCCTATTTTAGGTAATATCTGCTCAGAGAATGAGTTTACTCTATTTTCATACTGTTAGAAAATGGCACTTTGAAATTCAAAATTAAAATTAATCAAAATTTAATAAAATGTTTTAAGTAATTTTCTTTTTTGTCTTCTTTCTTATTGGATTAGAGATGTATAGCATGCCTTGACTACCTGTCATTTTTTTAATAAAGGGCTAGAAACACATTCAGTTATTGAAACTTGTATTAATATTTGTCCTTTGGATAATACATGTTGTTTCTAGCCTGTGTTGAGTTACTTGGGTAGGGCTTTGTAGAGGATACACAAGAATGATGCTGGGAATTTAAAAAAGAACATTTATAGGTCCATTCAAGATACTTAGTTTGCACAGTCTCTGAAAGTTCAGGAAAGCAGAAGGAAAAATAAGAGTAATTGTCATCATTATTTCAGATAATTGTCCTTATATGCCTATGGTGCAGTATATTTTGCTTTATCCCAAATCCTTTGGGTGGAAGGAAAAAGGGGTATTGTTGTTGTTTGATGTACACCACACCTGTTTGAAAGTTGAATGTCTGGAAGTGAATGATTGATTCACATTTTATAAGATGGAGAATGTATTTTGAAGCATAAAAGTCATATATATCCCAATTATGCTTTTGGTTTTTGCTGCCTCTGTGAAGCCCTAGTAATCTGGTGGGGAATTTTATAGATGCCTGGGAACCCTGGTTTGCAAAAAGCCAGAGAAAGGCTAGTGTCATCAACTCCCTTCAGAGACTGAGATAATGAAGCCATGAATAGTCTTTACTTGCAGCTCAAGATAGAAGAACGTGAGGGGAAAGAGGTTATGACACATGAGGCAAAGCCAGTCATGGGTTACCCTCTGGCCCATTTGGGGATTCCAAGAGAACTTTGTTTTGGGAGTAAATATGTGTTTGAGTCTCAGTTATCTCAACAAGGAGAAACTGCCGTGATGTGAAGCTTGACAGCATCATTCTATTGCTTATTTATAATGAAATACATGTGGTTGTTTCAGTGTATAAAGTGAGAATATGTGAATTCAATGACATCATGTGGGGACCATCCAGATTTATTAAAAGCAAAGTTCAAAGAATTTAAGTGAATTACCTTAGGTCACAAAGACATGAATTGGTACAACTGACATAAGACACCAAGATTTCCAGCTGTGTTTTAAATATTTTTGCTTTTAGCACAGTTTAGCCATTTTGCATACTAGAGTCTAAAGCACATACATGTGTTCTGCTAGTTTGATAGATTTTGGTTTCAGAAAGTCAACAAAGACCTTTGTTTATATTTCATTCACATTAAATCAAACTCTATATTTTAAAGGTTTCCAATTAGTCATAGAAGTTCAGTATTAAGAGAGTGATAGGAACCTTCTTAGAACATCTAACTTTCTTCATATAATAAAATCTTATGCAATTGATTAAACAATATAAATTTATATGTAGCAGTACCCTAAATTCCTGTTTCTATTATGCAGCCTTTTGTATCTATTATATTTAATTTTAATTTCCAGGAAGCATGTTGGAATGATAAAAAGAAAATAAAAAATCTGAATTAAGAGTTTTGAATTCTTTGCTCAGTCTCATCTTTTATAAGCTGTTTAATTTTTGATAGCATTTTAAAATTTCTGAATCTCAGTTCCATATTTTAAAAAAATGCAAAGCCTGATTTAAATGACCTCACATGTTCTTTCTAACACTGTCATTCTTTGATTCTACAACTACTCATTTATTATTCAAGAATTTCTTTTGGTAGCTTACATGAACTGCTTAGGTATACTTTCACTCTTTTTAGCTAAAATCTCATATTGAGATTAGGTGCTTTAGACAAACACCCAAATTCCACTTAGATACTGCAGTGACAGAATTCTTGCAAACTGGTATGTGGGTTATTGTTACCCCATAAATACTCAGATCATTAGACATTTTGATGAGTGCAAGTTTGACTCTCAGGGCATAATTGAGTCATCAATAAGCACTGTCAAAATAAATGTCTAATCATACCACTCAGTGGGTTAACTGCTGGATTCTGAACTGTACCTAATCAGTTCTTAAGTAAATACAACAGAAAAGTCTTAGCCCTTCACTTAGTTTTAGGATTTGAAATAGCTTGCCATATTTAATGAAAACTTCAGCAACTGGAAATGACTTGTATTTTTCCCTTACCATCTACCAAAAGTGTTATTTCCCTCACTTTTAACATCATCTGTAACTGAGATGGGAAGTTATAGTGAAACAAAATTCAGTGAGTCAAAGGGACGCTAAGCCATTAGAATAGTTTTCTCCCCTTTGTGTCAGCTGACCGTGTGAATAATCACATGGCACCAAAGAGTGTGAACCCTGTATCACAGTGAATAATGAATGATCAAGTTCAATTAAGAAGTTTCCTTTTAAAAAGAACAAGTGTAATGGCCCTCTCATGAATAAATTAAAGTTACTTTGAAAACATGTTTTTTTTCCCCTTAAACAAATCTGAGCTGCTTTTCCTCCACTTTTGGAGAGTCCCTGACATTGGCCATTTGACCTACCAGCTTTTAGTTTAGAACCTGCAACTTCCCCTTAGTATGGAGCCAGCTCTAAAATCTCGAAGTGGTGAAAGTTCAAGCTACAATTTTGTTTGTGTTTGTTTTTGGAGATGCTTCTAGAAGTTTTCAGTATACAATGCATAAAGTTTTAAGAACATGTGCTGTTTTGCCTATGATTTAAGAATAGTTTGAATGTTTTGCTCCTGATTATAAGAACCTAAATATTGCTTCGGAACCTTTCATATTTGCTTTTGTATTGCAGTTACCAATGTATGATCAGTGTTTAGTTTCCAAGTTATTTTATAGAGCAGTGCTTTCTCAGACAATTTCACACATGAAACCCCTCTGTAGAATAGCAAGATATTTACAGTGTAAAATGTTAATTTATTTCATGAATTATTTATTATTTTATACATATGCTTGAGCATAAATGTACTGTTGAATAAAGACAACATAAGTATTTTTTGAGATTTTTAAATAAGTGTTAATCTTGCATATACCATGTTATGGATTTATGGGTAGTGTACCTATGACTTAAATATGTGATGAAAATATACAATATCTTTATACATAAAAGAAGGTGATTTTGATTTAGAAATATGGTTCCAAAGTCTAGGTATACAGGAAGACAGAAAGGCGTGAATGGTGGGTGCACTTTTAGTTAATATTTAACAGTACCTTATAGATTACAAAGCACTTTTTCTTATAGTGACTCACATGTTTATTATGGCAGCTGTGAGGCTGTTAGGGCAGGTATGATCATACCTATTTATACATATAAAGATCAAGGTTTGAAAGCATAGTATAAACCCATATTTATGCAGATGTGCAGAATTCTTGAGCTGACATTGAATTTCACATGCCTTGGCATCTGGTGTAGTACTCTTTTTATATAATGCAATAGGTTTGTTAAAGTTATCTGAAAAAGCACAAAGTCTCTCTCACATTTTTTGTATATATGAGAATTGAAACTTTTTATAATCATGTAAGATTTCAGTTTCACCTTCTAGAATACCCAACTGTGAAGCATGTAGAAATGGGTATAGTCCAGAGAACAAACTTACTCAAATAGTGTGTCTATATGTACATAATATTGTGTTAACATACATAAAATTTGGAATGTATATAAATGACATTTGGCTATCCATAGTTTGAGATACGTTCATGTGAAAAGTAATATAGTTTTTTACTAGACAGTAAAGGACAGAAAATGAGTTAGAGGAAATGGAACTATTTCTTAGCTCGTAGGAGCCAGAATCTTAAGGAAATATCTGCATGCTCAATGAAGTTTGAAAATGTTTCTCCTTTTGGAGGTGTTTTGGAAGAGTTTGAGATGGAGATGGATTGGCACTAATTCTTGTTCAAATATTTGGTTTAGTTCACCAATGAAGCTATCTGGTCCTTAGCTCCTTTTTATTTTTTATTTTTTGGTAGGGGGATTGATTACTGCTTCAATCCCCTTATCAGTTTTCAGTACATTTATATTTTTTATTTCTTCATATTTCAGTGTTGGTAGGTTGTATATTTCTAAGAATTTATCACTTCTTGTAGGTTAGTCAATTTTTTGGCATATAATTATTTATAGTCTATTAAAATTCTTGATATTTCTGTGATCAGTTTTAATGTCTCCTTCTTTCTTCCTTTTATTCTTTTTTCTTATTCTAGGTAAAAGTTTGTCAATTTTATTTTTTAAAAGATTTTAGTTTTATTGATTTTTGTATTGTTCTAGTTTCAATTTTATTTATAATTCAATTTATTTCTTTTTTATCTGGTTTGTTATTACTTCTAACTTTGGACTTTGTTTTTTCCTAGGTCCTTGATGTGTAAAGTTAGGCTATTTACTGAGATCTTTTTTCCCCTTAATATAAGGATTATGTCTGTAAACTTCCTTCTGCATAAGGTTTTGCTGCATCCCGTAAGTTTTGGTGTGTTGTGCTTTGTTTTCATTTGTCTCAAGATATTTTTTATTTCCCCTCTAATTGTTCAGGAGTATGTTGTTTAATTCCTACAAATTTGTTAATTTCCCAGTTTTAGCCTGTTATTACACTCTAGTTTCATACCATTAATGTTGGAAAAGATACTTGATATGATTTCAGTATTTTTAAGTGTTAGGACTCTATGTGTGTGTGTGGGTCCATGTGTGTGACCTAACTCATGCTCTATACCAGAGAATGTTCCATAGGTGCCTGTTGTTAGATGGAATATATGTCTGTTTGATTCTTTTAGTCCAAAATGTAGTTTAAATTCAGTGTTTCCTTATTGATTTTCTGTGTGGGTGTTCTATCTGTTGGTGAAAGTGGGGTATTGAAACCCACTACTATTACTGCATCGTTGTCTCTTTCCACCTTCAAATCTGTTAATATTGATTCTCATTACGTATTTGTTCCCACTAAAAGATGGAGAGCTCCCTTGGAGGAGGAACAATGTATAATTCCCCTACAAAGTCCTTGCACATGGTACAATGCAAGGCATTGTAAATGCTCCTGAATAGTTTAGTGTAGCAGTGAGAGGTCATAGAGAAAGCAAAAGAAGCTCACTCTTCAGTTTTATTAATCACAGACCTTAGTAACATGGGGAACTACCATAAATATGGATGAAAATAACCTGTCCCCCATTTTATCACAGCTCCCAGGCTAAGTCTATCATCAGGGGCTGAGGGTTACAGAGAAGGGCGGTGTGGCATAGCAGAAAGCACAGCAGCCCTAGGAGACCTAGGCTGTCATCCTGCAATCGGTTAGTAGCAAAGTGACTTGGCTATTTTCTTTTTTCTTTATCTACAGATGAAAGAAATAGATGTTAACCACTCCTATGATGACATTTAAGGGTTTTAAGAAGAGTCAAATTAAAGTTTTTCAATGTATTTAGACAAAAAGTAAAGCAGTAAAAAACAGGTTTGTGTCATCTTGCATAGAAATTTGCTTCAAACTGGTATCTTAGATGTTACAAGTGCTTTTTCAAGTTTTTAAATTTAATGGTGCATTTTCTCCTTGTATGAATCTGTGAATTAATATAAACGGTTGTGATTTAGAGTAGCACAAAGTATATTAATTGATAAAAATACAAACTACTATTAAAATCAAACGCAATCATACCTTATCTTTTTTGGTAGCACTTTAAACTTTGTAAAGTGATTTTCTATCTTTTTTATATTTTAGCATAATATTTGGGATAGGTGAAATACCTATTATTTTCCTTGTCTTACATGGGCTGAAAATGAGGAGAATATCATGACTTTCTTTGTGTTACCGAGGCACAATGGTATAGAAATGAAACTGATTATTTGCAATACATCACAATGTTTCTAAAACATAGTTAGACCTGGAATTGAGTGTAATACTCAATTTTCCTGAAACATTTCTTAAGATATCGGTTCATCCTTTTGTTAAACAAATGAACAAACAAACAAAAACACTATGATCAAATAGGCAAGCTGAATATTTTGATAGTTTTGGGATCTCAGATGTATTTTTTTAAAGCTAATAAAGTACTTCATTTATCTTCCATGATTTTAAGACTTATTTGTTTTGGTATCTCTTATTACTTTTGGGTAATCAGTAAAATGTCAGATAATTATAATCACACATGTTACAATCACTATCATTCAACATAATTTTAAAGTAAGATTTGACCAACATAATTTTAAAGTAAGATTTGTAAAGTAAGGAATTCGATACAGCACATTTTAAAACTTTTCAACTTTTGTCTCTCTACCTGTGGCTTTATATATAGATGGCTGTTGATTATGCATTTAGGATTAACGACAATTTATTTTTCAATCTAGTGTTAAGCAGTATTAGCATTATTATTAAAGTTTCTTTTAAAAAATATTTTATTTATTTATTTTTAGAGAGGGGAACGGAGGGAGAAAAAGAGGGAGAAAAACATCAATGTGTGGTTGCCTCTTGCACACCCTCAGCTGAGGACCTGGCCTGCAATCCAGACACGTGCCCTGACTGCGAGTCAAACCAATGTCCTTTTGGTTCACAGGCTGGCATTCAATCCACTGAGCCACACCAGCCAGGGCTATTATTAGGATTTCTTACTGAACACTAGAATATAATCCTGATTGAGATTACTGATTTCAAAATGGAAAACTCTTCATGGATAAGGTTAAAGGAAAAGTAGAATGGTGTTTAAAATAATTTTAGAATTTTTGAAAGAAATAAAAGTTGTATTTGTTTTCCAAAGAATCAAAATATGGGTAAATATTAACATAATCTGCTATTTTCAGGAAAATGTAGATACAAACACCTCAATGGTCAGGTTGTTTATAATCTCAACTCTAGGATGAATTCTCAATTTCTGAATGGTCATAACTTGCTACTAAAATATAAAAAATATCAGTATCAATTCAGACTTTTTAAAAATCTCACTTACAAAGAAGTTGCATTTTTATTATTATTATTATTATTATTATTATTTTATTATTATTTTGGGCAGTGCTTGTCAACATTGCCTCTACTTGCAAAGATTAAAAACAAAACAAAACAAAACAAAAAAACTGATGCCTGAGTCCTAGAGCCAAAGATTTAGTGTGAATTAGTTTGGACCTGGTCTGTTCATCAAGAGCTTCACCTGTTTATTCTAATGTGAAACAAATTTTAGAGCAACTCTTTTCGTGTTTCATAAAAAGACCAGGTATAAATATAAGGTCTTAACGTGCAATGCTTTAAACTTGTTTAAACTTGGGATATGTTTTGGTCACATAAAGCTGATTAATACAGATATAGCTTTCAAGGGAATGGGCTCTCATTTATCAGGTAAATACACACTTTATAGGAAGTAAGATTATTTTAATATATTTAAGGAAAAAATTACACTTTCAGAATCTATAATTGAATCTTTATTTATAAGTTCTACCTTTTCATTATTATGTGACCTTGGTTGATGTTTAGAATAAAATTCTGGAAAATCCTGAAAGATATCCTAGCATACAAAATTATATTTACATAATTTTTATGGTCAACATATTTCAGTAAAATTTAATCATTAATGTGTGGATGATATATACAATAGTTCCATTGACAGGGCTGTTTTACTAAGTGACAGAACCAATTTCCAAAGATCTGGAAGTCAGTGTTGCAATATGAAGGATCCTAAAGCCAGTATTGGTATGTGCATATATAATACTTTCATAACCTCCCTACTGCTGCAGTTCAGTCCTACAGAAGACCTTTCTGGTTACATCATCAGTCCAGTGAGGTAGAGTACATCACAATGGAACTATTAACTGTCCTCTTAAATAGTCGTGATCCATAGTAAAAATTCTATTGTGATACAGTATAATTTATTCAGACTTTTTATTATTTCAAATTTGATTGATATAAAGTGTTTACAATTATAATTTTTGCTACTTTATATACATTGATTAATCACTTCTTCCAGTCACACCTGTATAATATTTATGCCTTGAAGTTACTATTTTTGGTAATTAGCAGCTTTGTCTATTGCAATTATCTCAGCCCACCCTCCAACATTGTCTGAAACAGCTTAACATTTTACTCAGTTGAATTAATTTATATTTGGCTTTATAATCATGTTTCCTTTCATCCTTTCTAGAATTTAACCTCAATAAAATTTTGAATTAGTTCTTATTTATTTGCTATCAAACAACTCTAGACACAACATATATTGTTAGCATACTATCCATATGAAAATAAATGGTAACAAATCAAAAATGACTCAATCATTTCACAGTTAGGAGATTTACATACACATATATCTACAATTTTTTTAAAGAGTGTTTAATATTATTTATAAACTGGAAGCATATTTTCAAATAAATTGGCTCATTATTATTTGTATTTAGAGTGTGCACAATGAGGCAGTAGCTGAGGTAGCACAGACTTGATAAGAGTAAGGAAAAGGCAATTTGAAATTTCAGGCTTCTAACATGTCTTTCAAGCTAGGATAGAAGTTCTCTAAAGTTAATGTCATCCTCTTATCTGGAATCTAATGTAAATACTATAAAAAGTAAATGTACAAAACTGGAATAAACTGAACTGCATGAAAATGGTAGTCTCCAAATGACAATCCAAACTTCCCGGTCTTTAGATTGTCCTAATTTCATTATATAAGGTGGACCTGGGCATCAGATAAAGACCCCTAGAAAGTGACTTGCTTAACTGAGATAATAGTTTGCAAAGGTTTGGTGAAATATCTTTACAGAATTTTTCAATTTTAAGTAACTTTTTGAAATTTTCTTTTCCATTGGTTGATGTAATAAGTGATAACATAATATTTTTAATTTGTCAAGAAAAACTGAAACAGTAATTTAATTTAATATAGCACCTTTTATTTCCAGATCTACACAATAACTGCTTTTATAGCTTAGATCTGGGACCAGAGGGGAAATTGTTTTTCCACATTAAGTGGATACTGTCTTACATCTGATAAGAAGAAAAGCAAAACTCATCATTATCTCTTCTCTACTATGATGTGACTTTTCATTTTGATTTTATAAGTGAGCCCATTGGTTTTATCTTGATACATAAAGTGTACATGTGCAGTGCATATAGATAAACTACAGGAAAAAGTTTAAAAAACACATAATTGCAGGAAAGATCAATTTTAACGTAAATATTACTGAACAGTATTTTAACTTTCTTAAATATCACAGCTCTCCTACTAATACACATATTTAAAATAAATCCTATTCTATCTCCTTTAAAGCATATCTTTGTTTCTTTTCCATGTATTTTGAAATATATTTGGGTCACAGTATTATTTTAAAAGCATAGGTTTTATTCCTTGGTATTTCATAACTTATAGTTATAAAGTTGGACATTTAAATCAAGGGTGTCAAACTCATTTTCACAGGGGGCCACATCAACCTTGCAGTTGGTTACCTTCAAAGGGCCAAATGTAATTTTAGGACTGTATGAATGTGACTACTCCTTAACTAGGGGCAAGGAGCTCTACATTCAGCCTTGTGAAGGCGACCTCAAGGCTGATGTGGCCCCAGGTGAAAATGAGTTTCACACCCCTGATTTTGGTGGTTTTCAATTACTTACTTCTAAACAATGGTTTAATTGAAAATACCAAAGTTAAATGTAACCACACATCCAAGATTATTTATTTAGAATACAATTTAGAAATAGTATTCCTTCTTGAAAGGGTATAAAAATGCTAAGGCATTTGACTTATATTTTTAAAAATCCCCTTTAGAAAATGTGTGTTCTCTTAATGGACCAATTTTATTTGTGTTTTGTACCACAAATTGTATAAAATTTCTCTTTAAATACATGCCATAATAAGAATTGTTCTTAGTATTAAATGTTCATTTTGGGCTTCTGTTACTTTGTTTTTGATATATACATGATAAATTATGACAGCATTGATATTATCATCATCATAGTTCAGGCTGTTATAACAAGATTCCATGAACTCAGTGTCTTAAACAATAGAGATTTATGAAGATCAGACTGGTCAGATTCTGGTGAAAAATTCTTCCTGGTTTACAGGTGATTTTCTTTTTGTATCTTCACATGATAAAGAGAAGAGAGAGTGAATAATTTCTCAAGTGTCTTCTTTAAGGGCACTAATTCCTTTTGTAAATGTTGCACTCTCATGAACTAATTACCTCCCAGATTTTCCACTCACTAATACTATCATGTTGTGGATTAAGATTTCAGCATTTAAAATTTCAGAGAACCCAAACATTCAATTGATAACAAAAATAAAACATTTATTTTTTTCCAAAGGTCTATATTGATTTAAAAATGAAAATACCTTTTTATAGATGAATGGAGTTTGTTGTTACAATTAATTTTATAGAGAATTTTACTATTACTAGGTTTAAATAGCACTTTTTGAAGTATTAACTTGCTTATAGCACTGCATGAAACATGAAAATACATATTATTCTCATTGTAAAGTGTAGCATATTCAATTCAAGTAAGCTAAGAATATTCAGTGAGGTGGTGAGTAGAGTAAATGTTGACATTTCAAAAGGAACCATACAACCTCTGAGTGTCCCACCCTCACACATGTTAAATGCTGAAGACATAACACAACTTGTAAAGCTAGTCTTCTTTCAGAGTATCTAATTTTATTTGATTTTGTTCTTTCTGGATGGATGATCTTTCCTAAGTATCTCGAAAACGGCTAATAATATTCAAGTATCATATTTGATCACTAGTCCAAAGGTAATTGGTCACATGTAATTTTCAAATATCTAATGATTATAAAATACAACATGTTTTTGATACTTTCAGGAAAGGAAAACAACATCTTAAATAGAAATGCACTATGGTTGCACATATTTGACAACTAAACAGCAAATGGCAGTTCTAGCTTTGAAAACATTGACATTTATTGACATGTCAGCTCTTTGATTAGGAAAAAAAACACTCTTAAAAATATATTCTTACAGGTTCTTAACTTCGAACTTGGGACATCATTTTTCTCTGGAAGTTGCTTATATAACTTGTGTTGTTTTTAACTACAGAAGTAAATTAATAAATCTTTTGTCCACCCCTCTAACACCACCACCTCAAATAATGGAAAATAAGTTCTTTTAAATTTCCATTTTTATTTGGCAAATTATTCTCTACTGGGAAGATTTTAACAGTGACTGAACCTGAATACTTTTCTCTGAATATATTATCAGTCTTCTTCCACCTCTGGTACTAAGGACAAGTTCTAAGTCATTAAAATGTTATAAATTCAATATACCAATCAAAAATTACTTGAAAGTATTTGCTTTGGAGATAACAAATTTGAAGCAATATGAAGTCAAGATGTCAAATGATTCGTATACCAATGAGCTATGCTGTTGTAGGAATCTATTATTTTACTAGACTAATTCAGATCATTACAAATGGTGGTTAATTAATCCCACTGTAATCCTTACTACCAGAGGTGAAAGAAGAGAGCAAAGAAAGATCTCTAATTTCTTGAGCAAGCACTCTGAGTGTGAATTGGAAGAATTGTACCCTTTATCTTTAAATAGTTTCCTATTGAAAGTATATATAGAAAATAATTGCTTTTTAAATAACCATACATTTTCTAGGTTTAATTATTCATTCAGCAGATGTTCCTGAAACCCACTGTTAGTAAGGAACCATATGAATGAGCTGAGAATATAACAACAAGAGGCGAACACTTCTTACAGTAGCTGCATTTGACCTGGGGCATAATATTATTTACCATGACATTGTTCTGTACTGCTAAAACTATTATTACCAGGTTTTTTCATTTGCCATTGTAATTATAGAGTTTTGAAACTAGTAATAAATAGTGCCATAAAATTAAGTTGTGACTTGATTACAGATTTTGGAATTTTATCCTTTTCAATATGATGATGGGCTTAAGACTGTAAAGGGAAAAATTGATTCCTCCTTAATTCCTACCTCGAAAATTCAAAAATTCTTCATGTTGCCACTAGGAGGGGGTTTAGAAAGATACTGACAATATTTTTAATATTTATTTATGTGTTCCAAATTTATTGATTGCCTACTATGTGAAAGACAGACTCTAAGAGGGAAGACATTAGGATAGTGATATCTATGTCCTGATCTTAAGAAACTTGTGATGCAGTAGGACATCTCCCCTCACACTCAGCTGCATGGAACAAAGTTTCAGGGAGGTGTAAATTGGTTCGTTCAGAGAAAACTGTGATGTGGCCATTTACAACTTTCTCCATTACCCTCTTGGACATAGTGCTCATAAGACTCAAAGAAATTTTGCCACAAGAAACCTTTAATCCATAGCTTGCCAACCTCATAACCAAGGCATTATTTAGTATTGCCCATGTTAGCATTTGAGGGCCCAAGGCTGTTTATTGACTCTTAGAGTGAAAAATATTTTATTAAATGGACTAGCTCTAATGAAGTTGTCTCACTGTTCTTTGTGTTATAGTTAAAAGTCTCAAAAACAGAAATATTTTATATTATGTGTGTATAGAAAATATTCTTCAAATATTGCATAAATATGAAAAGCTAACACTTCAGACTCTAGAGACATATCAATTGCATTTTGTCTTGGAAATGTCGATTGAAGTTACAAAGTAAAGAGAAATCATATAACTTAATTTGTTTTACCCACTAGGAGTAGCTAGTATTATTGAGTTTGTCTCTTCGCAGATGATTACACTCTGAGACTAGGGACTTTTTCCTCATGTTAAAGTTAAGGAACCTTATTCAAGGTCAGTATTTGTTGTTTGGTAAAGTCAAGATACAGAACAAGATCTGTTTCTGACTTTGTCTCTCTCTGTAGTGATAAAAGTTTACCTTTTTTTTGGTAAGAACAATAATGCCAAGGGTAAATTTCAAATCTCACAGCAATGGTATGACACATTAATATGGATACCATGGTATAACTTAACATGTTTTTCACTTAATGATTTTCATATGAAACATTAGGCTATTCGTTAATATATTTTTACAAATAAATTATGTTTATCTCAATAATATATGATAGTTAAAAATATCTCAAATTATTGATTTTTATATAAGAAATGGAAATATCATAGAATCTACATTGTTTTGCACAGATCAGGAAACAAACTGTGTTATAGCAAAATACACCATCAAATGAAAGCATCAAAACAGTAAGCATACATTTTTAGTATCAGTCTTGAAAACTATGTAACTCAAGTGAACATATAATTTGATATTTCATATGAAAAACATTGTTAATTTGATTTTATTTTGTATAGAGAGTTAAAACATCAACAACATTGATATTCCAGATATTCTAGCTTTTTTAAAGTGTTCACCTGAGGATAAATTTGGAAGAGGGAGAGGGAGAGAGACATAGATGTGAGAAACATCATTCGGATGCCCCTGACCTGACCAGGAATAATACCCATGACCTTTTGTTATGTGGGATGAAGCGCTGGCCAACTGATCTGCCCCAGCCCGGGTTCAGGTATTGCAGTCTCTCTGTGAGGTTATAAAATTCAGCAGAATCATGAGGACCCAGGTAATTTCTACTGAAGCAAATAGTGTTGAAGCACAGAGTTTGAGAACATTCATCTTGAAAAAAATTTTTATCCAGCTATGTTGAGGTATAATTAATAGGCAATTATTTGTACACATTCAATGTGTATGTTAATGTGCTGGGGCATTTGCATATGTCCAGAGAATGTTCATCTTGAAAGCCAGACCCAAGTATTTAATTTTATTCTCAATGGAATATGTAACAGGCAGTTACTGCTGGAAAATTAAGAACTAAATCTGATAGGTGATTTACCAGTGTTTTTCAAGTTCAGCTATACTGCCAGTTGGCAGATGAATCCTCCTGACATTTGACTACTTTTAACTATGTTTCACTTTATTTTTGAATTTTTAGCATGACTATGTACTCAACATTTTTTCAGTTAAGAAGAAGCAGTAATAGAGAAACTCATTACGTCCATAGCTGAAGACTAATGCTGTCAAAATGTAGTCCCTTGGTGCTGTATCATAGTGCTACCTATCTTGAAACAAGTGTTTTTCTTTTATGCCCCTATTAATGATGCATTCTTCTCCTTATGTTCTATTATAAAGCAGATACAAACTTTAAAAAAATTGAGTAATTACTAAAATTTAAAAAATGAATTTACTGCAAACAAAAGATTAGTATATTCACCCTTAGTTCCCTGTCTGATGTCATTTTCTATTTCTCTCTTCTTTGTATCCACTATTCGTACCTTGCTGTTCTTCAAAGACTGCAAATGCACACCATTTTGGAAATTTATAATTTTTTCACTGCCTTTTGTGTGAATGCTCTTTTCCCTAATTGCATGCTTTCTCCTTCACTTATTTCAGCTTTTTGCTAAAGTGTCACCTTCACATAGAAACCTGCTTGCTCATGGTATCTGAAATATTACTCTTGACACCTGTATCACTTTTTCTTTTCTCACTTGCTTTATATTTTATCACAGCAAAAATCCCTACTTGATAGATTCTGTATTTGCCTATTTCTTTGTTTACTCTTTATCTTTCTTCATCCACATAGACTTTAAACACCAGGAGAACAGAACTTTCTTTTGTTCATTGCTTTTTTCTATCAGCTACAGCGGTGGCTGGCATATTGTTGGCAGTAGATAATTATTTTTGAATTAATTAATGTTTAAAATTTATCACTATTTCAATAGACTAGGTTTTATGTTTTTGTATTAGATAAAGAAAGTTCTACTTTCTAAATTCTTGTATTAATAGTCTTGGAGCTAGAAACAAGTACAAGGACAATAGAATGTATTGGATATTTTCCAGAATCCACTATATATTGCATTTTATGATATAAATTAGTTTATTTCATATTAAATATCACAAGGCAATCCTTGTATGAATGTAACTTGAGAACATTTCAGAGGATATGTGTCCCTCAGAAACCAGGAAATTTCTAAACATTGTCCTTTGAATGTAAAAATAGCAGTTTTATTTTGCTGATCTCAAAATGAGCTTTCTATGTGGAAGAATAATCTAAAGAAATCATACAGCAATTATTTACCCAATAATCATTCCTTGGATATATTTTAACTTCAGATATATTGAAAAAATAAAATGACATTTTTAATTAAAACCAGAATTCTTTGGATGAAAGAAGTTTATAGCAGTTAAAATGGCAGACAAAGAACATCTTAGCAAACCCACGCCATCTTGGTTCCCTACAGTCACTTATGTTCCTTTGCAAATACATTATGCATAAAATGATAGAATATAAATTTTCTGAATCTAGGGAATTTTTGCACAGTTAAACTCAGCTTAGTGAAAATCGTTTGCCATCATCATTATCTGTGTATTTAGCTATTTGTAACTCATCTTTCCTAAATTTGTTTTTAGGCTATGTCACTGTCTCATATATGCAATAATTACAATTTAGAATAAATACAGTGTGCTACTCAGAAAATAATTACCTTATGAATAATTTTGAAAGATTAGTAGCTAATTTAAAGGTATTTGTTCTACTTGATATTTTATAAGTGATTTCTATGGTATACATTGATGTATCATACTAAAGACCTTATTTCACTGTGGAGTTCTTAAAGTATTACCTAATAATTACATAATTTTTACTTTTTTTAATATTTAAGATTTCTCTTTAGTGCTTATATAAAATTAATGCATTTATAAATTTGTGTTTCTTTTTATGAGAAACAATTAGAAGATTTGTCTTGGGTATTGCCTTTGTAATGGTGCTCTTTTGCAAAAAACAAATTAATTAACATATTGGAAATAGCTAAAAGTAATGATTATGGCATTTGCTAATGCCAGGATACACAATGACATTTTGAAAGAAAAAGAAACTTAAAGCAGATAATAAGAAGTGACAAAAATTAAGTGTAGTTTTAGAAAGTCAGTTGTTTTGTTAATCTGAATTGAAATCAATAGCATTTGAAGACTTTTTCTACTTTGTCCATTTATTTATTAGCATATATATTAGTAAATTACATACTATAATATAAATCATAAGAATATAGCATAAACATATTCCCAGCATAAATAAATGTATATTACTTACTCCATACAAAAGAAGCTTTTTAAAAGTCATATATAAATCAGACTTTATGCTCTCTGTGTATTTCCCCATTGACTGACAATATTTCAGAGATTTGTTGTCAAGGGGAGGGGAGACTGACTCATGAGCTAAATAAAATGTTGTTAGAATTCAGCAAATGTCTTACAATCTTAATTATTAAAATAAATTAATATTTATACAATGAAATATGTACAGTAAGACTTGAGTCAATTGTACTAGAATGCCTACATGCTACTACAGCCTTGGCAACCTGTGAAGACTGGTTCTAGACTGTGGAGAAGGCAGCACTGGCTTCCATAAAATCATTTTCTCCCCACAAATTTACTAAGAACCTATTTATAGTGTTTGTCTCTGGTTATTTCATAGTGGCTCTGCTTGTTCACTCACCAATGCTTTTTTAGACAGTGATTACAAATTATAAAGCTAAGAAATGATACATGGGATTCTAGTAATTTTAAGAAACAAATGAAACTTTTTATAAATGCAATGTTGGTATAAGAAATTTAACAATCTGTGAGAACTTAAGATGAGAAATTTTCTTCTTACCATCCCATGTTCAAGTAAAAAGAACTCTGTTTATTCCAATTAAAAACATATGCCTTTTTAATTTATTCTGAGCTTTTGCATTCTGTAGGAAAAATAAAATAAAATAAAGAGGACTTTTAATGATAAACAATGGCAGTATTAACTTCTAAGATTTTTTTTTCCTGAATAAGTATAGTCATATTTCCTCCTGCCTCAGAGTGGTAATCTTTGGTTTAAAAAACATTTACTACTATTGGCAGGGATAGGTTCATCTTGTCAGATTATTCTGAATGAGTATACATTAAATATATATTTTTAAAATTTTTATTTATTTATTTTTAGACAGAGGGGAGTGGAGGGAGAATGAGAGGGAGAGTAACATTAATGTGTGGTTGCCTTGCATGCAATCTCTACTAGAGACCTGACCTGCAACCCAGCCATGTTCACTGACTGGGAATCGAACTGGCAACCCTTTGTTTATTAGGCTTGTGCTCAATCCACTGAGCCACACCAGCCAGGCCATTAAATATATTTTTATTACAGTGTTTTTCTGAGGTTTTGTTTTTTTAACTTCCACAAATACATTATTTTAAAGAAAATAAGACTGATTTTAAAAATTTAGAACATAGCAGTTTGCCCATATTTCCTTGGAAACAATAAAATGATCTGAAGATGTTTTCATGACAGTGTTTCATTTGAAGTTATTTCTGTTATTTCTTCTCAACAAATTTAGAAGGAAAATCAAAGATAAACTTATTTAAGTCTTTAGTATGATTTTGAAATATTCATTTATTTTGCTATTTTGTATTTTTTATTTCACTTAAGAATTTAAATTTCCACAAGTGAATAAATGGATATCAGAAGAGTGTGGATGAGCATAACACAAAATGCACTTAACTTAAAAATGGTGATCATATCTGACCTGGGTTTATTTTGTGATATTTTCATCTGCAACAAAAATTCTTTCACATCCTATTTGGGAAGTTTGAAGGCATTAAAATATCTTATTCCACAGGTAATTTTACTATCTTCATAACCCATAAAACATATACAATCTTTTTTTCTTTTTAATAACAACAACAAAAAAGGAACTTATTGCAAGGCTACAGGATAGCCTGGAGAATGAAAAGACCTTCGTGTTTTGTCTGTTTGTTCTTATTACATTTTCTCAGCAAGTTTTCCATGTCAGTACACTGATATGCATATAATCATTCCATTCTTTCAAACAGTTTCAATGTACTTAATTTATGGAAAGGTATCAGTTATTTATTGCTGTGAAAAAAGCCTACCTTTGTAAATTGTGGTGCTATGAACATTGGGGTGCATAGGTTCTTTTGGATTGGTGTTTCAGGGTTCTTAGGATACAGTCCCAGCAGTGGAATTGCTGGATCAAAGGACAGGTCCATTTTTCATTTTCTGAGGAAGTTCCATACTGTTTTCCACAGTGGTCGTACCAGTCTGCAATCCCACCAACAGTGCACTAGGGTCCCTTTTTTTCCACAACCTCTCCAACACTTGTCTGTTGTTTTATTTTTGATGGCCATTCTGACTGGTGTGAAGTGGTATCTCATTGTGGTTTTAATTTGCATTTCTCTGATAGCTAGTGATATTGAGCATCTTTTCATGTGTTTCTGAATCCTCTGCATGTCCTCCTTGGAGAAATGCCTATTCAAGTGCTTTGCCCATTTTTAAATTGGGTTT